>CM057009.1:188499956-188891608 GCA_029891345.1 Dryococelus australis
TTCTCCCTTACTATGTTTTTATTTTTAATTGATTAATATTATCTTAACTATTTTATTTGTGTTATGTCACTTTTTGAAAAAATATACTGAAATAAACAATTCCATAAGTGATTTTAATTAAGTTACTAAATAAAAAATTCTTACTTGTAAAGTATTAGTCTCTGTGTAACAATTTAAATTAATTTCTCTGTTAGCTTTGTTACTGTCAGCAGTACTAGTCTAAAGAAAGTTTTAGTTGTTTCACTTCCAAAGTAGTCCCTGTTTCACTTTCCTTCTAAAGGAAGTGTTTCACCAGAAATGGCGGTGGTGGTTCATGAATGTTAGGACAAACTTGTTAGGTTCTGAGAAAGATAGAGATAGATATGATTGAGTGAAGCTATATGGGCGGCTCTTAACAGTGAGGTTTTGAGAGTGGATGAGGGTGATTAAGGTGAGTATGGAACAGCGCTGGAATGAAAAGGGGGGAAAATGGGAGATCCCCGAGAAAACCTGCTAACCAGCGGCATCATCTGGTACAATTCCTACGTGCAAAAATCCAGGAGTGACCCGGCCGGATTTTGAACCTGGTTCGCCATGGTGGGAGGCGAGCAGGCTAACCACTCAGTCACAGTGGCCCCAGAAAGAGATATAGTTTTCATCTATTTACAATCTTGAATTAAATTATAATAAAAATATAAAATCAAGAAAATTATTTATATACTTGAGAAATGAAATACCTATATTTCACAGAGGATAAGCTTGGCAATAATTCATTTTACATATCCGGTAGTTAGGAGTTTACATTTAATGACACGAAGTTGCCAGAAGACAAATTTTGAGTATTCTGGGAGTGAGTATGAATGTATACGACAGAAGAGAAGGGAAAAAAAAAAAAACACACACACACACACAATTATTTTCTACATCTCCTATGCACACTGCACCACTGAGAATACAATCCATCTTGTGTACAGCTCCAATTTTCTGACATCCTTACAATTTAAAGTCAGGCTAGGCTTAAACACCGAGATAACATGAAAAATATGCTTAAAACCAGTTACTTTATATAAACCAAATTTAATATATCCCAGGGAGAAATCTTTTGAGCCACATTAAACTAATTAAAAGAGATGTGGAGAGATTTGGGGCGGGTCATAACATAGAGGTCTTGAGAGGAGATGGTGGTGAAATGAGATGAGTATAGAGCAGTGCCTGAATACAAGGCCGGAGGAACAGGAGATCCTTGAGAAAACCTGCAGACCAGCAGCATCAGCTGGCACAATTCCCACACGCGAAAATCAGGAAGTGACCCTGTCTGGAATCAAACCCGGTTCACCAAGGTGGGAGGTGAATAGTCTGACCACTACACCACCATGGCCCCAACTAATTAAAAGAAGTACATGTACTATGAGATATTCCTATTTCAAAACAATGTGCCACACCATAGTCAATTATATTCTTCTACAGTGGGTAGTGTGTTTACCCATGGGAGTATTATGTTTTATTTTTACTGTGTGAAAACTTAAGAAATAGTTGAGTTAGGATTAATCTATTCCATCTTTTGAGTCTGTACAACCTTAGATTGTTGTTTGCATAGTTGCAGGTATAAAATTGGGTGTTTGTTTTAATATGGTGGTTGTAGCCCAGTATATATTTCCCTAACTTACTCAATTATAACCTAGGGTTTGCTGGATAAATACTGTGTCCCTTCATTCCCAGTTTTATCAAGTATATAAGACAAGTTTATGTCAGCTTTGAGTTTAAGTGGTTCTTGTCCAAATGATTTTTGAGATTATTGAATTAACAATAAGTTTTTAAACTGAAAATAAATAAGATTTTATTTACATTGTGCGTGTAGTACCCAGAGTCATGAAGATGCTGCATCAATGGGTAGAACTTAATCAGAGAGAACAAATTCTCACTCTGTATTTCCAAAAAGTCATTTTCTCACATTATTTCCAGAAGTGATGAAATCATACAAACTTCTAGTTTAAGTATATGCAACAGTTAATGGAATAACAGTAAGAGTAACTAGTGAGCAAACTGGGAAGCAAGTATTATGCTCGCTTGACCACAAGGGGCATTCATGGCGTAGCGTAAATGTGAATGTCGATTGGCAGCACAATTGAAAAGAAAAGGTCAGGGCTAAGGTGCCTGAGAAAATACAAAAATACTTTGAGTAAGTAGAACTTAGCATTGAAGTGTTTGTGTTTGCACATGTTAGGTCTTCTAGAAGCAGTCTGACAAGACACAAATAATACAATCAATGCTGACTGATGTAGAACTTGACAGATATTGTATCTAATAAGTTAACTGCCAATGAAGTTTGCACATATCCACTGGGATCACAGCTGAAGAACAAATTTATGCAACAGATTTTGTGATTTGGTCCTCTAGCATTAGCAAAGTCACTTGAAGGCCATTCACAACATGAGGACAGCGTCAATTTTCTGAATAGTCAAATATGGAAATATACATGAAGTTTTATCACCATTTAAGATGTGACCACCAATAATTAACCAAGACTGAGTTAGTATCTGGTATAGATGATGCCGGCTGATAGCCAGTGGTGCTAGAGCCCATGACATGGCTCACATGACAGGTGTCCCACACTTATGCGAGGAGGCCGATAATTTTGAACTTTCCTATATATGTTAATTTCAGGGTAAAATGTGTTATGTTGTCTTTACAGTGTTCAATATGTCTTAAAATGTTTTAAATTGCTTGTACTGATTTTAATTGTTTGGTTATGAATAGTCAAAGTGCCTGCAGCACCGAGATTAAGAACACTTAACATTCTGGCATGAATGCCATCACAAAGAGACATTAAAATAATATTGAAATTCATAACAAAATTATAGAAATGTAAAACAATATCTAATTTAATTTGTACAATTTTATTTTCAATATAAAATATTTCACTCGGCGTGCATAGCACTTCCGCTTATGTGAATCCTGTAACAGCCATGATAGGTCCATGCGACGCTTGTATCTGGATAGTCTGTTGAGGACAGCTGGCAAGGTAAGACATTGTCACATGTGCACTACAACTTTTGTTCACTGATGTAGGTTTCCATAGTCAATTTAGTTTACCGGTTAATCTTTGCTTGCGTACGTTTTTGGCAGACATTTTCCCCAGCATTATGCTTCCACTTTACTAATTCTTACGCCCTTGTGGCATTTTTAACTTAATGGAGGAGAAAGATGTTGGAGAGGTCACGCAACCTGCGCATTTTGAACCAGACGCCATCTGCCTATGTTTATGGCATTTCAGTGAAACTTCTGCAAAATTCCTACACACAATTTTAAGAGCTTTATTTTTATGTATGTATTCAAGGGTAATTTAAGTGTTTGAAAATTTTATGGCAACATCACGTATAACCACGTGGCCGACTGAAGCCAAGTCATTGTATATGCCATCATTGCGTTTTAAGAACTTATTTATATTACATTGTATGTGCAATCATTTATTTCAGGGTTTCATGTCAGTTTTATTCAGGGTTCAATATATTTCTCACATAAATTGATGCTTTTTGTACTTGACCACACGGTCACAGTAATGTTTGATTTCACTACCATCAGGCATGTTACAAACCTGTAACAATGTTAATCGTTAAAAGAATAACATGCTCATCATGAATAATACTTTATTTAAATTTAGTTTGCAGATTCCACACAGAAATATTGCAATTACATCTGCAACATGTGGTCCGCTACGAACTTCACCCAGCGGAATCCGCGTCACCTAAGCTTGTTTTCATACATGTGTGTGTTTATTGTGAATATTCATCTCGTGTCCCATCTTATTTCACGTCTCATTCAAGGGTCTATGTATTTGTGTAATTAGTGAACGGTGCAATTACTTCCATTCTAGTCTGCTCTGTGTATAGGACGTCACCACACTAACCACGTGCTGGAGGGCGAGCCCCGACGAGTTTGCGTTAGTGATGCCGAGATATCACTTGTGTCAATGAGTATTAAGGGTATTAATTTGTAATTCACCGTGTCCTGTCTTCAGGGAAAAACCATCAGTCCACCTTAGCGGACCTTAGCCGTGCAACGCCAACAATACTGTGCCACACGCTACATAGAACACTGGAGGTTAGCGGACAGGGAAATACAAACCAAACCACCTGGTAATTGTGCGCGATAGTGGACGCATGTACCAAGAGAGAAACGGGAACTTGTGTTAAAATACGCACATGACAGTTTGGAACATGGGCATCTGGGATCCGAGCAGACACGAAGAAACATGCAGAAATGTTTTCGCTGGCCAGGGATTCAGGGAGATGTCAGGAAATATGTATAGAACTCTGTCACGTGTAACACCCGTAAGCCACGGAGAGCAGACGGCGACACTCCACAACAACCAAGGCTACCAAACGAGTCATTCAAAACAGTAGCTATCGACATCATGGGCCCGTACCCACGTACGAAAACTGGGGAAAGATTTCTTGTTGTTGCCACGGATTTGTTTACCCGTTGGACCAAAGCATTTCCAGTCAGCATTGTTCATGTGCACACAGTGGCAGAAGTAATGCAGAACGAGTATTTTCCTGAGGTGGGGACACCACAAATATTTGTTGACAGACAATGGAACACAGTTTGTAGGGCCAAAATGGAGGGAGTACTGGACCAGGTGGGGAACAGAACAACGTACTACCCCAGCCTACCATCCCAAGGCTAATCCAACCAAGAGACGAAACCAGGACGTAAAAATCCAATTATGTGTCCGGTTAGGCGAGGATCATACTAGGTGGGCCGAATTGATCCCGGAGATAATGTTTTGCCTACGGAATAGAGTGAATGCAGCAACTGGCAAAACACCCGCTGAGATGGTACAAGGTCGCGAACTCTGTGCCCCCGGAGAACCCCGCAAAAACCCGCCCAGATCACCTGAACAAATCGCACAATACCAGGCGGAGGTAAATGAAGAAGACAGTACGAACCAGCTTAGCTATTGTAATGTGTGGGTACTGGATAGCAAGAGGCCACCACCTGAACTATTACCCGGGATGTACGTGTATGTACGAGAAAACCCGTTATCGGCCGGGGCTAAGAAATACTGTGCTGGACTGGCACCTAGATGGGCAGGAACAGTGAGAGTAGTGGAAAAGATGGGAAATTCCATGTATCTAGTTGAAGTTGGGATCCAGATGTGCCACAAAACGGCACCGTGACGATCTGCGGATAGCCCGACCGCCAGTAGGGAAGAGAGGCAAGGAGATGACGTTACGCCCAGTACCGCAGCGAGCTTGGAGAATTTCACCAGGGAGTACACAGGAAAACAACAACACGTACACTGAGGAGAACAACACTAACACGGGAACACTCAACTAAAGTAGTGAACTGTTATTTAAGGGTTTTCCACCGACTCAACATCTAGTAGTGAGGAGGTGGAAACAAGTATTACTGCAACATCATTTCTGGGTTTTTCTGTTAATACAGGTAAAAACACAACGAATCAGAGTGAGTTTAATGGGTTTTCCAAGTGTACATGAAGAAAATGGTAACACCAGTGCACACTTACATTTCAACATAACCAATACCAGTGAGTTGAGTTTTAAGGGATTTCCATAGGGCACAGCTGAATTTGGTTGTAACCAAAGTGAAAACGTAAACCTGGATACCACATGTGATAGCGAGATGCCTTATAGAGGATTCCCAGTTCCTGCAGGGGAGAACCTAGTAGGGCAAGAGAGTTTGAAAGGGTTTGGGGGAACTAGTAGGGCAGTGAGTGTGATGCCAAGTGTCAACAAAGCGCAACCCAGCACTCGCAAGAGGCGAGCCGAGTCACCACCACGTACCTACATTGTTGTTCCTGCCTACACCCCCCCTGCAAATGCCGAAGAAACAGACGACCTCCAAGGCCATGTTTTCTCTGCCCTCAATCGGCAACCAGCCGGGCAGAGCCCGCCAGAGCAATGTTGTGTTGTTCGCACCGTCTTGGACTTCAAGGGAGGGGTCGTTTGACGCTGGCTGATAGCCAGTAGCGCTAGAGCCCACAACGGCGCTCATGTGTCCTGCACATGCCCAAGGAAGCCGATAATTTTGAACTTTTCTATAAATGTTAATTTCAGGGTAAAATGTGTAATGTTGTCTTTACAGTGTTCAATATGTCTTAAAATGTTTTATAAAGTGCTGTAGTGATTTTAATTGTTTGGTTATGAATATTCAAAGTGCCTGCGGCACCGAGATTAAGAACACTTAATATTCTGGCATGAACGCCATCATAGAGAGACATTAAAATAATATTGAAATTCATAACAAAATTATAAAAATGTAAAACAATATCTAATTTTACTTGTTCCATTTTATTTAAATAAAATGTTTCACTCTGTGTGCATAGCACTTCCGCTTATGTGAACCCCGTAGGTGGCCATGATAGGTCCTTGCGGTGCTTGTATCTGGATAGTCTGTTGAGGACAGCTGGCGAGGTAAGACACTGTCACGTGCGCACTACAACTTTTGTTCATTGATGTAGGTTTCCACAGTCAATTTAGTTTACTGGTTAATCTTTGCATGCGTACGTTTTGCCAGACATTTTCCCCAGCATTATGTTTCCACTTTACTAATTTCTTACGCCCTTGTGGCATTTTTAACTTAATGGAGGAGAAGCAGGAGAAAGATGTCGGAGAGGTCAGGCAACCTGCGCATTTTGAATCAGACGCCATCTGCCTATGTTTATGGCATTTCATTGTAACTTCTGCATAATTGCTACATGCAATTTTAAGAGTTTTATTTTTCTGTATGTATTTAAGGGTAATTTTTGTGTTTGAATATTTTATGGCAACATCACGTATAACCACGTGGCTGATTGAAGCCAAGTCTTTGTATACACCATAGTTGCGTTTTAAGAGCTTATTTATAATACATTGTTTGTGCAACCATTTATTTCAGGGTTCTATGTATTTTTCACGTAAATTGATGCTTTTTGTACTTGACCACATGGTTACAGTAATGTTTGATTTTACAGCCATCAGGCATGTTACAAGCCTGTAACAACACTAATTGTAAAGAGAACCATTTGCCAAACACTAATAATATTTTATCTGAATTTAGTTGGTCGTTTCCACGCAGAAATATTGCAATTTCACCTGCACCACGTGGTCCGCTACGAACTTCATCCAGCAGCATCTGCACCACCTAAGCTTGTTTTCACACATGTATGTGTTTATTGTGAATATTCATCTCATGTCCCATCATATTTCATGTCTCATTCAAGGGTCTATGTATTTATGTAATTAGTGTACAGTGCAATTACTCCCGTCCTAACCGGCTCTGTGTATAGGCCGTCACCACACTAACCACGTGCTGGAGGGCGAGCCCCGACGTGTTTGCGTTAGTGATGCCGAGTTATTACTCGTGTTAATGTGTATTACGGGTATTCAATTGTAATTCACAGTGTCCTGTCTTCAGGGAAAAACCGTCAGTCCATCCTAGCGGCTGTCGGCCCTCTTTCCTTGTGAAGGCTGTGGTTTCACACACCTCAGTGATATCATCCATTTAGGCGTGCACTAGATTAATCATGGGTTTGGGAGCACCCAAGCGGAATTGGCTAGTCATGTCCGAGATAACCATTTCATTGGCACGTTGATGTGTATAGACAATAACAATAAAATAAGTCTACAGTGAACTCAATTTTTTATTCAGTAGTAACAGTGTATGTATGCACGGGTGAGATGGATACACAGAACCCACAACAACCCTGAGTACCCTGAGTCTAAATAGTGCGGTGATTGTGATTGGGAAGCACCGCTGGCACCCAAATTACCAGTAGGTATTTATGTCATCGTTCGTCTCTTGTCTCACCCGACAGCATCAAAATGATGGCATAAAGATATGTTAATGACCTTCATAAGTTGGAAATTTATTATGTAACTTGTAAACAAAAATGAGCAATAAGACAACAACAAATTTGCACAAAACAGTCAGAAATGAAGAATTAAGGGTTCATTATTTATACTTATATAATTATGAATTTTTTTTTCAAAATAATACCTTTCTAACATTTTGTCTACTTTTTTGCACTGAACTGTACATTATTCATTTACAATTATCAAGAGAAAAACAAAATGCAATATAGGGCAAATAGTACTGTTACAACATTTATTTAGAAAATTTAAAATTTATCTGGATTCTTTGCTATTTTTTTTATTTTCACTTCTAATCTTGTATGGTCTGGTGGCACGTGGATGGCTGTTCATGTTACTTACCTGCCCTCAGTAATGTGCAGGCAAATTATTATAAGTTTCTGAAAGAATAGTCTTTGGCATTTACATAAGAAATAGGGCACAGCCATTACAAGAGTGTACAGCTGTTGAGGACACACAAAGGTTTTCTGAATAGCCACATGCTGTCCAGCTGTACCAGGTGATGTTAGCTTTATCTAACACATATGTTGTTTGCACATTTTCACCCGGTTGAAAATGTATAGTAGAAGATGGGCGATGGGGAGAAGAGACATCCAGTTGACTTTTGTCAACTGGCTGTGGAACAGCAACGCATGTGTTAGACTTGGGTGGCATTAGAATGGCCTCAGGTCTAGCTGGAAATGCCTCACATGACCAACACATAAAGTGGGACTGTTTACAACTTGAAATTGACATAACTGTGATATAAAGTGTGTGTTGAGAAAAGGCTGAAAGAAATTCGGGCATCTTGTCTTCCACTAGTCATCTGTTTGTGTCACATGCAAGCTCACATGAGGCTGATAATTTTGGAATTAGAAAGGGCGTATTAAGGTCCCCCGGTGTTATGCCTGATAGCTGATCAGGGGATGGCTTATAAACTAAGTTATAACCTAATTTAAACTAACACTCATGTATCTCCTAGGATTTAAACCCAGAACCAGCTGCACCTTAGACCGGTGGCACACCAACCGACTGTACTACATGAGGTCAGCAAGAGGCTGACAAGAAGGCTACAAAAATGTAAAGTTAAGTAACAGGTCAATGTTTTGTTGTTTGTTTAAAGTTTTAACTAACTTAAATATCAGGTTACTTTGAAGTTTTGTTGCAGAAAAAACTGAGTGTAGCTATGCATGTATATAAAAGTCAGGTGTCAAAGCAGCCACGGGGTTGTATGTGATGCAAAATACGAAATTCTGTTTATTATTTATGAAGGATCTAAACCAAGTTTACAAGGTGAGAAGCCTCCTTTGTACAGTTCAGCCTAAGGGATATTTTTTGAATACGAACTGTACTGATAATTTATGGTTTAGCTTTGCTCATTGTTTACTTGTATCAAACTTGGTAAATTTTTAAAGTAATTTCTAACAGTATGCCATCCAACCCTATTTTGGATTATCTGCTTTATTATTATCTCAGATTATTATAATTTATGTTAAACATTTTGAGGTTATGTTCACCTGTGTGAAGTTTTTTTTGTTTTTATTCTTTATTTCAATCTGCAACTAAAAGTGTAAAGGATTCAAAACTATCATTAAATTACACATGTAAAAAATTAAACATACCTTTTTAAAATTCTTTTCACTGTCCCTTCCAGAGTAAAATTTTTTTTATTACATGTTGGTATTTAAACACCGACATTTATTTATTTAATGTAACCAATGACACACACACAACTTTGAAAGCCCTACAATTTAGGGGGTAGTATAACTAAATGTAGAATAGTGAAGTAACTTAATCCAAAGTAATAGAATGGTCTGGTAGAAAGTTACCAAACTGTTGGTCTTCTACAATTACTCTGTCCTCTTATTGTCTGAGCTATGTATGAGGAGTATCAAGAGTTTGCTAAAACTCTGCTCTTTTTTTGTTCTCTATGACAACTTGAGATGATACAACTTTTGAATAAGCATGGAAATACTGAAGAGACATTGTAAGGATGAGAGGACTGTCAGAATTCTGAGTGTTTACCAATGTTTAGGATACGTGTATAGAATTTTACCTGATCATGTAGTACTGAATTATTTTTCCTTCTGAGAAAGAGCTTTACCTAAGAATAGTATCCACTATATAACAATAACAAGCATTTTACTGAGTAAAGATACATCTGAACAGAAAAACTACCATATGGTACTCAGATTAAAATACATTACCAGTTCCTGTATATGATTTTGTTTTGCTGCTGCAGCTACTGAAGTGATCACATTGTTCCTATATGTCTGGTTCTCACGGATTTCTCGTGCTTCAGCAATCATCTGGCTCAAAATATTTGGTTGTTTTGCACTGCCTACAAAAAGAAAGAGCAAACAATTTGGAAACACCATGAAAGTGTAATACCAAATACACTAGAAATGAGAATGTATGAAAAACACAGAAATAACTGACAAATGTGACGTGATGGACTGATGTTACTTCCAAACATACAAAGAATTAAATAAGATACTTCATCAGTAAGTGGTCTGAAAATGTATTATTCTTAAATATACACATAATAACACTATTTACATTCCATTTTTATAATTATATTATAAATAATGTACTACAGTATAAAGAAAATCCATGGGAATTAATAATGCAATTACACCCAGTGGAACATTTACGTATGCATTATTCTTACAGATTTAAGATTTTTTGTGTTTGGTACTTCTGATTTCAGTTTATTTTTCTCACTTGCATAACATTTTATTAAAAACATCTATATATTTGTCAAAATACATATATTCATTGCAAATCAATGTCCACTGCCAATAAACATTATGAATTAACTTAATATTTAATACCTTCTCGCTTTGGATATATGCAGTAATATCTACGTACATAATGGAAACTTCATGATTAGGGTAAAGCGTTAGAAATTTTAATACCCATTGGTTGCAATTGAAATAAATAATAAGGTTTTGACAATATACAATACAAACACTTTAAATGTAAATAGTTTTCACAGTTTATAGAAGTTCACCAATGTCACACCCCTGAAACTACTCATGATAAGAGTTAATATACATAATTTTGTCAGTTTGCATACCATTTACAGTATACAATAGGGAGGGTTTTTAGTCCAGTGTCATGAGAGAGTGCAAAGATAGCAGTCCATCAGCAAAATGCATTAACTGGGTCTAAAATTTTACACATTCTCGTTTATAATGTATTTAATAATATGCAAGTTCTTCACTGCAGATAGGTAGATATTTTGAGTGAGGAGGAAGATGGTATTTTAAAGAGGTAAATGTTAGCAAAAGGAGGAGTTTAGAATTAATACAAATACAGTAGAAGCAGTGTGTTAAATTGTGATTAACAAAATGTATTCCCAAGAATATAAAACAGTGTAGGGAAAATATATGAATGGACCATGATTGCAGAGCAGTGCAGTTTGGTGATCATTACAAATTAGAGTGAATGGAGTGAACAACTAAAACAAAACAACTCATGGTTTTACATTGCCATGCCAATCGTAACTATAATAATAAATAATCAATACAAATTTGGACTATTTTATAAAATTTGTGTGTGTGTGTGTGTGTAGTGTATATATATATATATATATATATATATATATATATATATATATATATATATCCCTTATACACACACACAGATATATTATATATAATATATCTGTGTGTGTGTGTGTATAAGGGATGGGTCGATACCACATTTTCTCGATACTCGATACCAATTTCGATACCAAAACATTCTCATTATACTCGATACCGATACTTTTCTTGATACCAAATTAAAATTGTCATGGAGACAAAACCACCTAGGCATGAAAATTGTTTATTTTACTAGTGTCATTGACACACTGAAACTATATAAAATCCCACATTACACTGAAAACAAATGGTGGATGGCTTGTAACCCAAACGACTTTAACCAAATGATAAACCAACACAGTTTCCTTCAATTCTATAGAATCATGTTTCCACAGTAAAATAAGAAATCAAACTTTGCGGAAAATGATAGCTCAGTACACACTTATTTTGCGATTTTCCAGTTACAGTAAACTCCCGATTATCCGTGTTAATCACAAACAAGCGAATTTGTATTAAAAAACCCAGATAATCGAATTTACACATTTTTACTATTAATGGAACAGTGATATTGGCTCCGAAAATTGTGATAAAACACAGTACCTATTATACATGTCTAAGAAAACACAAATCACAAACTGTATGTGCAGGATTTAAGTACACGATACTTAAACTGATATTTATGTTGCACCGAGTGCAGGTAATTCCCGGCACATCGAGTATACATATCCTTTCGCTGGTGTCAGGCGAGCGCACTGAGTTGGCGAGCTGTAGCGATAGATAAGCGGTCCATAGTTGTGTGTGTTGCTTTCTGACTCCGCACCACTCAGACCCATCCTTTACATGGCAGAGTTAGTTGAAAGTTTAGAATGCAATGCAATAAAGACTAGACTATAATGGGACTTTAAATGAGGCAACCTGGCATTTAAATAATACAGTACAATACCCATTAAAAAAATAACCCTACAATTCAAAACTTATTAAAATTTTACGGACTTACAAACACACATAAAAGTTTAAAACCTCTGAAATGTTAGTTTTTGTTAACATTTAAACACTTGATATGAAAAAAATGCAAGAAAAGTTAAACCCTGACTTTCTTGAAAAAGGCTTCAATTTTCTTGTGTTTGGCACCTGAATTGATGTTTTTGTTTGTGACATACCATGCTCAAATTGTTTTATTATTTTTAACTTTTCCGCGTTAGTTAAAATTGTCCTTTTACGCTTTATTGACATTGCGGAAACAACTAAACAATGACCTAGGCCGGCGATCGATAACTGGCAAGACGTGTTTCAGTCATGATTGAATGGAGAGAGGATGGGGACTGAGGTCGTGTCCAAAACAGAAAATCGCAAATAAGTTATTTTGTAATTTGTCATTCCGTAAGTTTCACTTCCGAAGTTGTTGCTTGTGTAGCACTCACTGTGACACATTTTTACATTAAAGTGAAAAATATTTTAAGCACAACAGTTACCTGCTTTTTAAAACATGCCTAGAGTATTTGATGAACAATTATTTGTTTTATAAAACATTTGCGCTGGTGTCCATTTTGTATTTTTTGCTAACATCCGCTGCTAGATAGAAAATATGAAACACCAAATTACCAAATACGTCATCATTATTGTATTCAAAATCGGGCCACATGATCATTTTGTCAACAAAATCTGCCATTTCGGACATGGCCTGAAATGAGTCGGAGTCCGACATGCTTCAATGAATGGGAATGGATGTCTCATGTAGGCCTTTGTGACAGACTGACAGTTTAAAGAGATAAAGATCAGCTCACATGGCACAGCGATAGAAGTACAATAATGCTGCTTGTTAAACGGCATCCTTTACAGAATTGCATGACCACCGCACGGATAAGCCAAAAACCAGTGAAGCAAAGCAAAGTGGGAGTGTACTGTATTTTATTTTGCATCTTCAAGGAAATTACTGTAACATTAAATAAATATCGTAATTATCTGATACAACCGTCATGGCCTAGCCCATGGAATACGGGGGCTAGACCACAACAGGTTTATCAGATAATTATGGTATTTATTTTTGTCAATATTTAATAATGCAGTTGAATCACATAATTATGGTATGTGGGGGATGTACAATAACTACTCAATTTGCATGCTCATGCCTTCGGCGCTTGCTCAAAACTCTCTGCCTGCTTTTATTATAACTGAAATATATACCATAAATGTGATTAATGGGATAAAAATTAATTTAATGAAAATTTTTGATGCAACTATACTTGTAGTGTGTATTGGATGTACAGTAACTACTCAAGTTTCTCACTCGCGCATATTGGCGCTTGCTCACAACTCTCAACCCATTTTTATTGTACTTCAATTATGTACCATAAAAGTAAATGTTGTCAAAAATCATAATTGTGGTTTGTATGAGATGCCTAAAAACACATCAAGGTGCTCGCAGCTATGTGAATATTATGCTATGAATAAAATATGGTATATTGTGGTACACTTGTACATAAATTCTGATATGCTTTTCGAAATTATTGTACACATTCTGAAATTTATGGTACATTTTTTGGATTTATCGTCCACATTCTGAAAGGTATGGTACGTTTGTACCATAATCACGGCACAAGAAAATTGGTGTAAAAATTTGTTACTCTTGGATATTCTCATACGTTACTAGATACTATAAAGTATCGAGGGTATCGAGGTAACACGGTATTGAGTATCCCATCCCTTATATATATATATAGTTACATATTAACTTAACATAAAGTGATGAGATTACTTGCCGTCAGGTTGGCGGCCTGAAGTAAAGGTGGCGTAGGGTTAAGTGATGAATTCCAAGTGAGTAGTGTTAAAAATTGTATTTTCCTAAATTCTTCAAGTTTATTAATCTTGTATACGCAACATGAAACTGGTGACAAGGATGGGATTCTCAAGAGATGATAGCAGCTAATAGCATGATTCAAAGTAAAGCTGCTAGCAGACTAATTACAATCCATGAGGTATGATATAAATAATATATGGATTTAGGCATGTGTGAAGATTTGAGGATATGGTTTATCTGTAGTACCACGACACTCTGAAAAATTAGTTGAGGCAAATAAAATCACTGAAGTCAAGCAATTTAAGAGGCAAAAGAGTTGAATGAATGTACATACGAAACTGAGAACTAATTGTGGCATCCAGATTCCCATTTTGACCCAACAAATCTGCCAACAGGATGGCAACTCTGGCGACCAATGCCCGGGTTGGTACTTCGTTTAATTTCCATAGAAGGCAATTAGGTGTAATTGTGCAATGTGTGATTATATAGTAAGTACACATGTTAACTGTCGGCTGTCGAAACACAAATGAGGAGATTGGAGGGTGTGTGTAAGGTATAGGCTAGGATGAGGGGTAAGGGAGGAGTGTAGGGATGAGGATTAGATCCTTGGTTCGAGACCCGTTCAAGTAAATAAAATTTTTTTTTTTAAGGCGAGAGGTTAGGAAATGTGTAGGTTTCGAGAAGGGTTGAGGATTCTATCCATGGTCTGATACCTGTCGAGGCTAATTAAATTTTTCAATTGCATAATATGTGATTATGAAGTACTTGTAATTAGTAATTAGAAATTACACAGTAAGTACATGCAATAAGTACCGATACTAATACCAATTGCACAGTTACCAATACCAATTACATGCTAAGTACATGTAATGAGAGTAATGACCAATCAAACAATTGCACAATTACTGTTACTAATTACACAGAAAGTATGTGCAATAAGTACCAATACTAATTACCAATTGCAAAATTACTGATACTAATTACACACTATGCATATGTAAAGAGAGTAATTACAAATTAAACTATTTTATAATTATTGATTCCAATTACACAGTAAGTATGTGCAATAAGTACTGATACTAATTACCAATTGCACAGTTATAAGTACCAAGACACAAATTATACTTCCACTCAACACCACTGCCACTCGTGGATAACCTGATATTGTGTATACCGTTTAGTATGTCCCCCAACCAGCCATGATGGCTTGGAGGACTCAAGTGTCACCGACCCAACACAAAACCTGCTGCACCGCTGACTTCTCACATTTTACAATTTTAAAACTATTAAAAAATATATATTTTATTAAAATTAAGTGTTTATCATGCTTTTGAGTGTAATCCCCTGTGTTCAACAATTATTCCAAGCCAAAATATATATTAATAATAAAACTATGGTATTGTTTTGCCATGTTTATTCTTGTATTCCCTGTTTCTCACTTTTTACAATTGCTCTTAAGTGTTTGTCTGAATTACAAAATGTGTGTAAAAACCGGTTAATTAACTTTCTTTTTACATATTACTCAGGATTTCCAAAGCACATTACCACAGCCTTGCGGCTCCAACCAGCCCAGCGTGCACAATCACAGCTGGCGAAATTATATTTGTTTTAATCAAACTTATATGATTATACCACTTATGTTTTTTTTCATTCTACGATTCAGGTTTTCAACATTTATTTTATATTTTCTCACCAACTGTATAATTCTCAGTCAAAAAATAATGTCGCACGAGAGAAATTACAAACACTAACTACAACGTCAAAGAGCTAATGTTAATATATAAAGCGGAAATTTATTTTAAAAAGTATTAATATAATTTAGGAACCAGTCAGTTTTGATTTGTGTGAGTTGCACTACTAAGTGTTAATAATTTATTGACTCGCACAATTATTCAGTTTTTAATTGTTAGAAATTTTAACAATGGGTGCCATGCTTCAGATCAAGGGAAAAGCAAATTCTAGGGAGGGTGTGTTGTGAATGGCTGACAAGTTCTCTTTATTAAAGTAGTAAAAAATAAATAATTACCAAGAATATTTACGTAAACTAGTGCAAGTAATTACACATTCTACCTGGGTTATTCAGTTATGCAAGTAGTATTTACATATTGGATTGACACTCATTGAGGCTATTTATATTTTATTCGCATAACAAGTAATCCCGCATCACGAATATCGCTCCAGTAGACAGGTTCACATGTGGGGAAAGCTTATGCACACAAATACACACACACACACACATTTAATTATAGTATAATGACATAAAAAAACCTTTTCAGTATTAATAATTTAAGGTATTACATATTATAATAAAAAAAATTAAAACTCATTACATATTCTCAAAATATGCTTTCCCAATTACGCTTTGAAAATCAACTACCATTATTGTTATATGTTAAAAGTAAATATTTTTGATCTTACCCTAATTTAACCCTGAATTGGTGAGGTGCATTTGTTGTAACTCTACCGGTAAGGTGGTGTGTCACAGACCCCATGGATTTTTTAAATAGTAAATTTGAAAATTATATTTTTGGAATATATTAAACTTAAAGTTAATATACCACTGTTCAAAATACACTATAGGCCAAAAAGTAATTGGGCACCTGTCCATAATGTTTGCTCGGTGGTTGTCACTCCGTTAGAATCTCGTAGGGCCACCTCTTGCGGCTATAACAGCAGCCACCCTGTCGGGCACTCTATCTATGAGTGTTTGTAGGACATCCACGGGGATTCATTGCCATACATCCATGGGGGTTCGTCGCCATTCCTCTTGCAACCATTCCATGAGTTGAACAATGGATTTTGGCCGTGCCAGACAAGCCCTCACCTGGCGATCCAATTTGTCCCAAAGATGTTCTATAGGGTTGCACCTTATTTTTGACAATTTCACGTTTCAGGGTTCTGCTATTTCTGTCGATCAAGATTGGAGCTCGCCCAGAACGTGCAGCATTGGCACAATTCCCATCGACCTTCCACTTACGCAGGACGGATGCAACAGTTGATTCGGGCCTGTTTACCTTCCGTGTGTGTGTGTATATATATATATATATATATATATATATATATAGCTAATCTGGAGAACCAAATAGGTCTAATCTGAGTTAAATGTGTGTTGAAGATATTATCCATTTTAATTTTATCATCATATATACATCTTTTTTCTAATAGTCATACACAATGTCTTCATACAAAGAAATATTTGTACGCTGTAAGGTTATAATTACATTATATATATATATATATATATATATATATATATATATATATATATATATATATATATATATATATATATATATGTTAGGAACACTTGTAATAATTATTTTGAGATGGGGTATGTTATCCACCCTCAGTAGTAATCACTTTATGAGATTGTATCTGTTTGGAAGTGAAGTATATCTCTGTTGGTGTGAAATTCAGTACTGACCATATTTTTATATGCACAACTTATTTGAATAACCTAACATTAGAATAAAAAACACTGACTCCTACCTTTTAACCCCTCTCTGCTGACCCTTCTGACCTCTCATTGCTAACCCTTCACTGCTGACCTCTCTGACCCCTCACTTCCAAACCCCTTACTGCTAACCCCTCACTGTTGACCCCTCTGACCCCTGACTGTTTAGGGTGTTGCAAATGGATGCTATGGTTTGTGCAAATGAGCTGTGTGTTGCGGTATGGTTTTGGAGTATTGATGGATATAATGTTTCTGCTGGAACATTTGATTTGCTGGATTGTTGATATGACCTATTGAAATGCGATTTCATTAAGGTTGGATCGCTGTCGAGGGTATAGTGTGTGGGTGATGGTATTATTTGGCTATGTTTTTGCTAATGCATAATGTAATGTTTTGTCAGAGTATGGTAATTCAAAGGAATATTTCACAGGAATGTTATATGATTGCTTTGTTGTTATGAATGGTATGAAGGGAAGTGTTAAGTATATCCGATATGATGTAATGGAATGTAGGTATGACTGATGTTATGGTTTGTTCATGTATTTGGGGTATTACGAATTAGAATATGTTGATAGGACCAATCTGTAGAACTAGCAGTTTGTTATGTTTTTTGAGAGTGAGTATATGATATAAAATATTATGAGTAAGTTTAAACATTTTTCGATCTGTCATTAAGTATGATTAGGTGGTAGGGAATGCTGGTTGACATATTTAATTAATAATATGGTTTTAGGGTTGAGGAATCTGTTTATAACAAATGAAAGATTTTTAGTGTTAATTTTAAATGCACATTTACTAAGCCGGTTGATAGTGTAATTGTTTCTAGTTTTGATCTCCAGCTAACAATACTCCTGCAATGCAAGATGGAGCTTTTCATTAGAGAGGATAATTTAAAGAGATATTATAAGATTGTAAATGTAATGTTATTTGATAACCTGTTAAGATAGATTGTGCTATTTCATAGGAATGCTTTGTTTCTATGTTTTTGATAATGTAATAAAAAATGGTTTAATGATAACGTCTGCTAGCATGGTTTGCTAGTAGGGTATATGGTTGGTGGTTAATTTCTGCAAGCTCTTAAATAATTTATATGAAATACAGTATATTTACATATGTGTGTGTGTGTGTTTGTAAATACATTTCACCTATGTTTAACAGTATTTGCATGAAAATTTAGTAAAATGTTTCTAGGAGTGGGCAAAAGTTCGCTATTTGGGAGTAAAATTTTTGGTAGTATGGCAAAATGTTTGCTATTTGGAGGGCAAAATATTTAGTAGTATGGCAAAATGTTTACTATATAGGGGTAAAATGTTTGGTAGTAGGATAAAATGTTAGTTTGTTTGGGTAAAATGTTTGCTATTTGGGGGTAAAGCATTTAATAATAGGATTAAATGTTTGCTAATTGGGGTAAAATGTTTCGTAGTAGGGTAAAACATTAGTTAATTTGGGTTAAAATATTTGCTATTGGGGGTAAAATGTTTGCTAGTAGGGTATATTGATGGTTAATTTCTACATGTGTTTAAATAATTTATATGAACTATAGTAAATTTACATGTGTGTGTGTTTGTAACTACATTTCATAGTATTTTCTTGTAAATATAGTAACAAATTTATAGGAGTGGGCAAAATGTTTGCTAATTGGGGGTAAAATGTTTGGTAGTAGGGTAAAATGTTTGCTAGTTTGGGGTAAAGTGTTTCTAGGAGTGGGAAAAATGTTTGCTATGAAGGCAAAATGTTTGCAAGGAGGGTAAATATTTTCAGTTATCATTTCAATAATGGTTTTTATTGAGCAAGTAGGTACATGTTGTGGGATGAATGTTCTATAATATCTCTCTGTGAGTAGAGGAATGGTTGACTATATTTGCGTTGCTAAGGAGTGAAGAGATCTGGGTGGCTCTTAACAGCGAGGTCTTGAGAGCTGATGAGGGTGAGTGAAGTGAATATGGAGTAGCGCCAAAATGATGAGGCAAAGGAAACGGGAGATCCCTGAGAAAACCAGCCAACCAACGGCATCATCCGACATGATTCGTGTTGCTAAGGAGTTGGGTATGATATGTAATATGTAAATATTTCAGCGTTTGCTTGGAGTGATTTAGGGAAAACCACCACAGGAAAATAATGAAGTCTGAATGCTCTGGTTGGAAGTCGAACCCAATCCTCCCAAATACGGGAATAAATATAGTATTTGCCTATGCAGGTTATGCTAGTAAGATATATATTTTGTTCCTTCATATATTACTAACTTCATGAAAAGTAAACCTGAAGGATGTTGTATGACAAAGGATGGTGTGTTTAGAAAAACCTGTGATGCAAGCGATGAAGGTTGGGATCTCGGAGAGATGTTTCCACTTCGGTGGTTGAAGACTGACAAGAGCGTCACTCAGTACTACAACCAGGGGTTGGCGAATTGGGTTTGTTGGTGTTTTGTCTGATTAATCAGCATCATATTGAACATCTAGCATTCTGTAACTTTTATAAAAAGTTTTTTGTATAAATAATTTTTTAAGTTCATATGTTACATCCTACAATTATTATAATTTCAAATGAGATGATTTATCATATATACTGTTTTGTTCCTCGTATGTTACTAGGTTCTTGAAAAGTATAAAAGGTTGGTGTGCTAAGGTAGTTGTTCAATATGTTTGGTATGTTAGAGGTGAATATGTCAGATTTGCGCCCTTTAGAAGAAACTTCACAGGAAACTTTGGATACAAAACAAATGTGTTGTTATTATGAGAAGGAGTACCTCGATGAGGAAACTTACGTTATCATGAACTTCAATGTTGCAGTAAACCTATTCGCCATCTACATCAATATTTTAAATGTCAGTGTTTGTTTGATACCAGTGACAAATGAAATATATCTACATGGTATGAGATGCTGTGGTTTTACTCCTGCAACGGGTGAACCATCGCCTGTATTTCAGTGTCAGCTTTGCTGTAAAAACTTTAAGCATAGTCACAGTATGCACTGTCATGAAAGTAGTATTTGTTTAAAGACTCCTGAGTGTATTAGGTATTGCTTTGTATCCTGTGGGCGTACGTTTATGGAAATTTTACATTAGCAAGACATAGAGCAGTATGTAAAGATAATGCTTCAAAGGAATAAACCATATACAGTACGCTTCCGCTTATTCGTGCTTGACTTAACCGGTTTTCAGCTTATCCGTACTGCAGTAAGGCGATACTGTAAAGTGTGTCTTTTAATAAGAAGCGGTACTGTATGTTGTCTACACTGTGCCGCGTGAGCTGATATTTATCCTTTTAAACTGTCAGTCTGTCACAGAGACCAGTGTGAGACATCCATTTCCGTCCATTGAAGCACGTCTGACTCTGATTCATCTCAGGCCATGTCCAAAATGGCAGATTTTGTTGGCAAAATGATCACGTGACCAGATATTGTATACAAAAATGTGGCGTATGTGGTAATTTGATATTTCCATCTAGCAGCAGATATTGGCAAAAATACAAAATGAACACATGTACAAATGTTTTCTAAAACAAATAATTGTTCACCAAATACACTAGGTATGTTTTAAAAAGCAAGCAACTGTTGTGCTTTGTTTATAGATTTGGCATGACATTTTTTTAAAAAATCATTATTGTATAACTGATTATTTTCTTATTTATTAACATATACACAGCATTCCAGTGATGATTGCAGTAATATTATATCCATTTTAAGCATTAAATTAAGATAAAAATATTTTTCACTATTAATGTAAAAATGTGTCACCGCGAGTGCTAAAGAAGTGACTGATGAAAACTTCCCCAAAGTAAAATTTATGAAATGAAAAATTACAAAATAACAAATTTGCCATTTCAGTTTCGGACATGGCGTCAGTTACCCCCTCCCCCCTTTCCATCATCCTGTAAGTTTATCGATCGCTGGCCTGGGTCACTGAATTGTTTACTGTAGTGTTTGTAGTATCATTTACACATGTCAACAAAATGTAAAAGGGCAGTTCAAACTATTGCAGAAAAGTTAGAAATAATAAAACAATTTCAGCATGGTGTGTTATAAACAAAAACATCAAATCCCGTGCCAATTAAAATAAAATTGAAGCCTTTTTTAAGAAAGGCATGGTTTAACTTTTCTTACATTTTTTCATATTAAATCTTTAAATGTTTACAAAAAACTAAACATTTAAGAATTTTTTAACTTCCTTTTTTTTTGTAAGTTGGTAAAATTTAAATAAGCTCCTAGTAATTAAAGATGTATAGAAATCTGAGACGTTTCAGCCCAGCCTACTGAGGCAACGAGAAAGCAGAATACACTTACTGATATAGGTGTGGAATTACGTTTTTATAAAATTCATTATGGTTGTAATTAACTTTGAAATGAATGAATTAAGACTTTTTTTAAAATATGTTTTCCTTGTTTTAGCAAAAATTAATATTAGGTACTGCTTTAGTATTGTACGGGTTAATTTTTAAAATAGGGATTGTAATGTATTGTTTAAATGCCAGGTTACCTTATTTTAAAGTCCTGTTATAATCTTTATTATATTGCATTCTAAACTTTCAATTAACTCTGCCATCTAAAGGACGTGTCATATTGACGCACGTTGAGAAAGCGACACACACAACTACGCATGGGTTACCGCTACCACTCGCATGGCACCTGTGCTGGCTGTGTATAGTCAATGAGCTGTGAATTAACTATACTCGGTGCAACATAAATATCAGTTAAAGTATTGTGTACTTTAAATCCTGTGCATAAAGTGCGTGATTTGTGTTTGCTTTGAAATGTATAATAGGTACTGTGTTTTATCACAATTTCCGGAGCCAACAGCACTGTTCCATTAATAGTAAAATGTGTAAATTCGATTATTCAGGTTTTTTAAATACAAATTCATTTGTTCGTGTTTTCTCCGGCCCCGCTTAACACGGTTAATCGGGAGTTTACTGTATGTCATATCTCTGGACAATAATTTAGCTCATATTGTTATGAGAGGCAGCATGAAACTAGATAGTGTTAGAAGAATCCTCAATTGAATGTATACAGATGTAGAATATGTTCATGTTTGTTCAAAAATGTCGGTGCACTAAGGAAGCGTGAGATTATTTGCAAATTTTCTTTAACAAGAACAACTAGTGATTTGACTACGTCATCCACCCCTAGATTGGAAGAGGATACAAAACATGTCCAGTGTAAATCCTGTGAGAAGAAATTTACCTTACTTTGCAAATTGAGAAGACACCAAAAATTATTTGTTTGGGAAACATTGTTTGAAAGAAATATTTTTGCAATAAATGTCAGTCTGTGTTTACTACTTATATACAACTTGAAAAAGATTTGGTAACTTGTGATGAAAGTGTTATGGTGGAAAACTCTCCAGTTTCAGGATATCAGTGCCGGTTAGGTTTGAAGAAATTCACTTAATGTAGTAATATATATTGTCACATGCCAAGCAATTGTTTAAAGTATCCTGAGTGTGTCGTACACCGCTGTACACTATCTACCAAAATGTAATTGAGCACCTGTCCACAATGTTTACTCTGTGGTTGTCACCCCGTTGGAATCTCGTAGGGTCATCTCTTGCGGCTATAACAGCAGCATCCCTGTCTGGCATGCTCTCTACGAGTGTTTGCAGGACATCCACGGGGATTAGTTACCATTCCTCTTGCAACCATTCCATGAGTTGAACAATGGATTTTGGATGCGTCTGACGAGCCCTCACCTGGCGATCTAATTTGTCTCAAAGATTTTCTCTAGGGTTGAGGTTGGGGCTCTGGGCAGGCCAATCCAATCGGCAAACATTGTTGTAAGTGTACCACTTCATAGTAGCCCTTGAAACATGGCATCTGGCATTGTCACCCTGGAAGTAACACGGGTCCATTCCATAAAAAGGCAACAATGTTGGGAGCATTTTATCATCAAGAATATTACAATAGGCCTCTTGCATTCATGCTACCACTGACAAACACCAGCAGTCATATGTCAAAGGCCGTGAAATACAATTCAAATGACGTACTGAATTACCTATCTTCAAGGGTGCCCAATTAATTTTTGGTAGATATTGTATGTTGTGTGGTTTATTAATAAGCAAGACTATATTGGTTAAACATATAGTCAAATGTAAACACAATGTAACATAGTTGCGTGTTTTTTTTCAAGAGTTCTGTATATAATTGTGGCTATTTTTGTATTTCTTTATTCTTATATATATTGTTTGTAAGGATGTGAAAAATATGAATGTGATAATACTATGTTTTTTTTTATTTGGTGCAATGAATGAGTTTTTGAAGTGTGGTACGATATATAAAGGAATTTTTTTAATATTTGGGTAGTTGCACAAAGGTAATGTTGACTTATCTAGTCTATCTAGTGTAGTTACAGTCCACTCTGTGGGACTGTAAGTTCTTGTGAGGGAAAGTAAATTTGAGAATAGAGTGAATTGTTGTTAGCGTTTGGGTGACTTCTGAATTTTTGGGGGTAGATAAAAATTTAAACAAAGATGGAATAATAGTGTATGTATGAATTTGGTATATAATTAGGTAATAGTATGGTAGCAACGAATATTTACCCTAGAACAATTTTGGCTATTGGTTTTCATAACTCAAGCATAACAGGATAATTTATATAAGGGGTGAGGCGAATATTTCATTTTGAACAAAGAATTTAGTTTATTTTAAAAGTAATGGGTTTTAGTTTATTACGCAGGCTCTTAGAAAAAAATCAATTTTTTGTTTTGTTTATATACTTATTTTATATGTAGGTAAGATTTAACGCTTACTGTAACTATATGAATGGAGAGATAGATGCTGGTGTAGGCTCTGTGTTTGTGAGACGTGTACTATAGCGAGTTCTAAAGCTGGTATCTGCTGGAGCATAGTGACCACCTCTCATGCCTCCAGCAGTGGGGCAAGTGTGTTTCTGCACTGCTGGTGAAGTAATACTGAGGGGTTGATGGTGCGCGGTCCTAGCAGTGGCTGGGTAAACTAATGACATCTCTCTCCCACCACTCAAATACTCTTTACTCATTCTCCGACCAGCTGCTGGCTTGCCCACATCAGATCGTGTCTCTGGAGTGATTCCCCTCTGCTTTACACATCCCTAGCAGGAAAGTAAACTTTCACTCATCTGAGAAAAGGATCTTGTCTCTAGCATGTTTGTTTGTTTTAAAGTATTCTACACAACATTGCTTTGTTTGCTAATGCATGATAAATATTGGTCAAATTAAAATAAGATCAAAAATATTTACTTTTAACATAAAACGATAATGGTAATTGGTTTTCGAAGCAAAACTGAGAAAGCATGGTTTGTGCATATGTAATGAGTTTTTATTTTTTTAATGATAATATATAATACCTTATATCATTCATATAGAAAAATGTTTTCTATCATTATACTATAGTTAAATGTGTGTATGTTTGTGTGTGTCAGTTCTCCCCACAAGCAAACCTGCCTACTGGAGTGATGTTTGCGGTGCGTGATTGCTTGTTATGCGTATAAAATATCAGTGACCTCAACGAGTGTCGAACCTATACATAAATACTACGTGTGTAACTGAATAACCATAGTAGGATGTGACATTATTCACCCTAGTTATACAATACGTAAATATTCTTGATAATTATTTATTTCTTATTACGCAAATAAAGAGAACTTGTCAGCCATTCACAACACATCCTCCCTTGAATTTTTGTTTCCCTTGATCTGAAGCACGGCACCCACTGTTAAAATTTCAAACTATTAAAAACTTAATAATGATGCGAGTCAGTAAAGTATTAATATTGAGTAGCGCAACTCGCGTAAATCGAAACTGTCTGATTATTAAATTATATAAGAACTTTTAAAAATAATATTCCACTTAATATATTAATGCTAGCTCTTCCCATTTGTAGTTAGTGTTTGTAATTTCTCTCGTGCGACATTATTTTCTGACTAAGAATTATACATTTTGTGAGAAAATATAAAATAAATGTTTAAAACCTGAATCGTAGGATAGAAAAACATAAGTGGAATTAACATATAAGATTACTTAAAATGAATATATGGGGAATGTCTTCAACGCAAGGCAGCCCCCAGTATTTGGCTAAGGGAAATTTTTGCTTCGCATCTGCGTGTGTTCCCGGCTGACGTGCATTCCTGCCCCCTAGGGAAGGTCTCTGGCTATGGTGATGGAGAGAGAGAGAGGAAGAGAGAAAGAGTATGAGAGATAGCCATCAGCTGGTGGTTACTCGTTGCGGGAATACCAACTATTAAATTCAGTACAGCTGCGATGGGGTTTGGAAGTGTCTTGCACCTCTGGATGCGAAAGAAGGTGAAATAAGCAGGTAAGAAATGCATATTTGTCAATTTTGCCAGCTGTGGTTGCACGTGCTGGACTGGTTGAAGCCACAAGGCAGTGGTAATGCATGTTGGAAAACCTGAGTAGAACAAAAAAAGAAAATGTTGGTATAATTAACAGGTTTTTACATGTATCTTATAGTTCAGACAAATAATATTACTTCAGAGCAATTGTGAAAAATGAGAAACACTAAATACATTAAAAAGCATGGCAAAACCCTAATATAGTTTTATTATTAAGAGTGGGATGGATCCCTGCATTTTTTGTGAAATAGTAGTTTGCATGAATACACGTATCTCTGTAAACAAATGTTCTGCAAATACAATTTTCTTGTCACAAAAGATAAAAAACAATTATCTATGCCCTTATTTTTTTTTACTTTTGTCATATTAAGAGCATTATTATAGGAAAAAATGGTAAAATATCACATTTTTAAAGCTTGCCTAAACAGAGTCCTTAAGCGGCAAGAGAAAAGTATAAACATATCGGTGTAGTTTAATCAGTGGGTTTTCATTGTGTTTAATAAAACTCCTACCTTACAGATCTAATTTGCACAGTACAGTGTTACAACAGAAACACTGCATGCCTTGCGCATAGGAGCAACGAGGGATTAGGCGTGCATGTTAGTGTCGCCCGTACCGCTCCCACGCTTCTTTACCTTAGAGGCAGGGGTCCATCCCACTCTTACATTTTGGATATAGGCACGTTTGAATTACAGAGAATCATACCACATTACTTTGAAGATAGTCAAGGGAGAAAACCATAGATCACATTACCTGTCTCAAACTTCTTGTCTTGCATGACAGCTCAACACGTTGTGGTGTGCTACCTCAGAAACCTAAGAAGAGTGTCTCCCAAACTTTTTACAGTCCTCTGAACCATCAGCGCTATTTCAACCAACTTGGTGAGTTGATAGTACATAACGCAAACATTATTTTATTCCCATTTGGAAGATAGCTTTACCTGAAAAAATTAAGCTATTGGATCATATCTCACGAACTACTCACCTATTCTCATCCTATTTGGTACACACATAGTGCTTTCATAGGCCTTATAAAATAATTAGATTTTAGTAGAAACAACATTAAATTCTCAAAAAATTTAAAGCATTACAAATACTTTACAATTATACCATAGATATCAAACCATACAACCATATACATAACCATATAACCAAACTTGGTAGTCTGGCAGTATATATTGCAGAAATTAAATATGCTCATTTATAGACACCCTGGTGCGCAAGTTTGGAAGAAAATTAATACCAATTTTGGAATCTATCATTATGTTCCCTATGAAATGTGAAATACAAATATTACTGCAAGTCTGAAACATTTTTAGTAGAACAGTTTATTTTATAAATGGGAGCCTCGTACTGTGTGTTACATGCACCATTTGTTACACCATTGAAACAATTTAAGTAGCTATTACTTTGAATGCAGACACTTATAACCAACCGAAGCCATGTTGGAAAATAACGTAAAAGGAAAGGAAAGCTTAATTATCACATCTCAGTAACTTCTTAATTGAGTTCCAACACATTTTTTTATGCTAGTATTATTTTATGTCCATCTAAAATTTACAGATTAGTAACTTATTTTCAAAATAGGGTTCTTTCTATTTTAGTTTCATATGCCGTATCTTTGGTATCTTTCAACTGTTTAAAACCAAACTTGTGCTCAAGTAGGCCTATCTACTATGTGCACTATACTCACTAAAAATATCTTCAATTGTCCAGCATTTTGGAAGATAGAACCAACAAAATTTTTGTATATACCTATCTTATATCAGTAACAACTACCAATCACAATCAAATGTATGAAAAAGTACTGTCAAATTGATAAAAAAGTCGGAGAAGCTTATTACAATTACTTGCATATATCTGTGTGTGTGTGTGTGTGTGTGCGTGTATGTGTAAATGAAAGTAGGCTTATTAGTAACATTGAACATCATGTTCATGTTGATGTGGTCCTTCAAACGTATTTACGACATGGTTGTCACATTCACAGTCATCAATATGAAATATACAATGATTAAACACTGGTATTCATTTGTAAATAAATTACATGTATCACTTTATTGAACCAATAATACTGACATATGTAAAAAGGACACACGTATATCTGTAGCGACATTGGTCATAAGAAAATACAAAAAGGTGACAAAAAGGAGACAACAATGTAACGTGACATAATCGGCTAGTATGAAGGTAAGACAGATATTCGAGTAACACTACAGCACATAACCTGACATGACAAGCAACACGACTCTTTAAAATAAGTTCAATGCACACCCAGAAATAATTCAAATAGAGGTAAAAAAATAAAATAAAATAAATTTCAGTACAACTTTTTCGGTGTGAATGAAACATCTTTACAAGCTTTCATAACTTGCCTTGTTAGTTTGTTCGTTTGTACGTTCTGGTGAAATCTTGCAAGTCGATTTTAAACCACTTCCCGTTATCCAATTGAGCTGAAATTCCACATACATATGTAGTTCCGATGACAATACAATGTGAATGTACCACTGAGCTGATCTGATGATGGGGCCGGAAGTTACAAGCTTTTAATGTAACTTCACGTGTATGTATGTATGTTAAACCACTTCCCGTTATCCAGTTGAACTGAAATTTCATATACATATGTAGTTCCCATCACAATACAATGTGAAGATACCACTGAGCTGATCTGATGATGGGGCCGGAAGTTACAAGCTTTTAATGTAACTTCATGTGTATGCATGTTAAACCACTTCCTGTTATCCAGTTGAACTGAAATTTTGCATACATATGTAGTTCCGATGACAATACAATGTGAATGTACCACTGAGCTGATCTGATGATGGGGCCGGAAGTTACAAACTTTTAATGTAACTTCACATGTATATATGTTAAACCACTTCCCGTTATCCAATTGAACTGGAATTTCGCATACATATGTAGTTCCCATGACAATACAATGTGAAGATACCACTGAGCTGATCTGATGATGGAGCCAGAAGTTACAAGCTTTTATGTAACTTCACGTGTATATATGTTAAACCACTTCCTGTTATCCTACGGAAATGAAATATTGCCTAGTCTACATGTGTAGTTCCGATGACAATACAATGTGAAGGTACCACTGAGCTGAGCTGATCTGATGATGGAGCCATAAGTTACAAGCTTTCATGTAACTTCACGTGTATGTATGTTAAACCACTTCTAATTATCCAATTGAGCTGATACTTTGCATACATGAGTAGTTCCGATGGCAATACAATGTGAAGAAACCACTGAGCTGATCTGATGATGGAGCCGGAAAGTGGGTATAGGAGCTCTACAACTATATGCAGTAAACGTTCTATTGAGTTTGTTTTACAGAATCGAGTAACAGTAAAATGGAGATTAGAAGTGTCACTGCTGTTGTATGCGTACCCTATTTGTAGTGGCAAATGGTTCTGAAAACTATTATTATAGTTTACTCCTACAGTATGTCCCATATCGGAATGAAAGTGAACTACTAGTCGATCACGATACATCATTGGGATCTTTCTTAGCAAGGGAAAGCCATATTCGTGATACAAACACATGGTTGGAGACAAAAAAGTGAAAAATAAAATAAATGTAAAAAAAAAACTTTAAAAACCAACCTCTTATTTATAAATGCACTAAAAAGAGAAAAATAATTATAATAGTTACACAATTGGTAGAACTTGTAATATGTGGTCGAAATAGCCGTATTAAACTTAACTACAAATTCATGTGTTTCTATCAATTCATATGTAGTATATAAAAGCTTGGTGCAATATAGAATGTATATCTCATTTGCGTAAGCGTAGTAAGCATGTGTCTTGCGTAAGGCTCTTAACTATTCATAGCATAGAACATATATAACATTTGTGTAAGCATAGGAAGCATATATCATGCATAAGGCTCTTGACTATTCGCGCCAAGCTTTTATATAATAAATATAAATTGATACAAACATATTAATTTGTTCTAAAGTTTATTACAGCTGTTCGACCACATCTTACAAGTTCTACAAATTGTGTAACTATTATAATTATTTTTCCCTTTTTAGTACAATTATAAATAAAAGGTTGGTTTTAAAAGTTTTTTTGAAATTTATTTTATTTATCTAAAGAAATTGCAAACAGTTGAAAATATACTTCCCTGTAAAACACTGACATTTTTTCTCATCATTGCCTGATAAAGCGAAAATAAAATGGTTTTGCTCTTCAAAATTGCATTACAGTTAAACTTTAATTAATAGGCATGAGTCTTTTGTACTTGGGGAAGATGTGCATATGATCAAGCTTGTGTTACATTACTGACTGAACTCATATTGCTTTATTGCCCATTCTTTATACCAGGAAATAATGTTCATAGTTTGTAAGATGACTTCAAAAAATAAAAAGAAAATCACTCAAGTTAAATTTATTCAGTGGATTAAAATTATTCATTAATGAAGTGCACACAGTCAGCTAGGCACAAGTAGAAGGCCTACCATACTTAAACACAAAATAAGTAGTCTTCAGCCAAAATTCATGCCATGGGATCTATTTTAATAAAATAAAAAATGGGTCCTAGCTTGGTTATGTAGGCCTATTGTATTTTCTTGCTTCTTACCGCTAGTTTGGCCTGCTTTGGCCCAGATTACCAATAAGGGCACAGGACAGTTACCTAGTTAAAAACTTGATGCAGATGGAGGGCTAACATCACACTTGGATCTGCTAAACCCTGTTTGAAGAATGGTCAGAATATATTTTTTGTTGACATGACCGTGCATTATCATGAATATACCGTCTCCACATAGGCTGTCAATTCTTGGCAGTGTCAAAAATTCACCCATTGGTATAGTGACGCTTGTTCTGGTTAACACATTAAAAAAAAAAAACATCACCACGGATAACTACTACACAAAACATGTTTAATTTCTGTATGTGGTCGATTGAAAACTAAACTGACATACACTTAAACAAGAAAATTATAACCTTTATACATTACACTAATGTTCATGTCATTAGGAAAATGTGAAAAAAATTATCATTGCATAGAATAATAAACATACAAACAGTACAAAAAAAATGTCGCCGCAGTGTGGAACTAAGAGTAAGAAGACAACAAATAAAAATAACAAATAGTACAGCCATTCTCTATAAAACGTATAAAAAATATTTACATTATTATTACTGTTGTAGTACTTTCTGAATTTCACTAGCCATTACATTAAAAAAAACATTATTTGAAAACCCTAGCATATTTGTATGTCTCTTGCTTGTTTGCTACTATTTGGTATTTATGTAAGAACATAATATTTACATTATTGTATCAAACTTAACACTAACCGGAAACAAGTGCTTATTCACAATTTATTACAGGTGTAAGTGAAAAAAAAAGTCCTTGCCATTGGTTTGCCACGTTGTGCACATTTGGAATATACCGGTAGCTCATTTTGTGTTTATCATATATACATGTGGGCCTTATTCCAACAAGGAGGAAGAAATTTGCAGTTTTACTGTCATACTCTTGCTAAATGTGGAAGTGCTACAATACCACCACTGCAACACTCAGTAATAACTGGTTTCATGGCAAGGTTTCGTATGGGCATCGAACGTGGAAAACGAGGGTCTACTCATTCTGGCAACACACATTCCATATCAAATGTATGTAGCTTTACCTCCTCCATCTCAGTCTTCAAGAATTCATTGTCACTTTCAACACGTATTGTGTGAAGTCCTAGAAGGCTCCATATGCCAAAAATGCAGTACTCTTTTTGGGTTATTTGCAACTGTCCTTGAATTTGGTAATAATAGTGATGTTTCTTGTTCATTTGAAATTAATCGTCAACTACTCTTACTGCAGAAACTTTCCCCTGATTTATAGCATCAGTTGGGTTCATAGACAATATGCTGAGAGGAAATTTCACTTCAACGATTCCCAAACCATCGGGAGAGGCCCCATGATATGGTATGTGCCTGTCAACAAATAGCCCACATGCGACGACTCTCATTCTTGTCAATGTTTCTACAGTGGCTAAAGCATTTTATTCATTTATATTTCCATACTCTATTGCTTTATTTCTTATCGCATAGCCATACAGAAGCCCTTTCACGAGGCGCTCACAGTTTGTTTGGGGACTTTTCTGAAAATGGCTCCAAAATTAGATGCTGTTACCCTTTTTCGCCTTTCTTCGAGCCAAAAGCCACTGTTTTTGTGTAGTGTTGTAGTAGTTCTCTCTAAGTTGTTTCATTCTTTCTGTGTTAGTTGAAGGTTTTGAATAAATTGTTTGCACTCTCCTTGAAGATTTCTTCATCCAAACCAGGTTTCTGAGCACTGAGTCCATAATCCTTATAGCCTTTATTTGGATTGAACAGTAAGTGAAAAGAGACTTCCAGCATTTTAGTTTTTCTTTCCTTGATTGTTTCTGTGTTTTAACTTTCCGTTTCCATAGACTCTAAAATTTACAGTATATTCCTGGACTAGTATTGTACATAGCTTGTGCAGTTTGTAATGCAAGAGACCGGTGTGGTGTTGCACAACAGCTTGGTAACTTCTGCTCATTGAGAAATTTTTGCCACCTACTAATTTAGCAACTTGTTATGCTCCTAACTACCTATCACTAATAATATACTACTAATCCTGCTACTCTCAATCCTTCTCTCCTCACAACACTTTCTCCAGTAGCCAGGTACGTACAGGGGACTAATAACTGCTAGTGACTTCATGAAAGAGGGGATTCTACCAAACATATTTATTACAACTCTTTAACTGAACATAACAAAATACTTGAAACACTATTACAATATCTTTCTCCACAATGTACAAAACTTTACTTTACTTCGTCTGACAATATTATACTTTAACACGAGAGGTTACAACTATACAAAACGGTGAACTGCCTTGCTGATATAATACAAGACATAGAGCTACACGAACAACACGATAACAAGTAATTAAATGGTTACAAGAATATAACGTTGCAATAGTCTCTCGCCTTCCCACATGATATTACTCTTTAATACAGGGTCTTGATAAAGGGAAGTGTTTGGCAAATGGTTCTCTTTACGATTAGCATTTTTACAGGCTTGGAACATGCATGATGGCGGTAAAATAAAACATGACTGTAACCATGTGGTTAAGTACAAAAAGCATCAATTTATGTGAAAAATACATTATCTCCTGAATGAAAAATTCATAAGAACCCTGAAATAAATGATTGCACATACAATGTTATATAAATAAGCTCTTAAAATGCAACTATGGTGTATACAAAGACTTGGCTTCAATCGGCCACATGGTTATACGTGATGTTGCCATAAAATATTCAAACACAAAAATTACCTTTAAATACATACAGAAAAATAAAACTCTTAAAATTGCGTGTAGCAATTACGCAAAAGTTACAATGAAATGCCATAAACAGAGGTAGATGGTGTCTGATTCAAAATGTGCGGGCTGCGTGACCTTTCCGACATCTGTATCCTCCTTCTCCTCGATTAAGTTTAAAATGCCACAAGGGCGTAAGAAATTAGTAAAACGGGAGCATAATGCTGGGGAAAATGTCTAGCAAAAATGCACGCAAGCAAAGATTAACCGGTAAACTACATGGACTATAGAAATCTACATCAGTGAACAAAAGTTGTAGTGCGCACGTGACAGTGTCTTACCTCGCCAGCTATCCTCGACAGACTGTCCAGATACAAGTGTTGCACAGACCTATCATGGCCGCCTACGGGGTTCACATAAGCAGAAGTGCTATGCACGCCGAGTATAATATTTTATAATGAAAATAAAATGGCATATTTTAAATTAGATATTGTTATACATTTCTATAATTTTGTTATGAATTCCAATATTATTTTAATGTCTCTTTGTGATGGCGTTCTTGACAGAATATTAAGTGTTCTTAATCTCGGCGCCACAAGCACTTTGAATATTTATAACCAAACAGTTAAAATTAGTACAAGCACTTCAAAACATTTTAAGACATATTAAACACTGTAAAGATAATATAACATATTTTACCCTGAAATTAACATTTAAAGGAAATTTCAAAATTGTCGGCCTCTTTGCGCACGTGTGGTACACGTGACATATGAGTGCCGTTATGGGCTCTAGCATCGCTGGCTGTTAGCCGGCGTCAGTACATTTATATATGAGTAACAGTTACTTGCACACATAAAAATATTTCAAATATTACCATGTGGGTAATTATTTAATTTAGAACTGTCTTTTGTAAGCCATTATAATGTTCTGGCATTCACTTAGTATTTGCCCTGGTTTCTGGGTACAGTCTTTGTGCAGATTGGAATGATTCACTTTACAGTTTATATTGTGTGGAGTTCAAGTTAATTGACACTGATATATGCTGGATGTCCATCTCTCATTTGTCACAGTTTCACTTTGTATTGTATCTTTGTGTATGGCATTACATTGTATAAAAATTAATATGCATCACTGTACAAAGTACTGAAATTACACGTGAAAGAAAAATATAAAATAGTTATATCTAATACATGTTATATACATTACCAGCCAGTATCACTTAACCTACAATTATGAAAATATTTTATAGCATTTATAATTTACCTAGTTGAAAAAAATTAAACATATATGTCCAATGGACCGTTATGACACCTTAATATTTTTATTGGAATGAAATAACACGTAAATTACTAAGGATAGGAAAAATTTAGAATGCAACCATAACACAGAGATGTACTTAAGGAAAAATACTGTTTGCATTTTGAACCATAATAAGAGAGTTTGTACTCTTTTGTGAAATAACACCATGTTTTAGTTGAACTAACTTAGAATTTTCTTACTTTGTCTTTACTTTATATTCTTGAACTCAATAGTGATTGGATATATGGTACTGCAAATATTTATGGAATAAACTATTCTTGTTCCGTCATCCTCTTAGACCTGGGCTTTAGTTGTTGAAAATCTTAAAAGAAACTATGAAGATACACCAAGAACACCTGATTAGCCTTATATGAATTAGTCTGACATAATATACTATTTGCTTGTTATTTTCCTGAAGTTAAAACTGATAAAACTGTATTACTTGATTTTCACAGCCTTAATTGGCTCCATTTATATATATATATATATATATATATACACGCACGCGCACGCGCGCGCGCACACACACGCACACACGCACGCGCGCGCGCACACACACACACACACACACACGACAAGCTATGGGAAACACTGTATTAATTATTATAACTAAGTTCAGTTTCATTAGTATTGATTTCAAAAGCATGATACTAGAAAATAGTGGTAAAATTGTTGTGGCTTAGGCAACTTTATGTTTACCTGGCATTCAATTTATTTCTAGGCCACCTTTATAGAAGAAGACATTGTTCTGATCCACCAGCTTGATTTAGTATGTTGGTCGATTTTATCTTTACATACAGTGAGTTAGTTACTAGCTAATGTAAGAATTGAAAACAAGATTTATAATCTGGAATGTTGAAAAACATTTTTTTTCAGTAAATTTAGAAGTTATTAATGAGTCTTTCGATCAATTACTTATATAACTTGTCTAGAAGAGCAGGACTATAACCATTATGAGGTCTTGTAAGCCTCTGAAAAATTATGTTATACCATATACCAAGTACCCAGTAACTTACAGGTGGATACACTGGCTGGCAGCCCACGTTTGTTGCATTGAGCAGTAGAATATAATTGTGGAAAATATTCATCAGATAATTTAAATGGCCTATTTGTTGACACTGGAACTGCTGTAGAATATTTGTGAACTAATGTCTATGTATATCCAGACATCAAGATATTAAAATTATTGAATTATTACCAGTAGGCTATCTCAAAGCCCCCTGAACATTAGCATAGCTCAAATGCTTGACTGGATTAGCATTTCGTGTAAGAAATTGTTAACATTATATTGAAGGAAATGCATTCAACTGTTATGGTACAAGTGTACCATAACTTTTGGAATGTGTAGAATAATTTCATAAATTGTACCGTAACTCTCAGAATGTGTAGAGTAATTTCGAAAATATGTACCATTATTTAAATATAAGTGTACCACAATATACCATATTTTATTCATAGCATAATATTCACACAGCTGCAAGCACCTTGAGGTGTGTTTAGGTAACCCCTACATACCACAATTATTATTTCTGACATTTGCTTTTATGGTACATAATTGAGGTGTAATAAAAATGGATTGAGAGTTGCGAGCAAGCGCCAATAGGCACGAGTGAGCAACTTGAGTAGTTAATGTAGAACCAATACATACCACAATTATATGCTACACCAAAATTTCTCATTTAATTCATTTTCATCCCATTAATCACTTTTATGGTACAGTATATATATCAGGTAGAGTCAAAGCAGGTAGAGAGTTGCGAGGGTGCGTCAATAGGCACGAGCGAGCAAATTGAGTATTTATTGTACATCACACACATACTATAATTATCTGCTGCAACTGCATTCTTAAATATTCACAACAATAAATACCATAATTATCTGATACACCTGTTATGGCCTAGCCCCCGTATTCCGTGGGCTAGACTATGTCGGGTGTTTCAGATAATTACGGTATTTATTTAATGTTCCAGTATTTTCCTTGAAGTGGCAAAATAAAATTAAAAAACTGCGAAATTGCAAAAAAAGTGTTAACTAAACTATCGTTTTCCTCAAAGTTTGATTACAGCTTTTAGTGTGGAAACATGATTCTATAGAATCAAAGAAGATTGTGTTGGTTGATTATTGGATTAGGACGTTTGGGTTACAAGCTGTCCAGCATTTGTATCCAGTGTAATGTGGGTTTCTATATAGTTTCAGTGTGTGTCAACCACACTAGTAAGATGAGCAATTTTCTTGGCCAAGTTGTTTTGTGTTCATGACAATTTAAATTTGGTATCGAGAAAAGTACAGGTATCGAGTATTGTGAGAATGTTTTGATATCGAAAATGATATCGAGTATTGAGAAAATATAGTATCGACCCATCCCTATCTAATGTGCCAAAACGTTTTGCTTCTCCTAATAACAGACTACATAATTTGGTAAAGGTATTGGCAGTTTACACAAAACTGTAACATCCTGTCTTTCTTGGGTATGAGTACTACCTTGATATTGTATGCTAAGTCGGAGTGCTCAATTATATCTTGGTGCTCCATTTCTACTATTTGTTGTTCTATCATCTAGTGGCGGTATTCTGATTGTTGCCCAGAATTGTTACAGATAACCCTTTGATCTGTTAAGTGTATTTCGTGCATTATAGAGAAGGTGGTTTGCAATGTGGATGCTATGCTCAAACACGCTCCTACGTTCTTCCAGTAATAAGCTAGACTATTTCATTGTTGGCCAGCTAGTGGTTTAAAATATCAGCCTGAATTGGTTGTATGGGTTCACATGTGCCAGATCATTTCCATGAAATTGCATGCCTCTGGTTTTGCCCCAAATATATCCAACTTTGGCTACAGTGTACTATTGGCTTGCTGGTGAGAAATACATAGTTGTCACACAGTTACAACCTCACATATATTATTGGCTAGGAAAAATTCTTCCTCCGTGTTTTTTCACCTACACACAAATTCAAATTTGCTTTCCCATGTATTCAAAATGTGGCTACCTCCTGTGCCATGTGTACTGTCTCTCTACTTGGTTCCATCACATCTGGTGTCTGGGGATGAGCACAGTGCATATGAAATTAGCATTAGCTGCCATGTCAGGTATAACTACCAGATCCTGACCCTCAATTTCTACGGGAATTAGGAGAGGTTCTTTGGAGGCTGTTTTTCCTGTTAGGACACTGAATTTGCAGGCCTTGCCTACTTTGCCGGGGCTGCGGGACCCTCTTTCTTCCTGGTTCTGGCATTTCCCTGTACTTTTTTTTCAGTTTTCTCTGATTTAATGGGAGCCTGGAGTGGTACTGTTTTTCTGTGGTTTCCATTGTTGGTGGCTGCTTGTTTGCATTGGCATATGGGACAGTCCTGATAGAAGTGGCACTCTGGGAAGTGCCAGCATTCAGGCAATTAGAATACCCTGGGTGGTGGTTGGGTAGTGCCCTCAGTTTGATTTCAGTACTGGTGTGCACTGCTGTCCTGGTTTGCATCTGAGCTTTTATCTTTAGGGCCATGCCCTGTTCTCATGTTCTGGCTATTGGATCAACTTTTCTATAATTCTCGCCTCAGATTCCCTTAGACAGAATTGGATTTCTGGAAGTAACAGCCACATGATTAGCTCTATGCCTTGATCTTCCTTGGCCCCTTGGTGTACCCTCTAGAACATCAAAGGCTTCTGTTGAATGAAAACATCTGCCTTGTTTCTGGACTATGATACACAACTCCTCCCTGATATGTGTCACTACCTTTCTGTCCGGAACGTACTTGAGCAGTATGTCATTTAGTTGTTCCCACATAGTAAAAAAGTCCCCATATCTTCGCCACCATGTTGCAACCTTGCCGAATAGCTAAGTCTTAATGTAAGACTGCCATAGGGCTTTCAGGATCTATACGTGTGTGTATGAGCTTGGCTATGCAAGCTTTAAGGAATTGTCTAGAGTCTTCCCTGTGGTCAACCTGGGTATTCTGGAAGTAGGCTTTGATCCGAGCGGTAAATCTGGTTTATAACTGGGAGGAGGAGGAGGAGGAGGAGGAGGTGGTGGTGGTGGTGGTGGTTGAAATCAACCACAGGCCTAACTGCAAACAGCGACTCTTGTGTGATAAAGATTGCATCACCCATTACAGTTGGACAGAGTGCACCACCGTTAGCAAAAAAAAAAGTTCCTACAGCTGTTAGCACACAAAGTTGCTATGTCCTGTTTCCTGTCTAAACAGTTACATGTGGTGCTTTCAACTGCTCACACCCATTAGTATGTACATTCCTGAGAGCTGACAGAAAACCCACACACATGCCATAGCGTAAATAAGAGACAGGATCCAAATAAAAAAAATAAAAGATGCCCAAAAATAAAAAAAAGACCATTGCAGCGATTTGAATATTAACATTTTAATAAAATTATATGAAATGATACAAGCACTCATACAAACGTGTATCCCCACCAAACTTGCTTTTTTTAACAACCATATAATAATGTAATGCATACTCACCAATAAACTCATGATGAAGCAAATCTGTTGCTGTTGCTCTTTCCTCTGGATTTTTAACCAAGCAACGACTCACTAAGTCAATGAATTCAGGAGACCATTGATCTGGCTCTTGAAAAGAAGGTGGTGGTTTTGTAGGAATCATAAAGATAGCTCTCATTGGATGGATGTCACCATAAGGAGGTTTACCTTCTGCCATTTCCAAGGCTGTAATTCCTAAAATCAAATAAAATAACGCACTAAAACTTATGAACAACACAAAAATCTCAATTAATAAAAATTTTAATAAAGAAAGATATAACAAGCACACAAATTCAGCTTAATTTTCTACATAACGACCTTTTTAATAGCAACAATAAAACTGTAAGCCACTGTTTCCAGGTTTGGTTATATATCACAGGTGATAAACAGTAGTTTAAATTAGTTTAGAAAACCTTATAACTGCATTGGATTGACATTTAAGCTCATTCATACTATTCATTAAAAAAAAAGTTGTACAACATAGCTCTTAATATTTCAGTAAGTTAAGAAAACATTCAAACTGTAGTGATCAATAGGCACACATATTGTAACAAAGCTCTCAGTTCTTCAGACGTAATATTAAAAACAGTTTTTTTTTTAAGTGGAGAGGTTTGGGCAGCTGTTAAAGTTGGGGACTTGAGAGCCGGTAAGAGTGAAGCAAGGGAAGTATACAGCATCACCTAAATGCAAGGGTGGGGGAAACAGGAGATCCCTGAGCAAACACACCAACCAGCTCCATCATCCGGCACAATTCCCATGCGTGAAATTTGGTGAGCGGCCTCACCAGGAATAGAGCCCAGTTCACCTTGGTGAGAGGCGAGCGAGTTGCTGAACCAATATGACCTCCTACTTCATATAAGATTAATATTTTAAATTTTGTAATGCAACATCTTCCTTTACATCGCTAATGAAGGTATCACAATTGTAAATAATACTGCTTACAGAAAATTATCAATGAAATGTAAAATTAGTGATGGGTTGGTTCGGTTCTTCGGTTCCCCGGTTCTTGACATTAAGAACAGAACCAAGTTTCGGTTCTGAAAATCCCGTTTTGCTGCCAATTATTCACCACTAAGATAAGGTTAAACTGGCAACTATACTTGGGGATAACATTAAAGAAATCCAACAAAGAAGTGTTTACGTAAATACGTATTTACTCGCATAATTCTCACACTTTTTTAAATAGGATCTGAGTGCAAAAAATTAAGGTGCGTGAATTATGCAAGGAATCATGCAAGGAATCAGTAAGACACATCCATGTAAACATGTTGTGTCTGAGTGCTTTCTACTTCCTCTACATCGTTATTTGAAATAATTACATGAAAAATGAAAAAATAAAGCGCAATCCTTAACATTACTGCACATTCTTTTATTTTACCATTCAGCTAATATAAAAAGGTGTGTGTAAACTCCTGTAGTGGCAATGGAACTCCTTTCAACAAGGTGGCTTAGTAGGAAAAAAAAATTTAGGATATGTACATTTAAAAACATCCCGCAAGACCAAAAGGTAATAAATATGTCAATGATTATGTAAAAATTATTAGAAACTTTAACTCCAAACATAAAAATACAGTAAAACCAGCAATTTATAAACTTCAAACTTTTAGTGATAACGAAACCTGAGCCGTACACTGCACAGGTTCCAAGGAACTTTTCATGAAATCTAATCTGCACGTTGCATAATGCTCCATGTATGTTCAACCAATCATCTGCGTGTGCTCGTATTGATGTAGTGTCGCTGTTCTAACTAAATACCAGTGCCCCATATTATAACGGCCATCTTGTGAAACCTGAACAGCACGCCGCAAGCTGATCCAATACTCTGGCTGTTCACTTTACTTGCTGGCGCTACTGCAAATAAACGTATTTTTTTAGGTGCAAAATCTTTAGAAAGCTAACAAATGCTGTAGTCTTAAGGGGGTTTGATGTCTTATATTACTATCAATCATTTGATGCACATTTTTCACAGTTAGGCACATATGCATTAAAACATTTGGAATAAAGTTTAAAACCAGTGCGAAAATTTTATTTAGGCGAAGGTGCTGCTGGCTATCATTTATTGGCGCGTGCCCTTGTTCATATTGTCAGTTGTTTTAGTAAAAAGTAATAGGGTTAGGAAACATGTGTTATTTTGCCTCGTCAAGAGAAATGTGATGCGTGAAACCCGGAAAGAAAAGTTTTTTTCCGGAATTCGGCACCATAAAATTAGGGTGTGTGAATTATGCAAGAGTGAGAATTATGTGAGTAAATACAGTATGCCTGTACATCTGTTTTATGGTCTTTTGTACACATAAAATAAAAAATGTTCTGCTACCTGTGGCAATAATATTTGATTGTGTGACGTACATTGGTGTTTGTTTATAGTAAAATACATTTTTTCTTAAATTCAGTGTGTTATTTCTATCATTATAATAGAAACTGACTATGGAGCAGGTAGGTATTTTATTTTTATTCCTGGAACCGGAACCAAAAAAATAATGGGATCAACCCATCACCACGTAAAATGATAAAATATGACCAGTCAAGTTAGTACTGATATAGTAAATAACTAGGCAGAGTAATCAAAACCATTGATCACTGAATTATTGGTGCCTTCTTTTCAAGATTTTTAATTACTATACTGAGTATTTAACATTTATAATTTTACTGACTAGGTGATACAAGACCAAGTATCATTTTACAAGACATGAACCTAGATCCCATTGTGACTACTAAGGAATAAAAGAGCCCCAAGTCAAAAGTGCATGTGTGGTCCTGCAAAAAAAACATTAAGAAATATAAAGGTTACTAAACACAAGAAAAGTTTTAAAGAAAATAACATAATATTAAACATTTAGAATCCACTGAAAACATGTATATCTGCGACAATATTATTGCAATTTTGTTATGTTATAAATAAAGATACACAGCTAAAATATAATTGTAATATAAAAAGTAATATTCAATATTTGTTACTGTTTCTTTTCCTTTTATCATGGACACATCATTAAGAGTTAAGTATCCTTTTAGTTCCATTCTGTGTTTGATTAGAATGGAAACATACTGAGGGAGACATTTTTTCTGTAAACAACTATATTAATGGAAAAGCAGGAATTGCTGATTTTCATGCCCACAGCTGCTGATGGACAAGAAGTCTTTCCCTTTCCTCTGATCACTGGTCCCTACAGCAGTTGTATAAAGGGGTTGTTAATTAAAGAGCCTAAGAAAGAAAGAGGGATGTGGCAGTTTGTCCTTCAGCTACAACCCAATAGGTGTAGGTAAGTAATGTGGAAGAGTTTGCTGTTTTGCTGAAGATGAAAAACTCAGGAGGGTAGATGAAGCAATAGAGGAATAGTAATTACATGCTGGCAGCACAAAGAAGAGGAGATTGCACTGAAAGTCAAGTTCTTGGTAGCAGAAGCAATGATCACATGTACAGCCTGGAAGATAACACCAAAGCTAGAAATAGTGTGCATATGTCAATTTTTAAAAAGATGATGTGAAAATGCAGCAGCTTAGAAAAAGCCAAAAACTACTTCATTACCAATGTAGTTAAATTACAGCTATTGTTATTTATATGCAAGATTTAAAAAAAATATATGGAACATACTATACAAGGCCATCAATTTGTCAGTGGTATGTCACAAGACATTTAGTAATGCAGAAAATTTAAATTGCATAGGAGTTGCACATGGATATTTTTTAAATAAACAAATATATATGTTTACCAAAACCACATAGCAAAACAACAAACATCATAATTTTAATAGGTTCCCCTCAACATTTAATTACCCATTACGACAAATGGTTAATTGACTGGTAACAGTCAACTGACTGGTTGAGCATTTTTGTGTTATACTTAAATTGTTTCACACCTGGGGTCGGGCCCACGGATTTCTGCCACAAGTACATAGTACACCCAGAAAGTAAGCAACTCATGTACTTGCCAAGTATAATGCCTCTGTGTATTATACTGGGAATTTGGATCTACCACATTAACTGAGAGCAGGACTGCCTTCTTGCAGTGAGACTCAAGCACAGGATGTAGTTAACAACTAAAAAATTATGATCAGCATGTTCAAATCTCCTTTTCCCAACTAATGAGATAGTAAACCAATAATATGGTTGACCATTAACTTCATGATGGTCCAAAAATACTACAACACAGTATTCTGAATTTTTTGTAAGTTAAATTACATTCAGTGTTATTGCTTGTTTTAATAGAATTCCACAGGTTCAACAGTGGCATCAGTCTCTACAGAAACAGAAAACATAAGCCAATATGGCAATAGAAGAATTACAGGAGTTAACTGGAAAATATAAGGGTTATGGAAAAATATTACTGGACACAACTATCCAATCTGAATGTCTCAAATTAAAATAGTATTAATGAATCATAACTATGAATGCAGCAAACTTATTTTAATAACATCTTGAAGTAAAACCTGTGATCCTCTTGTTAATCCTAAGTTTATATTACTCACTTGCTATCTTGTGAATATTACGTTAAATACCACTACCATAATTCAAGTAGGTATATTTGGTCAGTTGGATAAATAATCTATACCTTAAACTAGCTTTTCAGACCATACAAATATTGTAAGCAAGTAACAGTAACAATGCAGTATATCTTACATATGATACATATTTAATATTTTTTACTGCTCAAATTTACATTAGTCCAATGAAGAGGACAGACAATTGGAGAGTTCAGAGCACAAGTCAGCAGAGTCCATTATTTGAATTACTTGTAAATCTCAATATGAAACAAATTCAGGCATAAATCTGCTTATGATCAGTACTTAAGTTTAGATGTTAAATATACCTAAATATGGACACAAAATATTACATGGTTCCATAGCATACATTATGCACAATTCATTTAAATCTCACATTTCTGGTTTACTTAATTTCATGGACTTAATCTAGTTGTGCACTGAACCCTCTAACCCTCTAATTGTGTTACACCTGTTGCCAAGCTGCACTCAAAAAAACCTAATATCAGCTTTCCAGTATGATCATTTTTGTGAACAACCACACCTTCCTTTAAAGTCCTGTTAACCATAGCATGCAATCAATAAATTAATACATGTTAAATTGGCTGAGTATTCTCCCTTGCAGGCTATGGTGTTGCAGTGGTTATACCACTCACCTCCCACTAAGGCAAACCAGGCTTGATTCTCGGCAGGATTGCCCCTGGATTTTGCACATGGGAATTGTGCTCGATGATGCCACTGATCACCAAGTTTTCTCAGGGATCTCATGGTTCCCCCAACCTTGCATTATGATGCTGCTTCATACTCACATAATTTCATCTTCATCAGCTCTCAAAACCTCTTCTCCTCACTTCACGCTATTTTCCCTTGCATTAGTTCCAAGTGTTGACCAATTTTAAAAGATAACAATGATCTCAATCACTCTTAAAAGCTATAATTCAACTCCTTAACATGAAGAAAATTCAATCATACGTGATTATGCATTTGTCAATCATGAGATAATATTTTCAGACTAATATCAGCACCCAGAACAGATGATTCATAAGAGGCAAAAGTTAGTGTACAGTATCATAGAAGTAATATTAAAAACTAATAAGTTTGGCTGTGACTGACCTAAGAGAACAGCCACAAAATGTGCTAAAATCACTATAAACCTGGTAATGCAAACTGTCATAGAATGAAGCTGTATGCAGTACAATTAGTGTACATGTGGAGTGAACATCAGTAAGTAGCTAGCATACCTGTGCAACACATTCAACAGACACATGGACAGAGATTAAAAGACGGCAAACTGTTGGACTACATGAGACAAAGTGATCATTCTGTCAAAATGTCCACTGCATGAACTGTTGTGACCAAATTTTGTAACAATGCTAGGAGCTATGGAAACATGAGGGAACATCTATGTACCGGAAAGACAACCAGAGGAGAGGAAAGTTTCATCATCTGACAGGTATAAATTCAACCACCTGCATGTCTTCCCAAGATCCAGAGACATGCAGCAGCATCACTTGGTGACCTCTGCTTTTACCTATACTATTACAAAAGAAGATCTGTATTCTCAAAGTCCTTAAAATTTTCATCCATTGATGCCCTGACAGTAACAAGTTCTTTTGAAATGTAGTTATAATCATTGCCATGGATGGCTGAGAAAAGGTAATAATACATCATCTTTAGTGAAAAATTCAGGTTCTGCCGGGATATGGAAGGCAACTGTATCTGAGCATGGAGGGGGATGGAACGGTGCACAAATTGTTGATCACACAACAGCAGAATTGGTGGCATCATGCGGAGAACAATGTCTAATGATTTTTTCACCAACAGGAATTGCAGAACCCTGAAACGTGAAATTGTCAAAAATAGGGCAAAACCTACGGCTTCCATCCAACAGGCATTTCATGCAGCAACAGGAGTATCTGTATCCATTGGAACATTGCGTATAGAGGCCCACCAACTTGGATATTTTGGGAGAGCATCTGCACTTAAGTCCTATATCATGACAAGCAATAAAGCTCGGTGACTCAGGTGGTCTTTGGACCGTCGCAACTGGACACTGGAGCAGTGGAAATCGGTTCTGTGGAGTGATGAGTCGAGGTTTACATTATTCTGGTCTGATGGACGTGTATGGATGTGGTGTCTACTTAGGCAACGGCATCTGCTGGAGTGTATAGTGCCAAATTGGAAATTTGGTGGTAGTGGAATGATGGTGTGGGGCTGTTTCATGGCCTTCGGTGTAGGACTGCTGGTGTTTGTCTGTGGTAGCATGAACACAGAGGCCTATTATAACATTATAGATAGTGAAATGCTCCCAACATTGTGGCGTTTTTACGGAATGGACCCGTGCTACTTCCAGGATGACAATGCCAGGTGCCATGTTTCAAGGGCTAATATGCAGTGGTACGCCGACAAAAATGTTTGCAGATTGGACTGGTCCGCCCTGAGTCCTGACTTCAAAACTATAGAATATCTTTGGGACGAATTGAATCACCAGGTGACGGCTCGTGAGGCACGGCCAAACTCCATTGCTCAACTTATGGAATGAGTTGCAAGAGGAATGGTGGTGAATCCCCGTGGATGTCCTGCAAACACTCGTAGAGAGCATGCCAGACAGGGTGGCTGCTGTTATAGCCGTAAGAGGTGGCCCTATGAGATTATAACAGGGTGACAACCACCAAACAGACATTGTGGACAGGTGTCCAATTACTTTTTGGTCGATAGTGTATTACAATGCCATTACACTGTTACAGATGAAAAAGGCAGCCCTTAAAAACTGAAAATGAAACAATGATTTGATGATGCAGGTCTCACATTTGTGAAATCTAAGATTTGTCACTATAAATGAATTTGGCAGAGGTCATTTGATATTGATAATGCATCTGTAGAGATATAAATACAACAGATAAGCTGTTAATGCACCTTATGAAGGCTACCTACCAAATATTGACAATATGTATAAGTTCCTGTTTTCTAATTGATAAATTATGTCCTACCATGGAAAGAATTTGAAAATAAATGTCATATTTTTAAATACAGTATTCATAACAAGATATATTACATTTAGTGTGAACATTTACAGACTGTTGAATGAGTTGTCTTTATTTTTAATAACCATAAAAGTATATCATATGTGAAAAACTTTTGTTAATAGGCCTATTATGTATATTATTGATATTTAGATTTGAGTACCATTTTACTTGAACTATCAAGCTTTTTACAAAAATTTACAGAAACATTAAGACATATTTGGCACACTGCTTTTAAATTTAAACCAATCTTTTTAATTAAATTATAAAGAAGAAAGTTAATTTTGTGCAAACTTCTCAAACTAGATAAACATGCTGTATTAAAATCCACTTAAAGTGGAACATTACACCGTTTTTTATGAGACTGTGAGAAAAAGTTACACATGGACAAACAATAGATGTGGACTAACATTTTAGATCCTAAAAGTACAATACTTAACATCAAACTTAATGTTGAGCATAATGATATGGTATGGACAGTAATGAAAAACAGTATAACTAGCAATGCTTTTGTTTTGGAAGAGATGACAAATAAATTGGTATTCAGGAAACCAAAATGTTGTAGATGACACAATACAAAAAATACAGTATGTCATTTACATGTACTGTGATTTAACTCACGTGTGCCACGTTCCCGTACCCATAAGACTGTTTGTCCGGCTGCTACTTGCAACACCACTGCAGCACGAATGTGCGCTCTACTGAGAAGCAGAGCATGCACCAGGTCATAAGTGCACGACCAAGAACAGTGGAGTGCAGAGTAGTGCAGCATGAGGGTATGCCGGTGCAGTGCAGCCGGTGATTGCCAAAGACGGCTACAATAGAAACTCCGTGAGGAGGGGTAATATGAAAATAGACCCTAATACTCACTGGACCTGAATGCCCAGGGGGCTCACACCATTAATTTTTGTTGTGTGTTATTAAAGAATTTATTTCTTGATTATTTTTTCTTGTTCCCAGGGTATTGTTGAGCTTGTTTTCATATGTAGTTCTTTCATCACTCATCTAGCGCTATGACCATCATCATTCATCAGTGTTTTGTGTTTCAGAGTGTTATATGTATTTTTCAACATAAGTTTTGACAGGTAACATGCTGTTAAGCAGGAGATACAAGTTGTAACAGAAAGTCATTCCATTATGGTGTGTAGGTCAGCTGAGACCAGCCTGCGTGTCAGGCGAGTGAAAGGGTCAGTGAGTAGCATCGTACGAGGGTGGTGCGTGTGTCATGAGCTCTGGATTTTCCCGCGCACCAGGCGGCCTTCATCAATTTGGTATGGACATTTAATTGCAATAGACTTCATCTTCTGGAACCTTTCTAGTTTTAGCCGCCCAGTACACCACCCTCACTTCCAATGGGAATAGCATCGCCCCGGGAAGCATTTAATACCATAAGTTCATTATTGTCACAAGACTGTTTTCAGCTTAACCCCAGTGGTCAGGTTTGTGTAGCCACAGTTCTTCGCATGTAAAGTGTTCCCCTGAGAGGGACGTGTAGTGATGTAGAATAAATGCTACCTAACTGAGCAGTAGGTAAATTATTTCAACCGCCTTGTGCATTTAAGGGGATGGGCCCTAACAATACCAGCTTGCATCATGTCAGTGTTTTTTTATCTTGTCCAGTTTTCTCAAGTGCATATGTATTAGAAAGTTGTTCCATATTTTTATGGGCATCTGGTTGGCTCTAACAATCCATGTACACAAGTTTTAATGTTTTTGTAAGTTTTCCGCCAAAGACTGGTCAGCATGGTACGTAGTTGAACCACTGGCTACCGTTTAGTAAACAATAATCATGCATCCTAATTGGAAATAGCATCATCAGGGCAGAGGTCAACAGCATTATCGGCGAGGAGATTCAGTCTGGGCATACGGCCCGCAACCCGGAGGACATCAAGAGTCGTAGTGCTACAACAATCATCTACCATCTTGGCATTGCCTTGATGATGCCTGGTGCCTAGTCAGGTAAACCATATCCTAGACCTCACCTTCACCACCCCCAAAACCATTCCTAACACATTTCCACAAGGCCACACACCGTCAAGTGTTGCCCTTCCATGGGACCAAATCTCCCATGAAAAATTTTTCCCCTGCAATATTATTTTCAAGATTTCAGAACTTTTTCTGCAATTTTCCTGATTACTGAGTCATTCCCGCCTATTCCTGCCTGCCAATGACGAGAGGACGATGGGAAGGCATCAGCAAGGACAAAGGTGGCATCGTGACATCTTAGGGATGCCGTCCAGATGCTAGTAAACGTGTCACGTGTCAACAATTGGGAAAAGGATGCCACGCCGCATCTCACACCACACTGCGTGGAGGAGGACCAGGGAGAAACGGCGAGAAGGAGAAATGACAGGTGGGAGGACAACCTACTCCCCCATCCCCTGCACTCACTGCACGCCGCCAGCAGCCAGCTGACCACTCCATTGTGTCATGCCGCACGTCAGCTGAGCGCGCCAGATCGTTGGCCCCCGCACCACGTTGGGTCAAGCGGGACAGCTGCGTCACGAGCGGGGAGGGCGCTCCCTTCCCCAACCCCAAGTGTCCGCATCAGTACATTCACATCTACCGTTCACGTGGCTTTGTTGACAAAGCATGGCAGGCAGGATGACCGACAGCGCACCGGCGCTGTAGTGTCTGGAGTGCTTACATCCCATGCCATGAGGCTTCCAAGCAGCACATGAAGCCAGTAATAGTTGCCAATGCTGTTGCAAGACCAGCCTTGTTGACAACCGCGATGCAGGGAAAGACAGTGACAGTGTAACAACACAGAACATTCATTGCCTACCTGCACAAATTAAAGTTGAAAATGACAGCTTTCCAAATTATAATTTGCCTAAATACTGTTGAAAATATTTTGTGTAATGGCCAGGGTACAACTGTGCAAAAATGCATGCAGTGTAACATCAATTATCACCGTAAGTGTCTCAATGATAGGGAATGTAACACAGTTACGGGACACACATTCACATATCTGGCATGCAGTCCAGTAACAACAGAGTTCATGCAGGGTGTAAACTGAATGCAATCCGCATCTGTGGACACACCACGTGACAAAATTTTGGACTTGTTGGGACAATGGGACAATGACGTGGCAGTAAGTGTTAACAGTAATCATTTGCAAGTGATAGTGGCTGGGGATAGCAACGTGTCTGGTGCAGTGACACAAAGCAAGGGAGGAAAAGTGGCCGCAGAGTAGGGGAGGAATCCAGCGAGAGGCGGACATGCCGCACACTCCCGCCACGCATGTGACAAATGTAAACCAAGCCCTGCCACCCAAACCTACCTCAACCCACATACCGTATCCATTCCAATCACTCACACCATTCTACCTGCCACTACCCCACATGTTTTCTGCACCAATCTACTCATCAGTACTGCCAACGATGAAACAAAATTTCGGAATTTCCCGCCCACCACTCCATACCCGTCAAATTGCAGGGAACAACAACCCACAATAACATGTACGGATTACATGCATATAGCCTTTTAATTTATTTACATAATTTATTCGCAAGTGTGGAGGGAGTTACAGTACAAAAACATAAAATGTAAACATTGCACATGTTAACCTCATGTTCATCACGTCACTCCAGCAAAAAATTTTGTCCATTGTGCTGTTGGTAACAAAAGCAAGTGTTCCAGGCTGCTAATCATCAGCCACACCAGCATCATACCAATGTTAGCAAGTAAGTGCAGGATGTACATAGCATGCAGGAAGGTTTATATAGTAGGCAAGTGAAGCAGGAGCATTGTACATAGCACGCAGGAGGAGGATATACATACAAAGCAAGTGAATAGGAGGTGCAATATGTACATAACATGCAAGCAAATGAGGAGGCAGGAGGTGCAAGGTACAGGTGAACCGGGATGATATCCGGCTGACCCCAGGCGCTGTCGATGACGAGGTCGGTCCTGGTGTATCTCGGCCCCACAATGGCAAAGGTCATGACAAGGAGGTGGAGGAGCCTAAAAGGATACAATGTGTGGTGGCATGGCAGCTCAGGGGGGACAGCCTGCAGAGAACTCAACCGTACGCATCAACACCAGGAGTTCACCAGAGGTGATGCAGGACGGGGATGTTGTCAACAAGCTCCAAGAGCAAGGGAGCAAACAAGAAGGTGCATCAGTACCTCAAGCAAGTGCAGGTGAAGGGGAGGAGAGCTCGAAGGAGTCACCCAGTGTTTTTATGCCCCACAGAGAACCCTCAGCATCTCAAGCTGAAAGCATGGAGGGTGACGCACACAGCAGCATTAGTGCATCCACCGAAACGCAGGAGCATGAGCAATAGTAGAAGCAAAAGCAAGTGCACGAGGATGACGCAGGGGAAAGAGAGACATTTACAGGGGCTGTTCAGCCGGGTCAAACCTGGAAGCAGCGAAGCAAGCAAGAATACAGCAGGAGTGAGGAGGGCAATAGCGAGGGCAGCAGGTCGGAGTACTCATTCCACCTTCGGCGCTCACACCGGCGAGCACACCCGCTAACCGCATGTCATCAGTGTAGGCAACCAGAGTTGCCTACCAGAAAGGGTCAACCGCTGGCAGTGCATAGAGCGGCAGGGCCAGAGGAGCGGCGGTACCACCTGCGGTCAGGCAGGCCTGTCCGCACTTACCACTGCTGCTAATGACATCTATCGGCATACAAACTGTATCTAAAGGAGGGGCATTTGGCATGTGCCACGTTCCTGTACCCCTAAGGCAGTTTGTCCGGCCGCTACTTGCAACACCACCACAGTAGGGATGTGCACTCTACTGATGCGTAGAGCGTGCACCAGGTCGTAGGTGGGCGACCAAGTGCAGTGCAGAGTAGTGCAGCATGAGGGCATGCCGGTGCAGCGCAGCCGGTAGTTGCCAAAGATGGCTACAATAGAAATTCCGCAAGGCAGAGTAATATGAAAATAGACCCTAATACTCACTGAACCTGAGGGCCCAGGGGGCTCACACCATTTATTATTTGTGTGTATTATTAAAGGATTTATTGTTTATTCATCTTCTCTTGTTCCCAGGGTATTGTTGAGCTTGTTTTCATATGTATTTTTTTCATCACTCAACTAGTGTTATGTCCATCATCATTCATCAGTGTATTGCGTTGCAGAGTCTTATATGTATTTTTCAACATAAGTTTTGGCAGATAGCATGCTGTTAAGCAGGAGATATATGTTGTAGCAGAAAGGAGTTCCTTTCTGGCACGTGGATCAGCGGAGGCCCACCACGTGTCAGGCAGGAGAATCAGTCAGCGAGTAGCATCATAAGAGCATGGTGCGTGTGTCGTGAGTTCCAGCTTTGCCCATACGCCGGGCGGTTTTCATCATTTTGGCATGGACATTTAACTACAATAGACTTCATCTTCTGAAACCTATCTAGTTTTAGCTGCCTGGTACACCACCCTTACATCCCATCAGAATAGCATTGTGCCGGGAAGCATTTAATACTGTATATTCAATATTTTGTCACAAGACTGTTTTCTGCTTAACCACAGTGGCCGATATTGTGTAGCCACAGTTATTCGCATGTAAAGTGTTCCTCTGAGAGGGATGTGTAGCGACTTTGAATAAATGCTACTGAAATGAGTAGTACGTAAGTTATTTTGACCATATTGTGCATTTAAGGGGACAGGCCCTAACAATACCCGCTCGCATCATGTCAGTCTTTTTTTATTTTGTTCAGTTTTCGCAAGTGCATATGTATTAGCAAGTTGTTTAGTATTTTTATGGGCATATGGTTGGCCCTAACAATCCACATACACGAGTGTTAACATTTTTATAAGTTTCCCGCCAAAGATTAGTCAGCATGGTAGGTAGTTAACCCACTGGCTACCATTTAGTAAACAACAATCACACATCCTAATTGACAATAGAATTAACAGGGCAGAAGGCAACAGCATCATTGGCGAGGAGATTCTGTCTGGGCATATGGCCTGCAACCCAGAGGTCGTTAAGAGTCATCGTGCTACAACAGTCATCTACCATCTCGGCACGCCTTGAAAAACCCTGGCACCTAGTTGGGTAAACTACATCCTAGACCTCACCTTCACTGCCCAAAACCATTTCTAACCCATTTCCACATGGCCACATGCCGCCATAACATTTTTTATTTATTTACATAGTTTTGTTAGATATACCTACATCCAGTGAAACTGTTATGACAGATGATGATGATAATTGCCATATTAAATTACTGTGTATGACACAACTTTGGACTACAGTAAAATAATGGAAACTACAGGCTACTCCCTCTACAGGTGGAACTACTGATATATTTCAGATATTTGACCAACAATATTCAATTCCTGATTATTGCATAAAAATGCTACCATCATTGCCTGATGTGCTGCCATTTAGTAATGTTATGAGTGAATATGATCACAGCTGGAAGGTACTCTTTTTCATTTTCTGATAGGTATTGTATTAGTTAGCATCTCATTGATATAAACAGTAAATTGACATGAGTGGAAAATGCACATTATGTGGAAAATATTCCTCATAAAATTTTTTTTTTCAGGTAATCACAAGTTTATCTGTTAAATCACAGGAACGACTAAGTTTATTAAGGTGACAAAGAAACACACACTCACATAAGACATAATCACTCTTTAAATGGTTCATTTGTAAAATTATTTGTGACACTTTACAAACAAGAAAGTACTTTCAAACGGGAATCAAATGAAAGCTGCAAAAATTGAGAAAAATTAACAACCGCCGGCTAAATAAAAAGGATTGAAATTTAAATTAAAAAAAAAAAAGGGAGATTTTTGCATAAAGTATTTGAAACTAATGCTGGAAGCAAAGCATAAAAAAGGTAAACATTGTAGCATATTTGCTACAGACATTATAGTTTGGAGAAAATATTAACAATATAAAAACATGCCATATATTGATAGTGTAAAACTTTTGTTTAAAGTATAGCCCACATGTGACTGTAGTTAATTATTTTTATCAGGCTTTTGTTTGTTTTATGAGAAATGTAAAGTTGGTTAAAAACTTTTTTGGAAGATTACAAAAAAAAAAAAAAATGCCAGGAAAAAAATTTATAATCCTTGTTTCCTTAAGACTGGTCTTAAAGAAGTTACAAAGAACATAATTAAGGCAAATACTTGTTCCAACTAATGAACTGAAAATTATTCAGTTAAAGAGATGATTGGTGATTTGGGAACCAACTTAAAAGTATTTACAAGACCTGCATCAATTTGCTGTCAATTGAAAATTGAGAAAATTTCTCTTCCTGAGAGTCTACTGTCTCCTTCAGCTTCTGTAGGCCAGTATTCCGACTAACTGACAGAAATACCATCTGTGTACCTGGTATTTTAAAGGGACATGAGTCAAGACTTGTTTTCTTTCTATTTAAATCTCAACCACTCAACTTGAGAAGATGCAAGTCAGAATATTAATCTCTAAACATTTTACTATAGAAAGAAATAATTTATTCATGTTAAAGGTATTTTATATGTAGCTAAAATATTCAATGAACTCCCAATTTTTTTACTTATGGAGAATGTGCATAGATTACATCAATCACACACATTACAAACTACTAGTACATATCACATAAGTAAAAATTGTCGGCCCAATGTGTATGCCATCGAACAAGGTTTTGATAAAAAGAAAAAAAAAACTTTAGTAGTAGTAATTAGAAGTAGAAATTCCAATTATTTACCAAGTACTAAGAGTTCAAACATAGATAACAGTTATACAGACATACAGTTTGGAATGGATGAAAATATAAACACACCCACTTTGAATGAAACCACAAACAACTCTATATAGTTAGTAATGAGGATGTGGTTCTAACTGTCACAACTACTGAATAGTTGAGCATAAATTTAATTGCAAATAATTATTTTCAGCAGTAAATAATTATGATACAAAACATGAATATAAGTTAAATATGGAAATTCTAACACAGAATGCTCACTTACAAACACAAAACAAAGTGATGAAGATGGAAATTCAAATGCAGAATGCTCAGTTGAAGGAAATGCAGTCACAACTAAGATTTATCATACAAACAACACAAAATTAACTGGAACAAATTAACCAACTATATGGTCATCATCAGGCTGAAATAGAAGATAAAATACAGCAATACAGAGCCAGAATTATGCAAACCATGGGGGACAAATAAGGGAAGAAAAAATCTTGCTAATACTGTGATACATGCTGCTATTGATCAGTTAAGGTACAAACTGCAAATCAGGGAGTAGTTGTAGCAGAGCTAAAATAGAAAACAACCAAAGTACTGAAATGTTAAATGACATTCATGAAGCAAATAAAAGTAGTGAAAATACAGTAATAAACTAAAAAAAAAAATTGCAAGAAACCTTCACAAATAATTAATGTATGGCATTTGAAAACTTAAAGTGTCGCTAGCACAGTGCCTTGAATTGAGGTTGATGCAAAACACTAAAGATACTCATGAAAAATATAACCTATTAGAATCACACAAGAAGCCACAATTACAATTGAAAGCAAAATAACCACATTAAATAATTTGTTTGAAAAACAATAATCACACCTAGGGGGAACAACACTCTTCAACTAATAGTGCCCAAATATTGATACCAACTTACCTAAAAACATGCCAGAGTGGAAGAAAATTGCAGCGACATCACAACAGCAAGCGCGGTGTGGTTAAACCCCACTGCTGCCATAATCCATCACCCAGCACACCAGTGAACAAAGAAAATGCCTTCATTTACAGGTAAAAGTACCGAAAACGCAGTTACATTTTTTAAACAGTTTGAGAAATATGTAGCAATTTTTATAAACTTGGTGATCACAACGTTTTGAAATATCTGCATATTGGTTTGAAAGGCACTGCATACTACTGGTGTCAGATGGTGCAAAAAAAAAAGTTACTTCATACTCAAAATTCAAGTCTCTCTTCGTTGAACAATTTTGGAGTTTAAGGATCCAAGGAGATTTGAGGGTGCAGTAACATGCAGAGAGGTTTGATCCAGATAAGGTAGTAGTTATAAATAGTACGGCTGAGCACACATGAGTCCTGTGTGTTGACCAGTGGATCAGCCACCATCAGGGATGATATCTTGAATGACATTGACATTTGACCTTAACCATCACCCATCAATATAGGATGACCTTGACCACCATCAACCAGGATCTTCATGATCTGTCATTCCACATCACCATCTTGTTTATAGAATTTTCCAGTTTGTGCTATCGTTCCACCTTGGTACCTACAGCTCTGTCATTCCTTCTCTCCTGCTCCCTCTCACTTCCACCACCAACTTGGATACAATCTGCTTTTCCTGCCATCTAGGATGCTTGTAGGCCACCATCTTGTTTTGTCTGCTATATGTTACCATCTTGGTTCTCATATTGTCTGCAAAGTGGTGATAGTATCAGCCACCATCATAGAAGTTTCTTTCATTGCCTACTAGAGGCACCATCTTGGTTCCCTCATTGTCTGCAAGGCATCGTTAGTGTCACTTGTTGTCATTGGCTGCTAAGAGCGCTGGTGTCAGCTGGAGGCTAAGGGTGATGTTCCATGCGCTGTATACAGATACTCGCCCCTATCAAAGTGATATGGTTTACTACAGTATAAAAATATGTGGAGATGAAGAGTAGCGAACTGCCGGAACTTGGATAGGTAGACAGACACCCTAGTTGACTGAGCTACCAGAACATGGGTGCCAGTAGAGTTCTAAATTATGTATATAAATAAAAATAACCACAGATGTTTCATTGCATATTATAGGCAAGGGTGTGTCTATTAGAAAATAAATAATACAAATGAGATATTTTTATTTATGATAATTCCTGCAGCCACCATGGTCTGGTATCAGAAACATCCACAATCATGGATTATAATATTATGGCACAACCATCGATTATGCACAAGTATAATTTTATAAATAAAAGTTTATTATTTAATTATTTTCTGTCAACTTTTAAACAGACAAAAGTGTATCGAGCAACCTGTCTATGGACTTATATTTTCAGAAAGAATTTGATTATGATGTAACAACCATTGATTATACAAAAAAGCATTTTATAAATAAAATTTATGTATTTGCTGTAATATATTTTATTTAACTTTTAAAACTTACAGAAAAGATTTTGCAGAGCAACATGTCTGTGGATTCTTATTTAAAAGACGAATAATGTGTTAGTGCCCAAATATATTATAAAAACGTTACGTATTAAAAAAAATATTTAAACCTGTATTGTGTGATGTATCTAAAATCCAGTATTTTTTAAAAGAAATTTGAATATGAGGGATTCATTGTAGATTACTTGCATCCCTATGTCAGTTTCCATATTCTATTAAAGAAGAATACCTAAAATGTAGTGACAAGTTTTAAAAACATAACCATAGTGTACAATGTGTCTTTGGTTGTAAATATTTTCAAAACTTGTTTGAATACCATGTTACCCACTAATGTGTTTTTATAAATAAGTTAATTTATGTATTTAATTCTTAAGTTTCAAAACATAGAGACCTAAGTATACTGTGTTACATGTCTACTGGTGCATAATTTTAAGGTGGATTCAACTATATCAGAACCAAAAACTCTATATCTATGTCCTGACTCTATATTGGATTTAATAGCAATACCTATGACTGAAGGATTCAAAAAATATATATGGAAGCAAGCTATCTGTGTACTCTTTGCATTAAAACTATTTGAGGCAGTTGTATAAAATTTCATTTAGTCAAATTCTTTACAGTCATAGGTATTTTTACATCAGATATACCAATAAATGTGTCTGAGGCATTAAAGATTGCATTGTAAATGCTTAAAAGAAATAATAGTCACAAACAGTTTAGCAGTTACAAGGATTCTGCACCCAATATTTTCAGATGCCCTTACATACAAAACACACACACTTTTTTCTTTCCATCTTTCATCTTGTTTCTGTCCACCATATTGTGTCTGGCCACCATCTACGGTCCTGGGTGATGATAAGGTGTCATATTGTGTTTGTACATCATTTAAGATATGGCACTCAGGTGTGGACCAGTGAACTGGAAGCATTCTAGGACATGGATCATGGGTGAGGACCATTAGACTGGTGACCACATTGTTTCCATTATCCATTTTGTTTCTGTACACCCTGTTACTTTTTAGAAACCATCTAGGACATGGCTCTCGAATGATGACCAGTGGACTGGCGTACAAATTGTGTTCATCCACCATATTGTGCCTGGCAACCACATAGGGTCCTGGAAGAGGACCAGTGGTCATATTGTGTTTGTCTGTCATCTAGGACATGGCACTTGGGTGTGGACCATTGGACTGGTGACAATGTTGTATCTGTACAAGCATATTGTGTTTGGAAACCATTTATGAGATTGGTCACAGGTGTGAATTAGAGGACATATGATTATGGTAAGCATGTAGGACATGGGTCTTGGGTGTTGACCAGAGGACTTGTGACCATTATATGTCTCTCCAAATTCTTGTTTCTGTCCACCATATTGTTTTTGGCAACCATCAAGGTCATGGGTCTCAGGTGTGGGTCTGTACTATTATCTTGGCACAATAGCATTGTAGTTTTTGGGCAGTCGCTGAAGGTAATCACGTAGTCGTACTCAACATACCCAATTTTGCATCACCAGTGGCTTGCACCATCTTCAAGAATACATGAACTTGGACTCCTGTTGTGACTGACTCCTACCAAGACTTACTCCTGCCGAGAATGACTTTTCAAGCTATATCAATTTGCAAATATGTTAAAACTGAAATATTTATGTATAATGGGAAAAGAAAACATGGAGATGAGAATAAATCTACACTGATAGCTATGCCGCGTTAGATTTTTTTAACTGATTGTTATACACTGCTTATCCCAATTCATCTAAAATGTAAGTAAAATAGATGATATAGACACCTTAGTTTAATTTCAAGCGAAGTGAACCACAAGACTTCATTGTTTAAAGCCCTCTGTATGTTGGCTAAGATAACAATCAATTCTTGTTTGGAATGAATCATTACGTGCCTGTGATCCTCTCCAAAACAGCTCTCAAGACTTTGTTGTTAAAAGCAGACCATGTGTTGGTTAAGAGAATGATCAATTTATGTTTGCGATTAATAATTATGTTCCTGTAATCCTTTAGAAACACAACACCATGACTAACCCATTTTCGGTCTATAAAGCATCTTGAACCACCACACATAATCCACAACTTATTTTTCTCGTTGAGAGGGCATAGCGAAAATGATTGGATGCTGTTCTAGCGGTCTGAACATTTTATCAGCTATGATGACATATGGCAAGCTTAAATTACTTGCAGCACTCAACAAATATACCTAGCTTGCATACCTGCCTAAATAATTCCTTCTTGCATATACACAACATGAAATAAAATCTGTTTACAAAAACCCACCTGCCTATCTCCAACAGGACTATGAAATTCTTGGCTTTCTCCCATGCCTAGAGTGTTTTCATGGAAGTGCTACTGTTACAAACACACCACATTCTCCGAGTTCATGTAAGACACATCGGGAGAGTGTTGCAGCAAAAGAAAAAAAACAAGGCACCTCCAGCACTGAAAGAGTTACAATTGTAAAGAATGTTGATTGTCTGATGAATGACTTTGCAGGCTAGACAGCGATCGGGCTAATTAGGCCTTGTATAACAGTCTATCTACTATGCTGTTTTGCAGCTACATAGCAGCAGATATCTATTTAGGCATTTGAGATGGTCAACATAAACAGCTTGTTGTATAGTGTTAATAGTATATAAGCATGTATCATGTAAGAAGGGTTTCACTTCGTTGACAGGTGTCACGGAAGGAAGATCGTCACTATATCCATCTACTCTGTAAGATGTTATAATATGATTGAGGAACATCTGGAAAAGGATATTTTGACAATGGCAACGGTGCCACGAAAGCCTACTGACTCAGGGAGTAGATGTTATGCAGCAGCGACTGAATGTAAATACTGTGGCAAGACAATCACAAATAGCTCTAATGCAAGCTACATGAAGCTAGTAACTGCTTATTCAGCACTTCATACAAGATTTATCCATGTGATAACTGTGTTGTGGTATATGCAGATAAGAGAGAATTGAATGCTCATAACAGGAATTGTTCTACAAAACAGACAAATCATAATTGTTTTGTCAAATGAAGAATGAGTTTGAGTGTGTAACTATTATTATGTATTTTTTTACAAGTCTGTAAAATAAAGTTAAAAATGTACAAATGACATCTGCGTTATCATTTATTTTTATACCTGCTTATATTGTTACGACATGAACTTTGGGTTTTAAATTGTTTTTCTTGTGATTTTGAGGTAATTTAAGTTTTTTTTTTTAAGCGTGATGTTTGTAGTGGTATTTTTTGCTGGTTATCTCTTTTTTGTTCGTGTGCCCTAGATTCTATGACAGTAGGAAGTTCCCTATCACTTTGTTTTTTTATTAAGATTTGATAAGCCTACCCTTAATTAAGTTTTCTTTTTGTAGTTTTATATGGCGTTCCCTTCCTTGGAGGTTAGGTTAGGGATTTAGGCTGTTCAGGTTGGGCTAAGCCCTCTATGTTACTAGTTCATTAGGTCTTATAAAAAAACTCATGTTGCCTTTTTATTTTTTTTTATACGTAATGTGGTGATAAATAATTTCATGATTATTTAGTTCAAATTGTGTTTGTGAGGAAGTCAGTGGCCTTAAGCTAGATGTCTACGTTTTAGTTGGGGAGTTGATTGTTAGTGTCTTGTTTGGAATTCATTTGCTTAAATCTAAATAGTTCTTGTTTGCACATATAGATATTCTTAATTTACTGACTTTGTTTGTTTTGTTTTTATTTCTTTTTTATTTTAAGGTTAGATCAGTTAAGTTATGGTGGAATTAAATTAGGAAACAGATACTTCACCATTTTTTTGTATAGAATATAGGCATTTTATTATTATTATTTTTTGACTGCCAGGGTTTTTAAGGAACTGTGTTAACTCATTATTTTTAATCTTGAAAGCATTTCGTCACAACTTGAATCAGTAGGCTTCTCCTAAAGCGACAGCAGCAGGCCGTATTTTTCTCCGCCAGGTGTGAGTCAGCAGTTCATTCGAATTGTTATCTTCTATTCATTCAAAGCACCAGCGAGTAGGAGATTTCCCTGGTAATAGCCAAGTTTGTTGTGATGACAGGTTCACTTTGCCGATAGGCAGTAAGAACGATACTGGGAAAAGGGAGTTGGCTGTGAGGTATTGATGTATCGATTGTGGTGGTGGCGGGCTCTGATTGGCCCGCCATGACATCGGCCTCGCTTGTGATGTCAGGGGGGGAGGGGCAGATGTTAATATCGGCTGTGTGTGATGAGGTCACAGACGACAATTACGGACGGGCTGACTATACGAGGCGTGAGTAGGACAGCGGCAGTCGAGGCCGAGCAGCTGGTGTGAACAGTCACAGGGCATGTGGCTGGTGGGCGGCATGGCAGACGGCCATGGCAGCACGTGGTTACGATAAGTATTGGTAAACCTGTGGTGTGGTGAGTGGTTGGGTCGTTCTTCCCTGCTGGGCAGGAAGAATGGCCCTGGCCATGCTTTTGAATAGGTTTAGGGTTAGAGCAAATTTTTATTAAATAGTGGTCAAGATGATATATGATGTTGGCTGCTAGGTACGAGGGTGTGTCGAGAGACCTGGGCTGCAACTCTATAGGTAATTATGCTATATCCATCAGCACTGGCCGAGGGGCCATTGGGGTTAGGATTCTTATGTTGATTAAGGTTTAAATAAATTAACTACTTGGGAAGGAACTTATATTTTTTGCAATAATATCGTTCTTCTGATCTCTTGTCAAAGAATAAAATGTCATGGGTATCAGTAGTGCCTGGTTTGTAGGTGACTCCACAGGTTGTTGGGTTCATCGGAGGTGGAGTGGTGTTGGTACTACTGCACTGACTGAAACCGAGGTTTATGTTATGTTCCTCAATATTTTTCATTTGACAGGTTCCTACTAAATATTAATTTTTTTTTTTTTTTAGTATTTCAAAGTCGTTTTACCATTTTCTTTGGTTTCTAAATTAAAATCTGGTTATAGTTCCTTTAAAGCTTAGTTAATTACCCTGGCCAATCTATCTATAAACTGTAAGCAATCATAAATAAAGTAGCTTTTAATTATATTAATTTTTTTGTTGTTGTGTGATTTTCATTTAAACCCTAGGGTGCAAATGGTTAAGCAAATTTTTTATCTTTCAATGCACTGATCCTACATAATTTTGGTTAAGGTATCTTCATTTTGAGAATGGCTTCCTGTTACCCCTTCAGCTAATTTGTTTATTTCTTGTAAGAGGACTGTCTACCCCTATTATCTTTGAAGTTAACTGTTTTCATACTCATCTGTGGGTGAGCTACACCAGTGAGAAGGGCATCCTGTTAGCCCTACAGTAAATTCTGTTTATTTTTGTTTTTCTCACTTCTTATTGTCGTTTCTCTTTAAACTGTCTCATTTGTTCTTTTTAATAGCTGGGAATTTATATGTTTCACTGTTAATAATTATATTTATTTGTTTTGAATATAAATATACATTCTTTATATTATTTTTCTTTCTGTAATTTGTCTAGGATAACCCCCCTTCTTTGTTTTTGCAGTTCTCGAACACAACCAATAACATGATGAGCATAGTATCTAGGCACTGGGTGCCTATTAAATGGTAGCTTAATCTACTTTATTAGTATTTACCTTGTTGCATTGTTTAGGTGTCAGACCCATGAAATGATCGCGAAACCCTCTCACTGCCTGAGCGAGTAAACATCCCCCTCTTTCCCATAACCATCCTCCTTTTTTTTTTTTCCCCCTGCTCCTTGTTTTCTTTTGATTGAAATGAGCCTTTTTCTGATTTTTCTGATAAGTGGTTAGGGTACAAGGTATCATGCTGGCCCTGCTGAGTAAAAGTTACAGCACGTGGTGGAGGCTTCACAGGTTATATAATAGTGTTGGCTCATTTTTTCTATTTTTGTACTTCTAAATTTTATCTTTCCCTCAGCCTACCTCACACCTTTCTACCCACCCCGTAACAATATTAAGCTGTTTGGGAGAGAAATTATAAAGAATAATCTAGGTAAGTGTACATCAAAGATGTTATTCCTTTTAGCATCAAATATATATATTTTTTCTGATGGTCATATGCAGTGCCTTGATACGTACAAATATTTGTAAGCTGTGAGGATATAAGAAACTGAAGTATATACGTACAGCCATTGGCATGAATTTCTATGAAAATTCATTCATGATTTTATTTGCAACAATTATAAATACATCATTGTAAAAAAAACTCTAAAACTTTATTACAGCTCAAATTATACACAGTTTGGTTATCATAAGAAAAAGATATTGTACCGCTATGGAACTTTTTATATACGCTTTATCATTAGTTTAAATAAACAATTATTCAGTTTCGGATCGAACCTCCTTCACACTATATTATAAAGGGCTGCTAACAATCATTACCTCTCGCCCCGCACCACCAAAAGTCACTGACATAGTGTGTATATTAACAAAAAATATCTTACAAATTATGACCTCTCTGCTGAGGCGAATTTCAAAAGAGTCAGCTGGGGGGGAAAATATGTTCGCCACATCACCTCAACATATGCTAAATGCAGCCGTACTGGTCTAGAGAAGATTAATTAAAATAATCATAGAGAATTCAGAGAATATTGAAGCAGCAGCAGAACACTTAATTCTTCCAGCATAGGTAAAACAACTGGCTGGTGGTACGGAGGTCACAGCCCTAATGTTATTTTTACTCCCAGCAAGATCAAAACACATTACTTTGTCAATGCTACCAAGCAATAGCCACAGAGTTGAATAGTCCACAGAAATTAAATGTGGTGGTTTCTTTGCTGTGAGCGAACCCATTCGCAGATTGGCTTCGCAAAGCTCTGTACCGATCCATGTGCCAGATTGACTACCACGTGCTGTGAATGATTCCCTACTGGTTGGGCTGCTTGCTGGTGAATAAGTTACCAGACACTGATTGGCGAACAGTGTTCTGGTATGTTACTAGCTGGTGACAGTATTTTTTTTTTATGAGTTTGTTGTATACACATCTGTATTGGTCTTCAGTGAGTTCTGCTTCCCATTAACTATGCATCCAATCTGAATGTACAAGACTTTTGTGTGATTATTATTACTGCATATATTTTACTGGTCAACAGATGCCTTAAATATACGAACCACATTATATTATCGAAATTCCCCAGTTCACATCTATAGCTGAGATAATTTTCGTTAAAAATAACTTAATGATACTTGCCATAGATGTTTTCCAGTTCAAACTACTGCAAATGGATTTATTTTAATATCAATATTGTATGCAATTTACATGTAAAGTAATATCTACGGGAGATTGACAGAATTTGTAGAATCCTTTAAAGTGTTCCAATTAAACTCTCCTGCAGCTGAACTGAACTCTGCATGCATCTGATAAAATTAAACAATATTTTGATTTGCATTTTGTCACCAAAATTTTGCACATCCAAGGTTTTTAATTTAGTAGAGAGCATTTGCTAAAAGAAATAGGTATGTTAGAACCATGTCATCTAGCACAGACAAACCACTTTGTAAATTAATTTTACAATTTACTATAATTTATTTGAGTGCTGCAGTCATTTACTTTTCATTCGGGGAGTTCTACATCTATAAGTATTGCACGTAGATACGCTGTTTTCTGCCAAACAAATGATAACATTAACATTTATTCTATTTATTATTCTCTTTGCATGTATATAAAATTGGTTTCGAAATCTTGGTAATCATCTCTTCAGAATTTTGTTGTAATTAAAAGCAAAAAATGTTAAAAAGATATAATTTGTATTTAGAACCTCACAAATCCACACACAAAACATACACACACATACATTACATATATGTATATGTGTATGTCTTTATATATATATAGGATATTTTACATAAAATATTTAATCGGTTACAGAAAATGGCCATGCATAGGCCCTACTAGCAGGCCATTCGAGCAGATGATATCACGAGACCATTTATTATTGACAATGTATTTAATTTTTCAATTTATGGCTGCTGCTATTGGTTTTTCATTGTCCAATACACACAATTTTTATTTACAGCGACATGCATAATTTTACAATAAAAAGCATTTTATAAACAAAAGAAAGTAATAGCACACACAGACAACTTTTGCCTCCTTTGAAGTATTCCAATTCAACCACCCTGCAGCCGAATTAACCTTCTGTGTATAGATGATATTAAAAATATTAGTATTTTGATTCACATCTGACCACCACACCTTTGTATAACCAAGGTTTTCCATTTATTACAGAGCATGCAACACAGTACTAACAGTTAATTTTTCCATATGCTTCCCACACAGAAAATGGCCTTGCTGTCCTACTAAGACCTTTCTTGACTTGAAACACACTCACTTGTTCGAGACCACGCTCCGTCAGGTCATCACACTTGCTATTAAAATATACATGTTATAGCATTTTTATCAAACTTGCGTTGACCATGGTGTAGTCTCTGCTTCCCCTCTCCCCCAACCCTACTACTCAGTCAGGTTGCTTTTAGCATAGAATTCCAAAGTTGTCTAATAATAAATCAATTACTGTATTTTCATAAGTGTTCCTAGTATGTGAAACAACCAAAATTCTAGTTCGAGCAAGTGCAATGTGTATTGCTGCATTTTGTATGAGAGGTTATGATATTTACTATGAATTAAATAAAGAAGCTCTTCCATTCTACAATTATGTAAGATGTAAAGTTTTTAATCACAAATCAAAGAGTTGGCTACCAGCAAGTGCGGACAGTCATGTTGTACATGTTGAATTGGGTGAAATTTGGAAGGAGAAACCAATGGTGAGTTGACTGACTTTGGTTTGCGGTATAAAGAATGACAAAAAATTTTCCTGGAGCTAACATTTCCAGCAGATTCGACTCATTTACACAAACACAGAAGTGAATGGATTTTGCCTTGCCCGCTGGGTGTTTCTCATCTAATATATAGTACAAACATGAGTCTGGTGTGCAAATGTACTGTATTAATTGCCCACCAGCAGTAATGAATGCAGAATGTCAGAACATGGAATATACCAGCAAAGAGGACCATAATGTTGTTAAAGGCTGTTCAATTTAAGTGAGAACTTTTGAAATCTGCCTCAACTTGCATATATTTTAACAGGCACACTGACTGACATGCACCTGCAGTTAATGAAGTAAAGTAGTTCCATGCCTAAACGTTGAATTAAAAGTGCTAGTAAATACTTGTGCATACTGAAATTATTTATTTTGTTTTCTTTTTTTTAAAATTAATATAAGTGTAAGAATTAGGAAAGTTTTTCTACTATTTTCAGACCGTCTCTTAACACATGCATTAATAAAGTGATCAGGCCCATGGCAATGTTAAATTTACATATGGCAGAAAGATACATAATGCACTTACAAGCAGATAATAAGCAGGAATTTAAAAAGTGCTCAGTTTACCATGAACACACTATAGCAGGCCTGCCGTTTCAACAGATTTTATCAGTTTTTACGGATTTTCAACACCATAGAAAAATCGAAAGACTTTAGATTTTTTTTTTCCCCACTTTGCTCAAACTGGCTGCTATGTACATGCAACACTAGTGCCTACAGTGATATGTGTCAGTTTCACTGATGAATTTTTATTTGAAAAATTCTTACGACCGAGGAGAATAATTAAGCAGAATATTTTGGACATGCACCATTGCTTCAATAGTATATATCTAAATTATTGCATAATTATTCACTGGCCCGGGTATACAGTTATCTACATATTTCTGTTCCTGGCTGTATGATCACATGCAAAGGCCAACGCTATTATTGAAAAGAACCTTTGCCGCAAATTGTAGTTTTTATGGATGCAATCTGAATTTGGTGACTGTGTTTTGCATTTGGCATTGATACCACAAAGGTAAGGAAACCAAAATTACTGCAGATACAGTTGTATAAACAAAAGTATAAATGTGAGTGGAGAAAATAATTACCATGGTTTGTACATTCCAAACCAAAACCACTACATTAAATATGTAAATGTCTTTTATATCCACTTTTTTTCTGTAATTTGCAATTATTAAATTCCAAGCATATTACATAATTTGACCCAATGATTCAAGGATTTTACAGGATTTTTATATAGAGGAACCAGGATATCAGCTTCAGGGCTGGTGGAAGCCCTGGCCTATAGAGATTATACAGTACAAATGATTTTATTTTGAAAATGTAATACGAAATTTAAAGAAGTAACGTTTTCAAGGCAAATACATACGTAAAAACTCTTTATTCTGGACTTGTAATATAATCTTCGAAGATGTAATACTGTAAAAAAAATTTGTACTTATTTACAGGATGTTCCGGACATAGATGTCCAAACAGAGGCAGATGATAAATGGGCCCAAGAACGACAAAACTGACCAATACACATGTGTTCCAATTCTGGACTGTTTAAAAGTTACAAATTTTCCTTCCTTTTTTGGACCTACTCTACACTACACCAAGATTTTAATGATTTTGACAAAAGTACGTGTCCCAGTACAGTGTTTTTTGTAGAAATTGTAGCCGACAAATGTAGTCACATAACCAAACATCATTCATGCAATTGTCATTACAGCGATCTGGAAAATAATAACAGATTTACAAAATTTATATATTGTCCAGATATTTGACATGAGTTTATGTGCGTTAAAAAACACTAATGTACTACATAAACAAATGCCTGCCACTGGAAAAACTACTTGCATGTATGTGTTGTTAGAAGTGAAAATAATAAACGGTCCTGAGTAAATGTTAATGTCATAAAGTTGAAAACCATGTTACGATACAGAAGTTGCAATGATAACAAAATGGCTGTAGAGAAACAATACTTGCATGGAAAGAATTTAGTTCTTGGAAAACATGAAAGCGTACCATGAAAGAAAGAAACAGAGCATGTGTTGGTGTTCTCATTGGTCAAATATATACATACCAGTAAACAGTCTCCAAAAAAAGGGAGTAGTGAAAACGTTGCCACAGCATCATGCATGTACATTGTCTGCTATAATTACATGCTCTCATTATTGCAGTGATCATTCAGCTATTGTGTATCAGACTTTTACACAGCAGTGTAATATGAATGGTTTAGTTATTAACTGGCAAGAAGACTTTTCTTAAATTATTGGATTTGATTTTGTGCCAATCGATGTAGATACATAATATTCCATAAACAAACTACCATGCTTTATGAGTCTCGTGAATATGCTGAGATGCACAATTTTTATGGTGTCGCTCAAGGCAGTGGACAATATGCTGCTGCTTTTTATGAATAAGATCTACTGAGAAGAGGAGGATGGCAACCTGAAAGATATCCTGATTACCGGGTGTTTATCAACATACACAACACGTTCATAGAATGCTGTATGCCTGGTTCAAGATGTGAAGGCATTCCTAGGGCTAACCGGACCGCGTTGAGCGAGTGTTGGAAGAGGTACCAATGAACCGTCTACTAGTATCAGGAAGATAAGAAGTCGTACAGGTATTCCGACAACTAGTGTATACCATATACTGCGTGCCAGCAATTACCACTCGTATCACAAACAGTGGGTGTAGGCTCTACCTCTGGCAGATTATGACAAGAAGGGTGGACTTTTGCCAAAAAAAAGCTGTCTGTGTAGGGATGACCCAAATGTTTTTGATTATATTGTTGCAACCCTGGGAAAATGGGTTCGGGATTTTCCCGAGACTACACCTCAAGGGAGGGGGGGGGGGGGGTGGAAGGTTCACTTCTACCTAAACTCTGCAAAAATGCCTCCACCACCAGGCATAGGAACTCAAAAATTATTCTGGTCCCCTGGAAGCCCAGAATTAAACAAACTAAGAAATCAATATATTCAAAAAAAGACATAACATATTTAAATTATAATTAGACTTCCTTAACCTCAACCAAAAGATTTCATAAAACAACTTCACAAAAAAATTAGGAGAGGGGGTAGTACAGGGCTACACACTTGGGAGGGGGGGAAGAAAGGAAAGGCACATGGGAACACTTTGTGGTCATTGAGTGTGTCTTGTGGTAGTGACTGTCAAATACTAAAAAAAAATAAATAAAGAAAATGTAAAATAAACTGTAGAATTCTGCAAAAATCGATAAGTTAAGTATGAGAGCCAAAATTCATAGAGATTAAATTAAAATCAAGCACTTCACTTCATTCTTCCATCAAAATAAAGTATCTAGGTAGATCTCAGGTAAATTTGACTTAACCAAGTAAGTTAAACCTGCAAATGTGAGAAATCTTATTAATGCTAAAAAAAAGGATAAATTATACATTTACTTCAAACTACAACAACATTTATTATAAACCATCAAAAAAGATCACAAATAAATGTTATGAAAATTTACAATAGTTATGGTCCAAAATTGCTGTTGAACAGCAATTTAGAAAGAAAATTTAAAATATAAAACTTGTTGTTACTTAGCAAAAGATACCCACAGTATACTTGTTCAGAATCAAAAGATCCTGTTATGACAAAAATAAAAAATAAAAAAAGTTAGTTTCCTCAAAAATAAATTTTAAGTAAACAAAAGTATGAATTTTTAAATAATTTAAATTGGTTTTACAATCAAAAGTATAATTCGAAGTTCTACAACAGTTTTAAAAGTCTGTTTTTTATATTTCACTTTGCTTTCTGATAATAAACTGTAATCTCCTAATTCACTTGAAGTAGACTCTACATCCAAAATATTTAAAGACTAGTCAGGTTAGAATTCAAGATGAAAGACAAATAATCAAATGTTCAATAAATTAATATTACATACAAAATAAATCTTCTTCTAAATAAAATATCAAGTGTTCTCCACGCAGGTTAATGATAAAGAATCAGGCAAAAATAATTTAGATATTTCTTGGAAATGATGAGGGGAACTCTGTGACTATAGGTTAGTTAAGCACACAATCAACTGGATAAGTTTACCAAAAACAATATAAATAAATGTATGCATTAGTCAAACTTTATTTTAGGAGGAAGTATTGGCACTTGAAATCACTTATGTGTTCAAAATTAAAATGAAATTAACACGCACGCACGCACGCACGCAAGCACGCACGCACGCACGCATGCACGCACGCATGCACGCACGCACGCACACACACACATATATATATATGTGTGTGTGTTAATTTCATTCACACACATATATATATATATATATATATATATATATATATATATATATATATATATATATATATATATATATATATATATATATATATATATATATATATATATATATATATATATATATATATATATATATATATATATATATATATATATATATATATATATATATATAGGATGTAAAGTACTTAAAAATGCTTTAAAAACCAGCACAACTTTAAACTAAACATGCCCCTAACAAAAAGAACAAATAAAAGGAATTGATACAAATATACAGAAAAATATGTCTCTGAACAAAAAAAAAAATATATTATTTTCCTAATTTTTGCTGCGTAATAATATTTTGTGGATGGACAAGTCATATTTCCAAAAAGGTGGAATATTCAACATTCACAACTATCACTCATAGTCTACTGAAAATCCTCATGTAATAAGAGACTCACATTTCCAACACCAGTTTGGCGTGAACGTGTGGATGGGCGTAGTAGGCCACCAATTGATTGGGTCATTTGAACTACCGGCAAGACTGCAGCAGAATCTTCTGCCTCTGCTAGAAGACGTGAACCTGGAGATGCGTAGAAACATGTGGTTTCAGAATGATGGTGCTCCACGTCATTATGCAGTGCAAGTACAACAGCATTTAACACTTACATTTCCTGACAAATGGGTTGGGTGTGGCAGACCAATATTGTGTCCCACACAATCACCAGATTTGAATCTAATTTTCTCGTATAGGGGGTACTTCAAAGAAACTGTTTATTCAAATGAGTGTTAGAACATATGGGAACTGTGGTACAAACCGTCAGAAGTTGAAAATATAATAAAAGTAAATTTTCATGCATTCCAATCATTACGAAGTAATTTTATATGAAGATGCAGGTTGTGTGTACAGAGACAGGGCAGACAAATTGAACTTCTGTTAAGAATATGCAAATAAATTGCTTCAGGCTCATTACTTTCATTTTATTGTTCTCCCTTCACTTGTTAATCTTTTAAAATGAGTGAACCAAAGCAAAAGAAGAATATACTGTTGTTTTCATTTAATTATGTTTAATTTTAAGGTTACACATCATTTATGACATTTTCCATGTAAGTAGCATTGCCCTGCCGTCAGTTTGTTATTTTTGAAACTTCTGTGCTGTAATTTGGTTTTCAACTTTATGACGTCGACATTTGCTCATGACCGCTTATGTACTTCGAACAAGGCATACATGTAGGTAGTTTCTCCAGTGGCAGGCATTTGTTTATGTAGTACATTAGTATTTTTTTAACACGCATTAACTCATGACAAATATATGGACAATACATAGCTTTTGCGAAGTTGTAATTATTTTCCAGATCGCTGTAATAACAATAGCATGAATGATGTTTACTTATGTGATTACACTTGTCGACTACCATTTCTACAAAAATCACTTCACTGGGACATGTACTTTCATCACAATTGTTAAATTCTTGGTGTAGTTTACAGTAGGTCCAAAAATTCAGAAAAAATTCATGACTTTTAAACGGTCTATAATAAGACCACATATGTATTGGTCATTTTGGTCTGTCTTGAGCACCTCTGTCATCTGCCAATGTTTGGACATCTATGTCTGGAACAACTGTATAATGTGATTTTACAAGACATGATATTTTTTAATGACTTGTACTAAAAACTAATTTTATTCAGAAGTTGTAATGTGGAAAGTGTACCATATATATTGGTGAATAATAAACTATGTATTTTTGGAAATTACTTTCGTTTTTGTATTTCAATATTTATAGTCCCTGTATCAAAATACAAACAGTTACTTGCAGCAGAATTATTACATGACACTGGTTTTAGACTACCAAGGGGAATCACTTTTCAGAGGTTGCATCTTCAGGCTTGTGCACTGGTAGTTATTTTTCTTGTTGAATTTTCCCACCTGGCTCCGGGTGCAAAAGGGACCCGGTTCGCAAACTACCACTTACAATTTCACAAATAACCAGCGAACAAGCAGATTCCTTGCCACTGGAATCCCCGCGCATTCGAGTAGAGGTCAATTGCCTTCCCCGAAGGGCTTTAATCGACTCCGCAGCTACAGGGAATTTTGTACGAACGGATATCTTGACCCCTTCCCAGAGGGCAGATCTTCGATCTCAACCCCTAGAAGTCAGGATGGCCAAGTCGAGCCAAACACTGTGGACCAAAGGGAAAGTATGATTCACATTAGAGATATGCCACCTAACTCATGATACGTGGTTTACAGTAATTCCTGATATCGGCCTGGCTGACGGACCAACAATGTATTGTTGATCATGGACAGGGGAAGATACACGTGGGGAAAACATAACATGTTACCCTCAGTTGGGAAAACTCGCCACATGATTTAAGGGACTATACCCTTGACACAAAGGACATTCAAAACCAACTGTGACCCGCTCAGTTTGAACAGTTTCTGAATATATTAGAGCAATACGATAAAGTATTTGCCACCTCCGGATCGCTGCAATAAACACAAAGTATTCAGCATTAAATTTGGCCCATCACCGAACGACACATTTATAGTCTCCTTATAAGATGTCCGTCCATCGCCAGCGTGAGGTTTTGGAACAGGTGGCAGAGATAAAACAACAGGGAATAGTAGAACCCTCTAACTCCACTTATAATTTCCAGATTGTCCTGGTGCCCAAGAAGGACAGGGGGAAACTGTATTTTTGTGAATTACAAGAAATTCAATGAACACACCCACCTAATTGATCCCCTCACAATAGATTTACACAATATCCTCCACGATATTGGAGAAGCCACGATATACAGAATTCTCAATTTCCAGTCTGGGTACTCTCAGATCATGGTACATCTAGAAAGCTGTAAATACACAGCCTTTACAACCCATACGAGAAAATCCCTCCAATTTAGAGTTATGTCTATCAGCTTAAAGAATGTTCCCGTGACTTTCCAGAGACTGATGATCGCTGAAGTGCTAACAGGATACGTAGGGAAATTCTGTTTCGCATATCTCAGCGATATTATACACTATCTACCAAAAAGTAATTGGGCACCTGTCCACAATATTTGCTTGGTGGTTGTCACCCCATCAGAATCTCGTAGGGCCACCTCTTGCGGCTATAACAGCAGCCACCCTGTCTGGCATGCTCTCTACGAGTGTTTGCAGCACATCCATGAGGATTCGTCACCATTCCTCTTGCAACCATTCCATGAGTTGAGCAATGGATTTTGGCAGTGCCTGATGAGCCCTCACCCAGCGATCCAATTCGTCCCAAAAATGTTCTATAGGTTTGAGTTCGGGAGTCTGGGCGGGCCAGTCCAATCTGCAAATATTGTTGTCGGCGTACCACTGCATAGTAGCCCTTGAAACATGGCACCTGGCATTGTCATCCTGGAAGTAACACTGGTCCATTCCATAAAAATGCCACAATGGTGGGAGCATTTAATTATCTAGAAAGTTACAACAGGCCTCTGTGTTCATGCTATCATGAACCAACACCAGTAATCCTACACCAAAGATCATTAAACACAAGTCAACTAACGTACTGAATTACCTATCTTCACCGGTGCCCAATCACATTTTGATAAGACAGTGTAGTATTATCACGAAACTGGGAAGAACATTGCAATCACCTGATGAGGGTGCTAGAGCAGCTAGAGATGCATGGACTGACTTGTAAACTCAGTAAGAGCCATTTTGGGAAGGGTAATATTGACTACTTGAGGTATATTATTTCCCCCGAAGGAAATTTTCCCCAGAGATGTTCGGTCCAAGCGATCCAAGAAGCCCAGGTCTAACAAACCAAAGGGCAAGTATGCCATTTCCTACGCTTGTGTAATTGGCTTCGCGGGTTTGCACCCAATGCAGCTCAACTGATGGTCCCCCTCCACACCCTCCTTCGTAAGGATCGGATGTGGTGCTGGGCTTTCAAGATGGAGAGAGCAATCATCTTGCTAAAAGAAAGCTTTCTCAACATTAGGCGGCTACACCGACCCACAGAAGGAAAGCTCTTGGTCCTGCAAACCGACGTTAGTCAGTTCGGGTTGGGTGCGGTTCTTTACCAAAAGGACGATGACCACCAACTCCTTGTAATTTCTTATGCGAGCATCTGGCTAAGTGATACTGAGGCTTGATATCACAGCAACAAGCAAGAATGCCTAGCTGTCGTTCGGGCAATGCATAAATATCATTATCTATTGAAGGGCCAAAAATTCTATATGCGAGCATCTGGCTAAGTGATACTGAGGCTTGATATCACAGCAACGAGCAAGAATGCCTAGCTGTCATTCGGGCAATGCATAAATATCATTATCTATTGGAGGGCCAAAAATTAATCTTACGAACAGAAAATCAGGCCTAAAAGTGGCTGTATGAGTCTCATTTCCAACAAGCTAAATTAGGAAGATGGGAGTTATTCCTTACTGAGTTAAATTTCACCTTACAGCATTGTCTGGGACAAGCCAATGATTTACCCAATGCCCTCTCCCGCTGCCCTGACCCCGCGGGAGGCGTCTAAACAAGTGAGGAATGGGGGAGGTTAGTATCACCAGACCCGACCTCACAAAAACCCAGGATTGCGGCTCCTGCAAACCAACATTACTCAAACTCGGGTCCAGTATTAACAATAGAATGATTCTCAGGCAACACGCCTACTCAGGGAGCGACCCCACCGGTATCGGCAGTGAGGGAATATAATATGGACCTGAAATGGACCACCTCTCTCACCTTGGTGGGTCTGGATTCCTTCCACACTACATCTTGAATTCTGTAACCATTTTCACGCCCATCCCCATCCTAAAAACCCCGAGACACGGGAAACAATATGCAGCATCAGAGAAAGATATGCATGGGATGGAATGAACCGGGATATCCGCCAGTAAGTGTCACAATTTGAGATATGTTGTCGGAATAAGGGGTACGCCCAATTAGGGGATCTCCTCATACCCTGTCACCCTGACCGGGCCTGGGAGCACATAGCCGCCGACATAATGGGGCCGTACCGTTGTAGTAAAAAGGGCAATCTATATCTGTTAGCCATCACAGATCTTTTCTCTCGCAGGGTGGAGGCCAGGGAACTAACCCGATTATTGATAAACTTAATGCGGTAGTGTTCCCCTGCTGGGGATACCTTCGCATTATAACTCATGGATAATGGGACATCATTCACGAGTCGGCCCTGGAAGGAAGCCTGTCTTGCATGGGGGGCCAAAGCCTGGACGACCCCCCCTATCACCCCAGGTCAAACCCAACAGAGAGGAGGAATCAGGAGTTGACAAACTGCTTCTGGTTGAGCGTGGGCAATAATCACGAGTGGTGGGATAGGGAAATTCCCCCCATACTATTCGCCCTTCTGCGAAGGGAGAATGGAGTCACACAAATGTCGCTGAGCCAGCTTCTCCTAGGGCACACCATCCGAGGACCCCGGGACTGGCATTGGGAGAATCCCACAAAGGTGCCGATTGATCCACTCCAAGTGGTCACCGCCACCAAGGCAAGGGAAAAGCGAGCGAAGCAAAACCAAGATGAGTTTATTGCCTGGAAGTATCCCAGCAACCAGTCACTAGGATGAGTATATCCCCTCGGAACCCACGTACTGGTGCAAAACCACCCTCTTAGCAGAGCTAACAACAAATTTGCCGCCAGCCTGGAGGCAAAATGGAATGGGCCGGTCATTATAGTATGAAAAGTACCCTACACGCAACTCCGACCATACCATAGAAGAGCTCCCCTTGAAACGAGCCTTGTAGGAACAGAACCCTATGAGGGAACCGAACCCAAGAACTCCCAAGAGGCGGGCGAGGCACGCATCCCGGCCCCAGGTCAATAGACCTGGAACACCAGATTCGGGAAGGGTGGACTCACCCCCTCCCCTGTCGTATCACACATACACTAAATCATTTCGAGGAGGAGTATCACAGAGAATACTACCCTCTACCCCAATTTTATACGTTTCATACTCACCTAGACCCCGCACAGCAAAGCGTGGTACAGTTGCTGAAAGATCATGGTGTAGCCGATAGAATCAACGTAGGAAGGCAACCCGTAGGAAGCATTATTGAGAAGGCAAGTGAACCTCCAGCCACCTATAAGGTTGCGGACAATTGGCCACAGACTCCCCTCTTTCCACCCCTTGCCGCAGCGCTGGCTGTCAAGAGCCAGGAAGCTCGTGAGATGCCCGTGGTGAGCGGCGAATGAATCCTCCCAGCCTTTATTTCTGTACTGGAACAAGCGCTACCACCAGAGGCTGACTTGGATGAGGCAATATACCCATTACCCCCAGGTTCAGTTCCGGCAACTCCACCCCTTGAAGGCGTGGATATGTCCAAGGATAGGGATACAAGGTCACATGCCCTGTTATCCATCACAGTCTTCCCAATCCCTGGCAAGAAGAAAGAAGATGAATGAGAGACTGGAAGAAGCCCACCGTGTACCATGGAAACAACTGGTATGTAGGTCAATCAGGCGACCAACATAGCTGGCCAAGCAAAAGTGGCTAGAGAGGCAACGAACCAGGTAACACGCCCAGTACAAAGTATAAATGGTCCCCCGGACACCCGAGAGCATTGGTGCTGCCATAGCAGCCCCCCCACAACCTGGAGCAGAAAGTACCTGTGAGAATCGTGCACCAATAAGTAGCGCAGCTTGGGAGAGGCCAAGCCTACCTGCATTGACGATCCAGCCAACTACCAGAGTCATCCCACCGGCAGACAGCCACCTGCAGCTATCTTCACCCACCGAGCAGCTCTGCTACGTGCAAGGCACACAAATAACATCCCGGGGCACTGCAAGGAGGGCACCCACGATGTTCCGATGGCCAACAACTTCAGCAACACCGCAACTAAGAGAGGGCGACCACCGAAGCGACACCTCAACAAGCACCATCGACTCGACCCACACCACCATCACCTGAGTGAGTACCTGGCAGATGCCATTTCTGACTACTACTCCCCTCACTAGGGCACTTAGATAGAGTGAAATTAGCAGAGAGTGATAGTATAGAGCGAACAAGCGAGTATGAGAGTGCAAGCACTCGTACCAGCTAGCTTAGTAGGGAAGGTTAGGTGATGCAGAACATCCCAATAATAAAATCCTAACCTGGTTAGTTAAGGAGTGTAACACGAGTGTAAAATGAATATGCAAAACAGCATACTTTGTAAAAATGTATAAATGTCAGCTTAAGACTTTCTAAGGTTAGGAATTCTGATCGCATTGGCAGGAACAGAGGTCCTACACTAATAAGTGCCTTTTTAACTATAGACTTCCTCCTATCAATGGGCACCCGTAACGTAGATTTAAAGAATTTTGAATGTCATATTTAATATATAACTTTGATCCCGTGCTTGCCGAAGATTAAACGGAGGAATTAATGTAGCGGCAATCCCTAAACAAATTGAAAAGTTGATGTTTGATTGGCCCTACTCCCCTGAACGCTCAAGTGAAGCATGTAAATAGTAAATAATGTAAGATTGTTTGTGGTGAAATATATTGCACTGTGCATTTAACGTAGTCATGAAATTCCGTGAGCACTATTAGGAAGTGAGACACACATAAACAAAGCCTATCAGCAGGCCCGTGAACACACGTCATTTAACCATCACCATTCCTAACAATGTGACACTGGGCAACATTGCATTAGTAACCAATGTAAATTTGCAGCATGAGCACAAGGCAAAAACTCTCTGTGAGCGTGCCATATCCGCCGCCCAGGAAACTCTTGGCCTTATTAAAACGCTACCCAGGTAAAAGAGAAAAATGAGAAAATGATCAACAACCTGAATGTACATAAATGTTATAAACTAAGTTGAGAGAAACGCTGTTACTAGGGTAGATAAAGTGTACATAAATACCCCCCAGAATTAAGTTAGGAAAAAGAATTTTAAGAGTTCTCTGTAATTTGAAATCCGTATCATAAGAGTAAGAAATATCCCCTATGAGATGAGTTCTATGTGTTTTAATAAGTGATGTTTCGCACAATGTAACGTATTGCCACCAGTAGTATGGCATATAGAAATTAAAACTCAAATGGAGTCCCGTAATTAATTCCAGGTTAGCTATGATACGAGACAAGTTGTTCTCCCCTAGTAAGTTGAAGGAAAAGAAGTCGCATGTAAATAACCAATATCAAAGAAAGCAATTCGATATGTGAATGTAGAATGAGAGGATTTCACAGTTGTAAATAAACCCAGTAAAAGGGTGCAATAGCAACTAAAACATTTTTACTAAACCATCTAGCAAACCATGTGCTTGCAGTTTCTGCTAATCCAAGATGATGGTGGAGCTATGGAAAGAAGAGTGTGACAGAGATATCCAGTACTATAACTATCAAGATGGTAATGTTCCGTTTGCGTCTGTATGCAGTACCTACTCTTATGCAATCAAGAATACAAATTGAACTACCATTAACAAATATATTAGTTTTCCTTTGACTAAGTAAATAGTTTTTTTTTGCATGCAAAGTTTAAAAATAGAAAAGAATGTAACGAATTGTTCACATTTATATAGATCAAAGTGTAAAATCAATATTAACAAGTTTTTCACATGCCTCTTACATTCTAAACTGATTAGAGGTTGTGTGGGAAAGAAATAATATAACTCTGGTTTGGTGTAGTAAAGATGTACTTCCACCGCGCAAACCCGTATATGAGTTGTCAACCAGGAAAGTCTAAGGTCGCCTACTCATACTTTTCCAGCAGGACTCTGCGTGAGTTCACTGAGACACGCAACAGAATGTTCCATTTAAAAATCACACACCATTAGGGAATGGAAAAAAAAGTCAAGTATTAATACCTTGTCAGGAATTAAATAAATGCCCTGTTTTTCATATGTCTGACAACATCGTTGCCAGTGAGCGCTGAAGACGTGTACTTGCACTTCCAAGAAACATTCCCGGATTTCATGAAATCCGTGATTTTGCACGCACCCAACTGTACTAAAGATGTCAGCATTCAAACCGATGACATAACATGTGTTAAACCTGATAATTGTCAAGGAAATGATGTAATCATAAGGAAATGTATTTAAAAAAAATAGTTTATTGATACCCGTAGGTTGAGCGCTGCAAAACAGCAAGTTTTGGCCAAAATGGGTATTGATAGTGGGGAAATTAAATTTCATGTGGGAGACACTGTTTTGCGTAAAAATTTTGTGTTAGCAAATTTAGCTAACAGCATATCCAGTAAGTTGATTCCAAAGTTTCATGGCCCTTATAAAATAGGAAAGTTCATTGGTCTTAATACAGTGAATTTTGTTCATATAAATTCTGGTAGCGTCTTTCGCAAGGCCCATATTAGTCATATTAAGCCTTACATTGTCAGAAAATGATTTTTTATTACTCTTGTAGTTTTGTTTCGTTTGACTCCCCCTTATATTTTCCGCACCACCTCCTTACCCTTTGATCCTTTTTGCTGTGAAGTTAAAATCCCTTTTAATCCCTTGTTATTTTTGCTTTTATGATGGCCCTCCCCCCTTTTCCCCAAGCTGAGCGGAGTGGAGCATTTGCTGCTATCAGATGTGATGCTGTGGATGTTCATCGAGGCCTATTTGGGTTGGGAATTCCCACCTGCCATCCCCCCATCCACCTCCTATGAACTTATGGGGACTGGAGAACCTATTGGTGTTCATGCCCGAGAAGATTCCATGTCTGTTCGACTGGGCATTGGTCGCCTGTTTAGTGTTGTCCGTGGAGACACTCTTTGAATTCTGATTATTTTTGTAGTGTGTCAAGAATGTGTGTGTTTATGCCATCTATGGGACTCTTCCCGTGAACTATCTACTTTTCTAACTTCAAGGCTTCTTCTTCTACTGCTTCTTCTGTGGCTGTTGTTTTTTATATTATGAAACAGATTGTGGAACCCAGGGCAATGCGTTCAGGGGCGGGGAATGCGACGGCAGCTTCATCGCCGAACTGTGCATACTTGGATTTACTGGCTATGCAGCTTGCTCCTTGGCCAACTCGTTCCCCTCCTTTGCTATCCCAGGTTCAACGATATCCAGTGTATTGTATTAGTCTGACTTGGCCTATGTCCTTCTGGATATGAAGTTCAGTTGGAGAATTCTTGACACGCGGATTTCCAATGATAGGGTAGAATCGGACACGGACTTTATTACCTTTTTTCAAAGATGCAAAACCTCAGTCTTAGTCATTAGTAATAAGGCATCCAGGCCATTCTAAATTTATACCTCTGTAGTGACTAGGTTTTATAAGATCACATTATCTAAGGAAAATGTTACAGAGACATTTTACTTTTGCTCTAAAGCCATTCCCGTCCTCCATTCGACTGATGTCGATAACATTTATGAAGAAAATATAGTTCCTCAGCTCACCACTAAGCTTGACGAGTTTAGTGCTGGTGGCAGCGGCTGGGGAATAAAGCTTATATTGCAAATGGACATACACACTTCTCAATACAAGCCATTCATCATTGGTGCCCCTCTCACAATGCTACTCAAGTTTATTGCTGATAGGAAGGCTTGTATTAATGGGCAGTGTCCGGAAGACGAGTGCTTTCTATACGTGGTAATAGAGAATTTATTTCCTGCCACAGTCAATGTCAGTCAATCCTCGTCATATCCAGTACCTTACCGGGTTCTGAATATGCAGGGACTGTCAACTCCTTTAGTGTTGAGTGAAATCAAGCACTTCAAGGAGCTCAATAAAATTTTGATTAATGTGTACTCTGTGGTAGACAAAGATAGGAATGTTGTTGATGAATTGTTTGATACTGCTAAGGAAGGGCTAGTTGTACCCATACACATATCTCCTGTGCATCATTAGCCCCTGTAAACATGTTGGCCACTCGTTCTAGTGATAGTACCACCCACCTACACTTTGTATTGATCAAGAGTTTGTCACAACTGCTTCACAGTGAGTTGAGTACAGGTCACAACACAATATTTGTTTACGATTGTTGTCTCCAGTATTTCAGAACTGAGGAGAAATTCACAATTCACACTGAATTATACCAACAACACAATGCTGTGCAGTGTACTTTCCCAAGTGAAAAACAAAAGTACCTCAAATATAAAAATTTTGCCAATCAGCAAAGAATGGCTTTTGTTGTGTACTATGATACCGCAGCCTATCTGAAACCCATGTACACTTGCTTAACTTATAATGACAGTAGTAGCACAGCAACCATTAACAAACATGTACTATATGCATGTAGCATTCTGCTCGTGTGTGCTTATGATGCAAGTTTAACACAGTACCCCGAGTTTTTGGGTAAAGACTGCATGTACAGGATAGTTGATAAATTAGTTAAGTTTACAAAGTGGTTTGCAGACATATACAGCGTAACTCTTCCAATGAAGCCATTGACAATAACCGAAAGAGCTTGGTTAATGGCTCAAACAAGTTGTCATATCTGTAATAAGCCGCTCAGCAAAGTTTTTGTGGACGACCATGACCATTTGATGGGAGCAGTGCAAGGTCGGTCACATAATCAATGCAATATATTGTTCAAACTGAAAAAGAACCAACTTGCAGCTGTATTTCATAATCTGCAAAATCATGATGTCCACTTTCTTATGAAGCCATTGGCTGAGAGACCTATCACACAACCCAATGGAACCATGGTAATAAAAAATCGGGGTGATATCAAGGTGATTGCAACCACCTTAGAAAATTACAAAAGTATTACCAAACTTATTCACAAGGGGGGAAATTTGCATGAACATATGTAATACTTGCAGTTGCATTTAATTGATTCATATAATTTTATGAGTGCTTCTCTGGAGACATTGGCACAAAATTTGGATTCTGCCTTGTTGAGTATCACCCGCTCACAGTTTCCAAACAACACACAGTTTGATTCGGCACAAAGAAATGGATTATTTCCTTATGACTTTGTTAAATCACTAGAGAGTCTGAACTATACCTCATAATGTAATGAAAGGTGAAGGCATTAGTGATGCAGACTACGCTGATGTACTATCCATGTGGAATGTGTTCCATTGTCAGAATTTGCTAGAGAGTGCAATTCAGTATTTACGTGTGGACACGTGTTTGTTGGCAGATGTGTTTGAGAATTTCAGGATCGTATGTTTGGCAGAATACGGTCTGGACCCTGCCATGTATATGACAGTTCCCTTTCTCTCATGGAATGCTCTTTTGCTAAAAACAGGTCTGTGTCTGGAGTTAATCACGGACCTAGATATGTACCTTTTTGTGGAAGGCGAGGTCAGGGGTGGTATTACCCAGGTTTCGAAAAGGCATGCGGTAGCCAATAACATTTACATGGAAGAGAAGTACGACCCCGCTGTGGAAGATAAATATATTTGTTACTTTGACGTTAATGTCCCGTACAGTCACACCATGAAATGCAAGCTGCCTATTGGTAATTTTGAGTGGGTTGAACCGAGAGTGTTTTTGAAGCGGAATTTTGCCAACATGGACAATGATTAGGGGGACAAGTTTTTTTACGGAAGTGGATTTGTCTTTTCCGGATGAATGTCAAGATGCCCTAGCTGAGCTGCCACTTGTCCCAGTATATGGCATACTGCCTAATGCCACAACTGAGAAATTACCTTTAACTCTTGTGCCGCAGAAGAATTACATTATATGCGGGGAAACACTGAAGCACTATTTGAAGTATGGAGCCAAACATGATGCTGTTCATCATGTGCTGAGCTTTGAGCAGGAGGCGAATGGCTCAGTACATCAATTGCAACATTCAGAAACGTACTCAGGCTGTGAATGGTTTTGAATAATTGTTTTTTTTTTTTTAAACTCATGATCAAGTTTATGGTAAAACTGTACAGAATGTCTCTCAGTAAAGAGATATACGTGTTGTATCATGGTATAGCACAATTTACGGAGAGACAGAACTGATTGTGCGACCTAGATACAAGGCCCTGCAAATCCTCAATGAGAATTTTGGTTCTTAACAAAATGGAAAAAGTCTCCGAAAATTTCAACAAGTCTTTGTATACTGGTGTTGCCATTCTCGACCTTTCTAAATTGTACTTCTATGAATTTCACTATAATTACATGACCCAAAAATTTCCTCAACAGGCTTTGCATCTCTTATATTGCGATATGGATTCCCTGATTTATGAAATTCACTGTTCTTATATATATATATATATATATATATATATATATATATATATATATATATATATATATATATATATATATATATATATATAATATATATATATATATATATATATATATATATATATATATATATATATATATATATATATATATATATATATAACTATTTCCCCTGATTAAGCTACACAATTTGCTACTTCCAACTATGTGCCAGATAATCTGCAGAAGTTCCCCCTGGTGAACAAAGGCATTACAGGAGTTATGAAGGATAAGTGCGGTGGCTGTATCATCACTCAATTTGTATGGTTACATCCTGAACTTTATTCATGCTGTAGTGTCATATGGTGGCTCTACACACTTTAGGTCGAGCGCAGTATAGATAATAGCCAGGTGGGTTGTTTTATAAACTTGCCCTAAATAGCCCAGCTATATAAGAGGCCGGGAGGCCCACGCTCCCCCTGCCCCAGCTGACCACAAGACATCAACGTGTCAACTTTGTGAGATCGAGGCTGAAGATGCACGCATCCACTTACCTCTGGGCAGAGGGGTTACCAAGGCCAACCAAGCAGAAGTTAAATGGTGAACATATTACGTGTAGTGGTACGGACCAATGCCTCTATTGCAACATGGTCCCCAACCTCTATTGTAATTAATATTACTGGCAAGGATAGGGATTAGCTGCAACGTGGTAATTGGAGTTAACATATTGTGATTGAGTCTAAACGTAACTTGCTATTTGTATCAGGGATACGACGTGTGAGTAGAAGTAACTGGTTATCCGTTGCATTCCTGTTGTAATTGCTGTTAATGAGATTAGTGTTGTTATTAATCAAATATATATTTTTATAATACTATCTATTATTCAGCTCTCCCTGATTAAAGCCCCAAACACCCTTACCTCCACTTAGGTGAAGTGAGTAACCGGAAGGAAGGAGAAAGAGCAAATTATAAATAGGAGGTAGGGAGTTGTTACACTGGTGGAAGTGCCATCTTTCCCCTCTCTGCACGTCAAGCAAGTAATACTAATAGAATATTTTATATGTCATTATTGTAGAAGCCAACATGAGAACTTGTATGAGAAAACCTCCATCCCCCTTCTCTTACAGACTTTCCTGCCCACCCACACTATCAGCTGTCCTACTCTCGCGCTGTAAACGATAGCGAATGCGGTAGGTCAGTTTTGCCATGCGCGCAGATCAGCGCTTCATGTAAAAGTCCTTACCAGCATAGCATCTTCACATCCTCCCTGCCCCGCATAGCTCTGCTTTTGCTTTACTTAATGCATGTAGTGGCTTTTTGTGCATGTGGGAACTCTATAACTCTATTCCTGTAATTGCTAAGTTCTCTCCACTTGTGTTGAGTGTGTTTTTTGGAGAGATCCTATGATTCTTACTCTTGTAGCATTAATTAAGATTTAAGTATGCAAGGTGCGCTGTGCTAAAATTACTGTGTAGACATGCTATGGAACATATAGCAATGGCAGCCGCACGTCTTCGAAATAAAGGAATGGTAACCCACAAAAAGCAAACAGGAATGAGAAAACTGCACGATGGCACACGAGCAGTGCAATCATGGCCCGTGGTGGAAGGGATATTGGCACACAAAAGGTCACCAAAAGCATTATAGTGCAAAAGGGCGTCCGACGAGTGTAAAGAAACTCAAATTCACATGGTGTTATATATTTAAGGTGCCTTAAGTTATTAAAATTAGCTTATAAAGTTTAATTAAGTTGACAATATCTACAAAGGTCATTAGAAATACAATAATAATATTAAGTAAGTTATTCACACATGTATTGCTATTCCCAGTATAGAAGGTAATTTCGTTCGCATTACTGAAACTCACAACACATCGTAAGTCGGTATTATTTCCAAGTGAATGTTGATTTAAATGCAATTCTGTAGGACAGTAGCACAGCATTGCCATCTGGGGCGTGGTAAATTATAAGGGAATGTTGAGTTCATGAAGTTTTAATTTAACTATATTAAAAGTATCATCCAATATACATAATCATTTTAAGGAATTTTTACATTGTTTTACAGCAAATCCATTACTTGCAGACTTTTCATTTATATTGACATGGCCAAATAGAGACGTCAATGTGAGAATTTAGGTAAATTAAACGGCAGAGTGCTATGGAACACGGAGTTGTGCCATTTGAATAGATTTTAATACTTCACTAACATAAGTTTTATGGGTGTTAGAATCGCTGCAGGTACAGTTGTAAAAATACATATTTATTATCAAGCATATTCAAGCTTGTATGATGGCGGGTAGTGTATAAGTACATTTAGAGTATATTGTTACCAGCATAAGTTTAAGACTTGACGTTTTGGACAGTGTAACACCGTAAAATATTAAGGCAGTGGTTTGCGTAACGTGCAATTAGCACGGACGTGACGGCGACCCAGTTGTTCAGTTTAGTAGACCCATCACATTCTCCATCACCCATCCTCCCGCTCCATCCCACCCAGCCAGGTGGCAGGCAGAGGCCACAAGTATAGCGACGTGTTGCAATCGCATGGTTTTTGCAAACAGGTGCATTGAGTGTGCATGCCCTCGTAGGGCGTGGCCACTTATCACAAATTCAGCACATCTGGTGACCTCATTAGAGTATTATTATGTGAATTGATAAAGATACCTGTTATTACGCGGTACTAGTTAAATTTCATCCATAAACTAAATATCCCATCCTTATTAATTTTATAATGTCTAATATCTTCATGTGATACGCCATCCACCCCCTAATTTAGAGAGTTCCCCACCCACCCACACTTAAATTCATTTATCAAGTTATAATAATTTACACTTCTATATTAAGTTCAAATAACTTTCCACTCAACTCATTGTATTTACCAACTGCCAATAGTTGTATGGGTAAATTCATATATACGTTTAATCAATAAGTGTCCAGGTATCCTATTACGTGATTTTACCTCTGTGAGCATCGGTCATGAATTACTTCCAATGTGGCAAATTAATAAGTTCAAAGTTACTTTTTTTGCACGACTCTATTATCAGTGTTTAATAATTATACCGTGGGTTTTAATGCACTGACAGTTCTTATAAATAATCCCTGTTTCTGCTAGAATGTTTTTCCCCCGGCAACCCCTTCCCCCTTGTTGTATTTCGTAAGTAAATATAGATATACAAATTCCATGAATTCCCAACCCCCCATTTCATTTCAATGACACGCTACCATCAAATATGCTGTGAACAAGAATGGAATGAAATTCTGAAATAAAGTGGAGCGCTGTGGCTAACTTCTTTTAGCCCCAGTAGAATAGATTCTTACCCCAGAGGTCATCCCTTGAATCCCCTTCTGTTTTGCGTGAGAGACGGAATTCTGAGCCTTGGACGGAGGAGGTTCCCGGGGGGCAATTACCCCCTTTTTCTCTGCTAGCTATGAGAGTCAGATAGCAGAGGACCTGAACATTTTTATTGTGGGGTTCTTACGTGCGACACAATAATGTCCCTTTGGCATTGTATGTGAGTGCAATGGCCTCGGTGTGGTAAGCCATGAGGGGAGTCTTCCTTGTGCTGTTTTGAAGTCATGTGTTAGGGTGTAAGAACAGAATTGTCATTCAAGTTGCCCATTAACGTGAACACTTCTTATTTTCTAAGTTTTCCCATGTTGTATGAATTATATTTCCATGTCTACTGCCACTATGTTCTAATACATTACACACATTTACTTTGTTTCCTTATTTATGATAGTTAAATTTAATATTAGTAATCATGCACATTTCTGTGTCCCCTGATATTTTTCTTTTTAATGGCATGCACACAGAGTGCAGTTAATTGGTACTGTAGGACCACAGAGTTATTTTGCATCCAGTTTGGCATATGATCAATGAATTCTGCTTGTTCGTTTAATACATCACGGAATGTTTTTCTCACACCGTTCCTATACGTTTCAGGTGTCCGCAAGCCTAACCTAATGCAGAACGACTGTCCCGTGACTCCAATCTGTAGAAGAGATACTGCGGCCAGCACAGCCTACTGCCTGCAGTGCTCAGATCATTCCTGCCTTCCTCTCTACAACTGTCTCTCGTCAGCTACTGATCATCGCACTCCAGGGGTGCCACTCCACTTCGTGGCCTTCGCTGTTTGCATGCCTGCGGCGGCGTATATCATGCCGACCATCCAGGTTGGCTGCACTTCCTGTGGGCGTGGCCTTGCCGTGCAAGAGGCGACCGTTGCCAGGGCAACGGGCCATCTACGCTGCGCCAATCGGCGAGGGTGGGGGCATATCCCCGCCTGCTTGGCCGCCCTGACCTTATCAATGTGCCTTTGTTCTGCCCTCACAGCTGGAGTCCGCCCTCCCATGGATTTCACACATGCTGGCAGTTGCTAAATCACGGCGCAGTTGACATCACAACGTCGTCATTCCCCGCCACACACACTCTAATTCCAGCTCCCCTAGTCAATGATATCAGAATTGTATTCCCTCCATTAACTTGTATTTTATTGCCTCATACGACCTTACTTTTAGTGCTGTGTACCGTTCCCTTTAAGTTATGTGCTTTTACCTTTATCATCTTTATTAATTATCTCCAATTTGGACTTCAATGCCTGTTTTTAATGTCACATTCATTTCGCTTACTTATGAACAAGTCTTACAAGCTCATTCCCTTTGTGTATTTGTATTCTGTCACACTTTTATTGAGATATACGTTTTAATTTTGAAGGCCAATCACACGCCTCCCCGCTTGTGTAAACACCCTCCGACTTCTAGGCCCTTGTTGTCATTGTCAACTACACCTCATTCAAGCCATACTGCCATTTTAAGGTTGTCATTTTCGTAAGTTTTAGAGAAGAACCTCTGCATTTTAATTGTGAGCCTGTTTTGGTATTTCCGAAAGTCCTTTATTTCTGTCTCTTTATGAATATTCTAGAACTTCAGTTAATTTCATTCAGTAGTAAATACGACTTTTAATAAGGTAACATATTTTTAAAGGGCACATAATAAAAGTTTTTGTTATTGCAGATTTCAAAATTGTCAGTTTGATTTTCTTTTTGAAAGTGAAGTTAGTTATTCAATATTATTTTTATATTTTTAAATGATGAATAATATATAGGCTCAGTAATTCACTTAGGGTCTAGGCCAACATTTATTTACCTATGTATAGTCTATTATACCAGTATGCAATCTCTTAAAGTTACTATATTTCGGTCATATATGCACACATGGGAAATTAATTCAGTTAGCTTTTGATATAATTTTAATTCACTAGCTAACAAGTGATAGTATCATGCAGTAAAAAGAAAGTCTTCTTTTATGATACACTATTTACATTTTGGTGTAGTTTATTTACTGTTATGAGGTCAATCTAATAAATTGGGATTATTATTGGTGACCAACTGGATATATTTTCGGTTCTCTTGGAATAATTGAAATTTTGTTTAATTCATTTAATTTTAACTTAGTCTGTTCTAACAAGTTGTAGGGAATTCTAGATTAGTGGTTTCCCAATCACATGCCTATTTTTCTGTGAGGCTTACGAAGTTAACTTTACATATAGGCCAGCATCCAAAGCAAGAAGCAGGGAAGCTTCATTACACAGTATTTGAGCAGGGCTCAGTGGCTGTAGCATGGCGATAGACGATCCGTATACTGATGTAACATCAGTTTCTGTAGCCTTTACGCTTTAAATTATATGCCGCACACTGCTCGGCAAAAGCCGCTTCACACCAGTGCGTATTCTAACAACGTTCGCTGTTTAGCAACAAAAAAAACGTGCATCATCTCTCGAGAGCATTGGAACTACTGCTAGTTTGCGTCGCTGCCATGGAGCACTGCTCACAGGCCGCATATTCTTGTTGCACATATATTTTGGCACATTACTCGTCTACTGGTACTTAAAGTGACATACATGTTTTCTCTCTGCAGTCAGCGAAGTTGTTGTTTGCTATTGGAATGTAGTCATCTTCAGTGATAACTACAATGTAGCTGGTAGTTTGGAAGATACGTAGTGTTGTAGAAACTAATATAGCAATGTAGTTATATTTTTGTTGTATGTAGTAACAGCTGCTAGTAGGTTCTACACCTAGGCAAGTTTTACCAATCTCCGGAATGGGTAAGTTCGACGCTCCCTTTTTTTTACTAAACGTCTTATCTGCGAGCAACTGAAACTAATTTTCCATGTTCCGTCTGTTTAACTTTAAGAGGTTCCTTGATTAGTATTCAACATAGTTCCATTCTCTCTACTTTTGCTGTACTAGGAAAGCTGATATAGTTTGTTCCATGTTCTGGCTTCCCAATTCATTCCATTCCCGTGGCTGTCAGTGCAGCTTCTCGTTGGGAATAACCTCAATTCACGCTATGTAACCAGATGGTTTTTTGCCAGAGATATTCAACAGAGCATAGACACAAAAACAATGGACTATCTTTTGAAAGTTATTGCATACACCCTGAAGGCGATCAGCCTAAACGGACAGAATTTAAAGTAAACCAAAAAAATACCATTTTTTTTTTGATAATGAATTACTGAGATATTTCATAAAGAATAATTGAGTAAAAGCCCTATAAAATGCGGCTGTTGGGGGACATAAATCAGACCTGCGTTATAGCTTTCCGTGCTATTCTGGGAGTAACCTAGTACAGTAGCAAAAAAAGGCAGTGTTCTAATGGGGCTATCTGTCAAACACGGGGTAAGTGGTTTTATTTACCGCAATAACTCATGAAACATTTAGCCCCTTGCTATTGGAACTTCATTTTTTTTATCTGAATCACTGGACTTGACAGCACCCAAGGGAAAGAAAAAGAAGAGAAATGCACTATGATGAATGGTTACATGCATTCAAGCAAGAATAACTAAAAAAATACCATATTTTCCAGGCAAAGAATATACTTATTCCACCAAGGACGATGTTAGCTGAGTTGTTTGTCATGCGGGGTGAAGAAGGGGGTTCGCCCCCTGCTTCCTGCTGGGTCTGGTTGGAAGGAAGTGAAAATGAGAAAAGAATGCCCACGTCCAAAGGTCAAATGCACATTTGCACTGCAGATGGGATCTATCAGTGCTGCACGTGTTGTGAAACATGTCATTTGTTTGTCTAATTTGCATTTTACAAAGGAAAACTAAAACCAAAAAAAAAGCCAATTATTTGTGGCATGCAAATAAAGACAGTTTTCTGCATTAAGCTTTGTCCACAATAGCTCGTGTGGCCGGAACTTTTTTTTTGAAAATCGGAAGACATACCTTATAGCCGGTATATATACATTAAAAACAAAGTGTCTACATCATAATTATAATAATTACGTAGAGCTATATGCCGTAGGAGATTAATTATAGGCCTGTAAATGACTTCGAAGCATACATTTTGAGGCACGCATCTAATTTAGAATTTTTTTTCCGAAAATAGGAAGACATACCTTATAGCCGGTAAATATACACTATCATCGAAGTGTCTACATTATAATTATAATGATTACATAAGGCAATACCCCATAGGAGATTGACGCAATGGCTTGCTGTTGTCGCTCGTGCCTAGATCGTCGGGGTTGGGCAGCTGTCCATCGGTCGCTACAAGATTATTCCGGTGGGCGGTGGCGAGACAGGGCCGGTTCAATTCATAATAGCGGCCCAGTGCGTTCTACTTGAAATATTAATTATCCTGAATTTTTCATCAAAAACATCTGATGTGGCACATACATGCACACGTTACTCGTCAATATGGTAATATAAGAACACATTTTATTTGTATATATGGAAAACCATACAATATTGGCTGTAATGAATCAGTAAAATAGAGGGAGAATGTACGGCCACTCCCTCCGCCTCATCAATCAATGTCCCCAACACAAGACCACCCGCCGACAGACCACAAGCCTACCTGACTGCACACTTTCCACTTATTTATTTATTCAGGCTGGGGGACATAAATTGCCCCGTTGTATAACCGAATCCACGGTATTCCGGGCTTCCACTGTACTATTATTTATTTACAAAGGTTTGTAAGGGATCCCACTTTTTTTAAATACTTTCTTTATTTATTATCTCTTTAGTAAAATATAATTAATAATAATTTAAATTCATTGAACAGATAATTCAACATCCAATGATGTGTTGGATGCCGAAATAAATACAGGTAGCATTTGTGAGACACACTAGCAAAATTTAGGTTATATGCCACAGTGGTCAGGCTGACTTCAGTGGTAGTTTACAAGGCCTTTGTGGTGCCCCTTGTGCTTTGATTGTGTTCTAGCTGTGTTCTGTTGTAAAATAGTAATATGGCCATTCATGTGTGTGTGGCATGTATTTGTGTCGGTATAATGCAATAAACTTGATGTTGTGAGAGTTTGTCGTGCCTTTTCATTACGTATACAACATGTTATGGGCCCAAGATGTTCCAACTGCACCATAAAGTGGAGTGGAGTATGGAGAATGTCAAAATAAGCCATCTGGCACTACACAAAGGTGATGACTGCGCAGTTTGAAAACGAATATTGAAGTAACATTCCGCGCTTAAATCCCAAGAATTATTTTCTGTGTAAATTGCGGGCTAAAGCAGAATTAATCTAACACAACTGCTGGAACGCCGTTGAACCAGATTTTGATTCACCATTGAATGTCGATCAAGAAAGGGTAAACAGGAAGGCTTTATCCTTTCTATACAAAAACGTGTTCGATTCCTACTTGAATGACATCACAGAGTGTGTGCTTGCAAATGATACGTGGGACATTTTGGCCGATATCCACACCAAGGTCAGTTTTCTTCACGGGTTACGATAGCTGAAAACCTTGTTCTTAATTTCCAGGAACAAGGGAGAGGAATTGCATGAGTATGTTGCATGACTGCAGACACAAAACCAGAAGGTGAAATCAGTAGGTTGTAGTTTTACAGACTAACAGATTGCAGGTCTAATACTTCTTGGTCTATCATGGGACAGGTACGGGTTGTTGGTAGAATAATTACGAAAGAAACCTAACCTTTCCATCAAATTGGTGAAGATGAGATTGTTGGACGAAGGGAATGAAGACAGAGATGAAAATGAGGCAGTCGTACTCGCGACCAACAAGAGTGGCTATCAGGGGAGAGCACAGCATCCCAGAGGCCGCAACAGAGGAAGGGGTCAGCAAGGCTACAAAAATCATAAATGGATGTTTAATCCTGTGGAGAAGAAACTGAGAGACCTGGACAAGCCAGGAAACAGAAATGACTGGAAGTGTTATCGTTGTGATGAGTGGGGCCATATTGCCAGATTTTGTACCAAGGTAAAGTGCTTTCATTGCAGAGAAAATTGGCATTAGGCAAACAATTGTGAAAAGGAAGTGCAACAAAATCCAGAAGTTTCTCAGGCAAAGGATATAGGAGGACAGCTAAGGGCACAAAGTGTTAGTAAATGCCTGTGGTCTAGTTTCACCCAGGAAAGATGCTATAGGATGGAACTGTTTTTGGAATTGAGAGGATGTCAGGGCGAAATACCAATGGGCAAGGGCATGGCTGAAATCAAGAGGATGTGGCACTATCCAAATTAAGGTCACAGATGAGTACGGGGGGGGGGGGGGATGCTGACCGTATCAGATGTGCTGCACGTACCGGATTTTAACTTCAACTTGCTTTCCATAATTTAAAGTAAACAAATTATGTATACATTATAGAAAATGAATTACTAAGATATTTAATAAAGATTAATATTATTATTTACAAAGGTTTGTATAGGATCACATTTTTTAATATTTTTCTTTATTTATTATCTCTTTAGCAAAAGATATTAAATAATATTAAACTTTCATTGAAAAGATCGTTCAATATTCACTGTTTTTTTAAACTGAAATCTTTTGTTAAAGGGATTTTTATTTATGCTAGTGTTTACACTGTAATATTCATTTCAAACACACTGTTCAAAGTTTTTGTGTTATAATATATTGAGACCACCAGCTTGTTGAATTGTCATGTTATTTCTAATACCTTTGCGTAATATTTATATCCTTTAAATACCTTTTTATTATATGGACATAATGTTAAATGTGTTATAACTTGCCATGTTTGCCAGCATGCCTTTTTGTATTAATTAATTTTTTGAACAAAAATAAGGTATCAGAAGTTAAGTAATTAATTTGGGCAAGTACATAACACAGCTTTACTCAATGGTGGTTCGCTGTCTACTGATTCAAGTCAGTAATTTAACAAACTTATTGTGAACATTCTAACAAAATGGTCTGTCATGTATTATTAATGCATAAGCTTGCATTTGGGGGGATAGGGTGTGTGTGTGTGTGTGTGCGTGTGTGTGTGCACGCGCACGCGTGTGTGTGTGTGCAAATTTCCATTTGTGAGTTGATATCATTATTGCTAATAGTGTCATTTTGCTTATTAAAATTAAATATAAGTAAAGGTGCTATATTCTTAAATGATATAGGATCTAGGATTAGTATGTTGTTTTTTCCATAATACATTTCTTGACAACTTTTATACATAGTGTAGCAGATAAGGTACTCACCATTTCAAAAATGTGTATTGAAATCTGAATATGGATAGGCTTGGTTGGCTGTTTAGGAAAAGTTTAATATTTTTCATGTTGCAATGGTCAAAGAAGGATCTGTCTGCCCTTAGACTATATTTTCGGTTTGTTTGGAAACAGATGATTACTTATCTCGGTTTTTCATTTGGTAAGCTGGATTTAACGTTCCACATGATTTTATCTGTGGATGGTAATATGGGAAACAGCTCCTCCAAACTTCACTATCTGAATACGAGGTCCAGGTTCTTGCCTTTCTCAATGTTCTTAAGAAACTTTATGCACTAACTAGTGTGTTTATCTCGATATGCTGCATTAACAATTCTACACTACTTAGTTCAAAAGTTATACCTTCTTCTTCATTGACCACATCACGTATAGCGTTCACGTGTGTATTACTGAACAGAATAACCAACTCGTATATGGCATTTACTATCACGTGTCTGTACTCTTCAGCGAATCTAAGTACCATACTTAGCAGTATTACTAATTCGTATTTCCTACTGGGATTGATTTGTAGTATATAATTGTTGGCATGGTTCCACCCAGCCACAGTGTATGCATTTACATTGTTTGTAGTTTGCAATATTTTTTTTTATTACGGAAGTAATGCCCACAGCTCATTATTGATCAATTACAACTCCATTAAGTATGTAAGCAATTCTGTCTATCAAGAGAAGAACACCATTGCGAATTATTCCCGTGCTTAGTAAGTTACTGCCAGCAACTGTATTTGTGAATTTTCCTCTGAAGCACTGAGTTGATTTCAATGGTAATGTATAAATATTGTGATTTTGGATTGGAATATGAAGCTCCGATGAGAATGTGTACAGGCTAGTTTGGAACGGCTCATAAACATGAATTTCCATGTTGGTTATAGCATCCTCGTAGGTGACAGGTTGCTCAACGCACATTGTCCATCGCGGTTGACTCTATATGTCATTTCTTTCAGAAACAATTTGTTACCATGTGTAAAGCGTATGGGGTTCTTAACTTAACTGAGCACTTTTCTTCATTTTGCACATATTTTTATAGATGGTCTGCTGGTCTGCTTCTTTTTATGTCTTTTAGGAATGTACTGTGTACAATACACAAAATCCATGTTTGCTCGTAATGCACAGAATGCAAGTGTTTTTATACTATCAATTTTTATTCAAATGTAATCTCATGGTAATTTACTTGTTCCTAAAGTTTATTAGTTTATTGTGTTGGTCAATGACCGTAACGACTAATTTGTCTATGCAATTTACGATTAACGGAAGATATATTAACATACTATGCTTTTCAATTATTTTGTATCCTGGCATGACAGAACACGTGAATTAATGTAATGTATTTGTCGGTTTCCCATTCCGATACGAACCACCAACAATATTCACATTTACATGCAAACGTTAACTGCTAGTATGTTAACTTGGTTAGACGATTTGTGTATTTAATTTGCAGGATAAACCTTGTTTTTGTAACATAACATACTTGCAATTAAATCAATTTGCATGACATCAGTGTTTGCATTAATATACATTAGTGACATTAACATATTCGGGTTACCTCGCAATAGGAAAGTAACGTTTTCAGGAACATTAAAATTTTTTATAAAACTTTCCAGGTCTTCGAACACGTATGACCCAACTGATATAGTTATTTTATGTTTCTTGTTGCCTTTAATTAATACAAATGATTGGTTGTGCATGTCCACATTCAGAATACTGTTGTATGTTACAAACTCAATTACGATTATTTGCCATTGGCCATCTAATTCCCGAGTTGGGAAATATACCGAACGCACTTGTGATTAGTTACCACTTACAATCAGTGTAATTGACATTTCTTTACTAAGAAGTTTTATATTGTGCATAGTTTATTTATAGTAGGGAACCATAAGCATAAATGTACACAATTGTACATGTTTGGTTTTTGTTCACTGCCATAATTGTACTTGATGTGCGTTCCTTGTAGTTAGTTGCGTAGTTCTAACGGTGGTCTTAAGTTGCCAAAACTGACATGGTTTTCGTTTTTAATTACTACAACCTATGTGTTCCTTCGTTTCTTTTCAAATCTAAGTTAACTATTATACATTCCTTAATGTTTACCTTTCGCCGAAGACCATTTCTCATGAACACTCCGCAGAAATACAGAAACTTAAGTTTCCTGCTAAATATCATAATATCTTCATTGGTAAGTGATTGTTTTGGGAGTTTAAGACAGTCTGCGCTTCTTCCTGCATTTAAAGTTTTTTCGTCCATTTCCAACTTTATACGGTTTAAGATATATGCCTTTTCCACTTGGTTTAACTGCTCTATTCAATTCAGAAGCTCCATCGAGGAGATTGCCGAGGGCCTTTAGTGCTGGAAATAGAAACGCTGGCAAGAATCCGTCTTTCTTCATGACTTTGTGTGTCAACTTCCTTTTCTGCATTTTAGCCTGCCAACTCCCATGTCTCTTTTTACTTTTGCTCTCATAATTTTATCAATGACCCACATGCCTATTTTTTCACCCGTGAAGATAGATGGATCCTTTAATATATTCTTAGCTACATCAGCCATTATCATGTCTGCTAAATATCTTTGTTCCAAGTCGTTTGTTTGAGAATATGCAATATTGTGCTGTTTGCATGCCTCCATCTAAAGCGTTAATTCGTTGGTCATTGTGTGCCAATATGTTTGAGTGTTTCATGGCTGGTCCACTAAACTTGTAACCAGGAATGTGTAACTCAAAAGACAGTTCATTAATCACAGTGTTTAACACTCCACTACCTTTCTTGATGCATTTCATATGGAGCATTAGTAGGGACATGATATTTTCGCAAATGGTGTTTTTAGGACATAAAATGCGATAATGCAAGATTAAACATGACACCCACGAAAACCCTTTCAAATTGGTTAAAACACAATTTTTTTTGCCACAAAACAGTTCTAAACGTTAACAGAAGCCGTATTGACGAACATTACGGATCGAGTGTTTCAATATACATCGAACTTCAAATTGCGTTTGAGCTTCTGCAAACACGCATCGATACTCCGCGTGACTTGTTCGTTTACATATTTACGGTTACGCACAGTGTTCTGCCCAAATATAATGAATAGGAAGTGAACTTTCTGCCGTTGTTTAACCTGCAACACATATTTATGTGCCGTGGTCTAAAGTAATTTATACAAAAAATATGGTATTACTTTTCGATGCTCATGTAAAGATTTGCATTTGTTCTCACAGGAATGAGAAAACAGTTCTAATTCGGGAAAAGGCTAATCACATCTGTGATTTCATTAATAGTATGTTCCTTAGTTATTTAATTTTTACATACCAATTTACGAGCGAGTGTTGATGTGGATAACCTTAAAATAGTGGTTTAGGCCTAACCTAGCAAAGACTGAAATGTAAATAAAAATGCAAGTCAATCCTTTTACTGGTCAACAAAAATTACCCACAGGTAGGGCCTAATGTTATTCTGTGTTTTGTGTTGAACTTTGAAATAATTTCAGTGCTCGTTTTCCCAAATATTTGTCGCCTGTAATACTTTTATTTCAGTGCAAGTAGACTTCTCTTTGTGCAAACCATAATGCCAAAAATACTGACAATATTTGAATATGAACGAGAATTTCAGGAAGATAGTTTTTACATCTTGGACAAAAGCAAAAAAATTATGATGTGCCGAATCGGAAGGAAACCTATGACAAACACATAAAAACTGAAAGTCACAAAAGAAAGAAGGCACTTCAAAAAGACTCTAAGGTGGCAACAAAACCACTTTCCACAACAAATTCAATGGAAATTGCTACCACCTTACAACAACATAAAGAAGAACTCGCACTGGATTTCACTAAAATGTTGCTGACTGCTAACATACCTGTAGAAAAGGCAGATGGCCTGAATGTAAGACAGCGGTTAGAAAAATATGTTGTAGGCTCTGGTAACATCCCCGGAGCCAAAGCACTTAGGCAGAACTACGTTCAAAAAATTGGCCAGCAGAATCGAGATGATTGTAGGAAATTTTTGCAAGGGCAGAAAGTAATCATTATGAGCAATGAAATGACAGATCACATGGGTCATTGCATTTTTATTGTTCTACTTCGTGTTCTGACTGGAAACAGTGAGCAACGAGTCTTTGTTGGTAGTATAAAGCAGTTGGAGAATGCAAATGGAGCAGTGTGTTCTCGGGAAATACTTTCAGTTGTAGCACAACTTGGAATTGCATATGAAAATATAGTTGGTGTCATCACAGACTCGGCACGTTACATGAAAACACATGTTCAAAATGCAAATAATCTGTTTCTGAATACTAGGAAGCGCAAGCAAGCACAGGTAAATGACAATTTTGAGGGAAAAATATCCTGAAGATGACACAAAAGTGAAATTGTTTCCATTCCCTTTTAATGACGCGATGGAACTCGTGGTTTGGATCTGCAAAGTATTTGCATGAATACTTACGAGACATTGTTGAGTACGTGAATAAAATAAAAGATGGTGGCAGTGCTACTGTATATTTCAAACCCTTAGAGGTTGTGGAAGTAGCTGTTAGTTAGTTCTCAACCCAGTTTCTGTTGGAACACTGTTCAGCATTAGTTGAGTGCATTATGGAACTTGAAGGATCGACATATCCACTGAAGCACAAAATCAGTTCCAAAGTGTCAGATTTGCAAGACACATTCTTGCTAGTAAGTAAAGGAACTGTTGGTGAGCTGACTAGCTCAAAAATTTCAAACCTTCAGTCGGCAGTGAAACAGTGTGCTGTGAAACAATAATTTTGAAATCTTGGACTGCAGTGCCACACCAAATTTGTGAATTTGGTGACGTAAGACAGTGTAAAAGCAGTTATCAGCTCTGTTGGCAAGGTGTTTGACCCCCGAAACATACTGAACAACATTGTTGACAAAAGCTTGTACCAGATTGTAAAGATTGTGCCTCTTCTTGGTCAAGTTCAAGAGAAAAATTTCTAGAAGGGTATCTTTCATTTCAAAAGTAGGTTGAAACCATTTTGCAGGAAGAAAAAAGTTGATGTTCCACAGGTTTTGAACGGGTCGAAGGAGAGTCACTGTGACTTTGCAGAGAATGCCATTTCTGCTTTGTGCATACTGTCATAAAATGTGGACAGTGAACAAGCTTTTTCTTCTTTAGATCACAATTTGACAGATTTACGTACAAATTTGAAAGTAGAGAACATTGAAATAATGCTGTCATCATAGTACTCAAATACAAGATTTTTCTGTCATAGCTGTGAATATGAGATGATAACACTTATGTGAAAATGTATATATGAAAGTACTTGTGAGAGTAATTTAGAAATTACAATGTTTTCCACTTTTTTGTAAATTTTTACACCCCTTTTTGTAAATTTTTACACCACTTTTTGGCATCGCATTGTAATAAATTTTATGATGATATTTAACACCGCTTTTGTGTAAGTTATTTACCAATTTTGAGATGTTTTATTTGCCACTTTCTGGTGTCTCTAGGCATTAGTTACACTGAATGTGAAGCTATATATATATATATATATATATATATATATATATATATATATATATATATATATATATATAAAAACTGTTAATACACTTTTCAAAATAGTACATTACACTTTTGTGTACAATGAAAGTTATTAAGCAAAATGTAGATCTTCTGGTGATTGCATAAAAGTATGAAAGAGTAGGTTGACAGAAACATGGAATAATGTTACCGTCAAACATTCTGCGTATAATAGGCCGGAAGTCGAGTTGCGGTAAGACATGCATTATTATGACTTTGTTGGAACATCCGAATGGACTAAAATTTGAAACAGTATATTTGTTTTCTAAAACTTTACAGCAAGACAAGTATAAGCATTTAACTACTATTTTATCATCAATTCAGCAGTAAAGACGAAATTATAAGTCCAGACAGAGTATTGCCCAATTCAGTCTTTATCTTTGACGACATCTGGAATGAGATGCAAAGCAAAATTTCTGCAGAAATTTAAAGGTCAACTGTTTTTACCTTTCGCAAAGTTACACCCGAATACTAAAGCACATTTTGCGTGATAACTTTAATATGCTTTTTTTTTTAGTGTGGACAATTTAAATCTTCAAGACATTTACAACGATCATGTTTTGGGTGACCTGACATTTACAAAGTTTAAAGAAATATGTTTCTTTTTACTGGAAAGAAAAGTATGGTTTTCTCATGGTTGTCCCTAAACTGCACCTATATAAGGGAAGATACAGATGTGAAATTGACAGATTCATTCTACACTCACGACGGAAACTGCGATCTCAACAGACATATTTTAAGTAATGTCAGTGCGCCAACGAATGACATACGAGAAAAGTTGATACAGTTAAGTGAAGGACATCAAGTAGTATATAACCATATTAATATATTTTCGGAAATTCTAGCAAATATATTTGAGGCAATGAGAAAGCGTGAATGTAGAATACATGAAAATCTAGATAAATTACTGAGTTAATTTAATGATATGATAAACACAGTTATTATATCGCAATTTACAATGAGAATCGAAGAATTTTCACAATATATAAGTGATAAACTTATTAATAAAACACCAGGTTTAGTTACACATATAGAACTACAATAGCAAAGTGAAGAACTGAAATCACGTGTGATTGCTGTACTTAACGATTTGCGAGGTCGGCTTGGAAGTAAATTAGATGCAGTTTCAAGTAAAGTTGATCAAATTCAGACTAGTCGCACTAGAGTTCCGACCACTAGACTTGCTGTTGCACCTAGGAAACCAGCTCGATAAGTATATACATGTGTGCGAAATGTATGTAAGTTAGTACATCATATCTGAGGTTATATCAGAGTTAAATCAACTTGGTGAAAAAAGAAGTATTTACAAGCTAAGCACATGTGCATGGTTCACAACATTTTATACAAACAGATTTTTAAACCTGTTACAAGTAGAATGGATGCATCAATAAATAATGAGAAAACACCCGAAGTGAAGTTAGAACCTCCTCCTTTGATAATTAATAAACCCACAGTTGGTAGACTTTCTCCATTCAAGCGTAAATATCTAGGTTTAAAAGATACGTCACCTTCCTGGGACACAAATTTTTGTGTACGCCGACAAGGCAATATGTGGTTTCTTGGGGATTCTGTAATTACATTTTTGCCAGAAGATATGATTCAAATAGGTGAGATAGATTGTTTGACTTACTATATATGAAGTTTTCTAGCGGATATTATGAGACTGACCTGGGGCAATATAAAGAGCTTGTTTTAGGTAAAATGCAAATAAACCTTTAGCAGACAATGACGACCATCCTAAAGTGCTTTTACTGAGTGATATAATAGGCCGTGGACTTTTCAAAGACGAGGTTGGTGGAAAAATTACTCCTATATATTGGAACAATCCCAACAAAATACGTGAATGTCTGAAATTGCTTCTTGCGTCAAGGCAGGTAGGGAACACCTCTCACAATAATGAAATACTGTCAATTATCAAGGAATTGATGGATGCTGGTATAGCTATACGTATTGAAGTTTACTAAGATAGCAGAGGAATTACATGCAACTGCACGGGTTCAGTATCTGAGAAGACATGTTATAAGACTTGGAATAAAAGACCTGTTTGAAGCTGATTTGTGTGACCTATCATTAATTGCAAAATTTAATGGAGGCTACAAATACATATATTCTAACTAATATTGACGTACATTCAAAGTATGGCTGGGGCGTTCCATTACTAACCAAGTCTGGAAGAGAGGTTACTCATGCAATGAAACAAGCAATACAATAAATTAAACCTAAACATCTCCACACATAGGGACTGAATTCTTTAATTCCCAGTTCAAACTTTTAATGAGATGTGTTCGCATAAATCATTACGTGATGTATATGGAAATTAAAGTAAGCATAGCAGATTGTTTATCAAGAGTTGAAAACAGCTAATCTACAAATATTTTATTTCACGTGGAACTTACAAATGGGTAGACATACTGCCTCAGGTCTTAAGGTTTTGTAATGCTAGGTTTAACAGAATGATCAAGATGGCGCCTGTAAATGTGAAAGATGACAACATATCAACATCTATGTATAAACAAAACATGAAAGTGTACGATAAACTCAAACCTAAGTTCAAAGTTGGAGATTTTGTCCGCATCTAAAAAGTGAAAAAGACCTTTGAAAAGAATATACACTGTAAACTGGTTGTGTGAAATTTTTAAGGTTATTTCTATTAAAGACAACTTTTCATGAGTATATTATTTGGAATTGTACAATAACAAAATTATATATGATGCTTTTTACGAGTTTTAATTAAAAAAAGGTTGAGTTTCCAGATATTTATTTGATTGAGAAAAAAGGCAAGAAGAAATCACTGGTCTGTTGGCCCAGGTTCACAATGGTGGAGGACAGTTGGGTCCCAAATGTGGAAATAAAATTATTAATGACAGGAGATCCTGTTGACGGTTAGTGACACACTGATGTTTTTCCTGCTAGGGTTCACCTACATGGAAGGATGTATCAGCGCTTTAAATATCCTAGGGGCAATGTGTGTAAATAACATGTTTTGAAGTTTTATTTGTCTTGGGGTAGAATGACCTGAAGGATTGGATTGACCTGAAAGAGTATTTTTAAAGCACAAAGTGTATACTGTGTGACTGCGTAATGACTACTTGCTAATTATTCATATGCATACATAGTAAGTATGGTTATGCAAGTGTGCATGTTCTTGTTCCTAATTACATGGTTAATGCAAAAGCATACATTCATTACACGGTTACGCCATACTATACTTACACAATGCAACTGCATTCACACATCATCAAACGACCTGCAATAGTCGACATGAGCAAGTGCATCACATCAGTCGAGTAGGAGACACAGAGCAGGTAACATTGACGGAGCAGTAACTGTAATTAAGTGCATTTACCCAAAAAAGAACCACACTTGTGATTGCATAATTAAAAGCATTTTCAGAAATTTCTCGTATTTTTACAAAATATTAAGTCTCCTGCCTGGGAAACAAACTCAAAATTTCCCAAAAAAAAATTTCAAATACTCTGTCCAGGAATCGAACCCGGTAATCCAAAACCAAATACAAAAATACATTTAGTGTCCTGCCGAGTAGTCCAAAACCAAATTCAAAGAAAATATTATAATTCCAAAACTATCCCTGCCTGGGATTCAAACTCGAAATTTCCCAAGTCCAAAAATCTTAAGTGCCTTGCCTGGGAATCAAACTCAACATTTTTTTAAATTCAAAAAAGTATTAGAATTTCCAAAATCTTCCCTGACTGGGAATCAAACCCGGTAATTTATAATCTCCAAGAATTGCGCTCACCAGGCCTCGCACCGGAAGTGCATATTCCAAAAATTTAAATTTTCAAGATCGGCACTCGTCTGGGATTGAACACTATACCAGAAATCGAACCCTCGTTACCGGAAGAGCAAAAAAGTGCACCCGGAAATGCATCATACAATATAGGTCACGATGCATGCTAAAAATAGAAAAGCAGGTAGAAATTATATTCAAAAGTAGGTCAGTAGGTCAAAAGTTCATTTGACAGTAGGTCAGATAAAAATGCATCCATAAGTAGGTCATGGGGTCAAATGTCAAGGTCAGATAGTCAAGGTCGCCTACGCCCCTACTACTAGTATCAGCAAGTGAGCGTTACAGCAAAAGCATGCAGTATATTCTCAACCTGGTCCTGGGTGATGAGCAACTTAAGTAGTCTGCAGTGAGTAATGCCCTGGACCATTACAATCCTGTTGCCTGTGGTGCCTGCATATCGAGCTTCTGGCAGTCAACACCATGGCTACACAACATTTTGTATTACACACAAAGCCTGGGGGTTGACATTCTGTATATCTATGTCGTCTGTGCCCAAGGGTCCATGGATTGTACTGATTGAGTGCATGGTTGGGATATAACAATAAAAACCAAATTACAGCTAACAATTACAGGTCTGGGCTAGGGAAAGAGAGGTAATAAAGACAAGATGTCAAGTTACTGTTAAATGCTAACTTCACTACAAGAAATTATACTATAAATTACTTCAGCCAATAGGCTATGTTACAAATACTACATACTACATATAACTAAGGTGATAATATTAAAATGAAGTTGTTACAGCTATGAAAACAAAGACCATTTACTAAATTGAAAAAAAAAAATTTTTTTAAATAAATAATACCTAAACTCCATATATCTGCCACACAATCATAACCAATTTCTTGAATCACCTCTGGAGCCATCCAGAATGGTGTTCCAATGACTGTATTCCTCTTAGCCATGGTATCCTTTAAAAAAAGAAGATACAATTAATAACACTTTAAAACAAAATTACAGAATATTTTCTCTGAACAGTACTTTATCGGTTGAAAAAATGTTATCACACTTGAACTGGTATTAAATTTACTAGTATTTACTATAGTTCAATACATTATTTATATTTGCAACATATTCATATTTATATTTGCAACTTGATCTCTAACAAAACTTTTGTGAACAGAAATACAGTAGTTAAGTTCAAGTTTGCAATAAATGGAGCATAAAGAAGTCATACCAGTTAAAACCGATTACTTTGCTTAAATACAGTGGTGCAGTGCCATACCATGACCAGACACCTTGCAATCCCTTAAAGAATATTTAATAATTATATTATAAATTATTTTTATGTCAGCTGTATATAAACTTAACACTGACATGCAACATTTAGTAAGCACCAGTCATGTTTTACCATCCTGTTTCACTTCTCATCGCTTCTATAACAAACCCAAACATTAGTAATGAGCTAAAAGCCGTGGTCAGATGGTATATCATCTGGGTACCTTTGCACGAGAGGGAAAGGTGGCATGGTTGAGGGACGGGGACAACTGGTGAAAAAAAAAAAGATTCCTTTGCTGTATACCACTGTGCATAATGCCAACGTTCAGTCAGGGAGATTAAAAATTAAGACATTCCTTTCTCCCTCTAGTTTTGGTGCCACAGAACAGAGATAGTGCAGATATCCTATTCCTTTCCTGAAAACACTGATCAATGCACAAAACTAGCAAGATGAAGAGTCACAGGTCAGTGATGTTTATTATTTCTCGCAAATATTGGCCATATTAGATAAGAATAGTATAGCAAGTTTGACAGCTCAAAGCTTTGTTACTTTTATTTACTAGATTCTGGTTTAGATTAATTAATATTATTTGAATTATTTAATTAGTGTTTACTTAACAGGATACAATTTTTTTTTGCTTTTGTGATTTTTCCAAAAATATTTACAACACTCAGAAATGTGAATTAAATTAAGTTACTAAATAAAATATTCTTTCTCATAAAGTACTGATACATGTGCAAACTCTTTAAATTCATTTTCTCTGTTACTTTTCCACTGTCCACAGTACCAGTACACTCAGTATAGTTTTCCCCTTCTCCTTCCTTCACAGGGCACTGGTTTGCCAGGAAAGGTGCAGGTGGTTCATGACTGTTATCACGAACTAGTGATCAAGTTCTGAGGGAGAGAAATTTTATCTGATTTTCTTGGTGTACATTCTACGCCCCAGATGAAACTAAATCCAATGTCTTGCATGCTGCTTTCATGCAATTTTGTAATCTAGACTTAATTTGCTATGAGAAAAATTTGAAATCAGGAAATTATTTATCTATTTGGGAGCTTAAAAACATTTATATTTGCAGAGAACCAGTGTGGTAATAATTACACTAGCAGACAATGAAAATATTTTACCGTGAAGAAATCATGGTACAACCACAAAACAATGTAAATAGCAAGAGTACAAGCTGGTATGCACACAATCCCATGTTGGTGTATTTGTATATGACTGCACACCAGGCAGTGAAATTACAAGCACTGACCACTGGACGTAGACTAGCATGTAGGCAAAGCTCCATTTACGCACGAAACGCCAGACGATATCAAGTAAGGATACAAAGTGAATAAAAATGCAGGGAAGACATCAAAGATATTTCGTTACGCAAATTACAAATTTTGAGAGAGGACTCATAACTGAGCTAAAACAGCAGGGTGGTTGTATCACCATATAACCCATAATTAAAATTGTTCAGTTCATATTGTCCTATGATCTTGGGAGCAGTGGATACATAACAACACCCACACATGGAGGACTGGCTCAGGATAGATGAGGGTTGACTACCAATCGAGAGGATTGACAGATTGTGCACCAGGCATGGAAGGATCCCATATTTACCCAATCCACAACAATGGCCAGTGTCAGGGCTCCTGTGTGCCCATGAACCATTTACAGATGCCTTGTAAAGGCAAATCTGTTATCCTAGTTCTCACTGTGTATGCTGCCATTAACTCTGTAACAGCAGTGGCTCTGTTTGCAGTGGTACCAGGTCAAATAAATGTGGAACACTATAGACTGGCTATGTGTGTTACATGATAAGTGCTGCTTCATTATGGAGACTGATGATCATAATGCCTAGATGTGGAGGGCCCCTGGTAAATGCCACAATCCCAATCTCACAACTGAGCAACATACTTACCCCACAGCAGGCATTATGGCCTGGGAAGCTATCATAGCCCATACAGCTGATCTGCTCTCATTGTGTTACGTGAACAATGACGGCCGAACGGAATATGAAAGAGATCCTATGCCCTCATCTGCTCCCATTTCTGGCCAGGATTTCAGGTGTGATGTTCCAGCAGGATAACACTTGACAGCAAATGGCACAGGTCACCCAAGACTGCCTCCATCATGTCTTAACACTATCATAGCCTTCCCACTCCGCTGACATATCCCCACCAATCAAGCACGTGCAAGACCAGTTGTAACTAAACTTCCATCATTCCACATTATCCTGAATTTACAACACACTTTCCAACAATTATGTACCTATCTGCCTCAGGGCATCATTCGGCACCTGCTGGACTTCATGCCAAACAATTTTGCAACATGTATGTGCAAGTGGGTGCAACTCACTAATAAAGATGACCGGATGGCATACGATAGATCCATATGTAATTGTCCTGCTTTTCTATTTTTGTGGTCATGTATATTACATTCATCTGCATCACTACCTCTATAAAGTTTCAGTATCATCTAATGCATCCTTCTGTGTAAACTAATTTTACTGTCCAGCTGTGTAATTTTACATATTTTGTGGGTCGTGTGTATAAGTTTGTGACAAGGAGTATAGAAAACAAATGATTATTCTGTTTTCAAGTTATTCATGCATTACATATACCAGTCAAAATAAAAACCTAAGAAGTCAACATTTTACAGAAAAAAAATTTGTGCGATGTTTTCATTTTGTGTTGTTCACTTTTATATAGCATACAATCTAAGACTTTCTATATCTATCTTGCACCTACTTTATGACATTTTCATTTCTATCTATCACTTACTTGGAGACATTTTTGTGTCTATCTAGTGCCTATTCTGAGGAATTCCTTGCACTAGTAAAGAAAGACATACTTTGATGCAGCCATATACCGCTCTTTTTTTTTTAACAGTCAACTTTTCATTTCACGATCTGTTAACTTGTAATATTGTAATTCATACATTAAAAGTATCTGAAAAATTAAATAAAAACGTCTTGACAATTGTGGAAAGGTATGGTAAAGAAGAAACTGCACAACAGCTATCATTCGAATATTGGTGTGCAAACTATGCTAGCAATTGTCATCAACAAATAAAAATTGAAAAACTATTTAAGTGAAGTTGATAGTGAAGGATAAATACGTTTAGACTATAATAACATGTATGGGTGGACCCCTGGTAGGAAGAGTTATTTGGCTAAGTGAATACTTAAATATAATTTTGATAAAGTGTGCTTGCTTTATTTTCTGTTAGCCTGCTATACTGCACATGTTCCTCATTAAAAATATTATTTTCGCAGTTAGTACAATATAATTTTGATCTTTTAACTGTCAGGCATGTGTTGAAATTTATTTTTAGACTAGGAACAAATTTAAAGTCATTATTTGTGTTATTCAGATTTTTTGCCATAATTTAATTATCCAGTTATTCTGCATTCCCAATTAACACAAATAATCGGGAGTTTGGTATATTATAAAATTATTGTCCACATTTTTTAACCAGACTGCACCACTAAATACATAACCCATCTAAGATATATTTCTAAGTTACCAATTACCTTAAAATTGAAAACCAGGCCAGACTTTAAACACCACAATAACATGAAAAATATGTTTAAACCAGTTACCTTTTAGAAAATAAATTTTTATATTTCCCAGGAGAAGAAATCTTCAGATCCATGTCCAACTTATTTTAAAAAGTACCAGCATTAAAAGGCATTCCCATTTCAAAACAATCAGCAATGCCAATTGAATTTCAATTACATCTTTACAGTAATTCTGACAACTTAAATTTTGTAACTCCCATTCAATTATAATTACTATTCGATTATAATTCACAACAAGTATAGGAAGAAAAAGTACTGCAGTTTAATAAAACTCAAAGAGCTGGTTGCAGATTGACCCTGAATGGCATATGCCCAATAATTATTTGATTCAATCTAGTCTATAATATAGAAGGACTGTAACAATAAAAGGGAAATGCACTTCATTTCAGAAATTCTAATGCAATTTCACATGGCTTAAATAGTATTTTATCAGTTTAATGAAAAGAAAAAGAACTTACCAATAAATTAGCCTATTTTCATATATATGCACGCACAGAGAGAGAGAGAGAGAGAGAGAGAGGGAGAGAGGGGGAGAGGGGGAGAGGGGGAGAGGGGGAGAGGGGGCGAGGGGGAGAGGGGGAGAGAGGGAGGGGGAGAGGGAGAGGGGGAGAGGGAGGGGGAGAGGGAGAGAGGGAGAGAGAGAGAGAGAGAGAATATATATATATGCAAGTAAAATTGATGAAGTAGGCAATACTTAAAGACTGGTATAAAATTAACTTGTTTATAAGATTAAAATATTTATATTGCCATCAATTGAAAATAAGGGTCTGATTCACTTAAAACAGACCAGTTTACATGACCTACCATTGTACTGATTGTTTGCCAAAATTTTGTGGGAGTCGCTTGATTGTTTCCAGAGATATTACATAAAAGTAATGTTATTTTACATGTTGAAAGGAAAGGCTCTGTGTAGACACATTTGATGGTTGTAATATAGGCTACTGCCCCTATACAAAGTTTGGCTGAAATTTCTTATCTGGTTTTGTAGATACATCACTATAATTAAGAATGTCTATATGGTTACCATTTTTAAAATAAGTGTCTGACCCACTTAAAACATATCCATTTATGTGTTGTACCAGAGTATTTTTTTTGTAAAATTTGGTTTGAAAGGGTGAACTGTGTCCTGAGATATGACACAAAAACTATTTTTCATGTGGCATGATCTTGCAAAATGTTGGCCGAAAGAGACAAAGTATGAGCATATTTCATACTTGTACATCAAACTTTCACATACCAAGTTTGGTATAAATTAACCAAAATGAATGGCATACATAAGAAATTAACACAAAATATTAATATGATCAGTATATTTCAAATAAGTGTCTTTTCTATTTAAATTGCACATGTTTACATGGCCTACCATAATATTAGTCACCAACCAGCATACAAATATTGTGGAAATTGGTTACATGGCTTTATAAAATCAATAAAGTACTCATAAATGTAATATTGCTTTCATTAAATTACTGCCTAACTCACTTAAAACATATCAGTTTATATCGTGTTCAGCAGTAGTCCCTGTTTGCCAACTCTGATACAATTTGGTCCATTATTTTCCCGACAGATAAAAATTTTTTTTTTTTCATGTGGCACTATCTTACAAATTGGTGGACAAATGAGACTATGTATTAGCATATATGATTATTATAGTTAATACTTTCAGCATACTGAGATTGTTTTATACTAAGCAAAAATAATTATATGGCTGCCATGTTTTAGATAAATTTCTCAAACATTTTAATGACATAGTACCTATGTTAACATACCATTTAGAGTAAGTTACCTGTCAGCATACAATGTTTGGTTAACATTGTGTTCATATTGGTAAATACAGTAAAAGCCCGATATAACATGGCTATTGGGGTACATAACTCAGTCCCACATTATAGCTTTCCACGCTATTCTGGGAGTGACCTAGTACAGTAGCAAAAAAAGCCAGTGTTCTAATGTAGTGTGGCACCTATTTGTCAAACACAGAGCAAATGTTGTTAATTACCGCCGTAACTCGTCAAACACTTAGCCCCTTGCTATTGGAACTTCATTTTTTTTATCAGAATCACTGGACTTGACAGCACCCAAGGGAGAGAAATAGAAGAGAAATGCACTATGATGAATGGTTACATGAATTCAAGCAAGAATAACTAAAAAATACCACATTTTCCAGGCAAAGAATATACTTATTCCATCAAGGATGATGTTAGCCGAGTTGTTTGTCATGCTGGGTGAAGAAGGGGGTTCACCCCCTGCTTCCTGCTGGGTATGGTTGGAAGGAAGTGAAAATGAGAAAAGAATGCTCCCGTCCAAAGTTCAAATGCACGTTTGCACTGCAGATGGGATCTATCAGTGCTGCATGTGTTGTGAAACATGTAGCTTGCTTGTCTGATTTGCATTTTAAAAAGGAAAACTGAAACAAAAAAAAGTAAATTATTTGTGATCTGCAAAGAAAGGCCGCTTTTCGGCGTTAAGCCTTGTCCCCAATAGCTCGTCCGCTCGGAATTTTTTTCGAAAATCGGAAGACATACCTTATAGCCGGTATATATACATTATAATCAAAGTGTCTACATCATAATTGTAATGATTACGTAGAGCTATACCAAGTAAGAGATTAATTATAGGCTTGTAAATGACTTTGAAGCATGAATTTCAAAGCCCGCCTCAACTTTTGGAATATTTTTTCTTCAAAAATAGGAAGACATACCGCATAGCCGGTATATATACATTACAATCAAAGTGTTTAAATCATAATTATAATGATTACATAGAGATATACCCCGTAGGAGATTGACGCGATGGCTTGCTGATGTCGCTCGTGACTAGATCGTTGGGGCTGGGCAATTGTCAGTTGGTCGCTACAAGATTATTCAGGCGGGCGGCGGCCAGACAGCCACTGCCACTGCTGTTGTTACATGGGGGTTCAATTCGTAACAGCGGCCCGGTGTTAGCAAAACATGAATGTGTTGAATTTCTATGACATTTTGGCGGCATGTTGGCCTCTGCACTGGCATGATGAGACCCGGCAATTTTTACGGGAATATAAAGTCTAGTGCGATCTACATGAAATATTAATTATCCTGAATTTTTCATCAAAAACTTATGACGTGGCCTATACACGGACATGGCCTTACTTGCCAATATGGTAATATAAGAACACATTTTATTTGTATATATGGAAAACCATACAATATTGGCTGTAATGAATCAGTCGAATAGATCTCTATGCTGAAAGGACGGAGAACAGGTGGCTGCTCCCTCCGCCTCATACATCAATGTCCTCGACTCACGACTACCTGCCGACAGACCAAACGCCTACCGGGCCGCATACTTTCAACTTATTTATTGAGGTCAAGAGACATAAATTTTGCCACGGTATAACCGAATCTGCGGTATACTGGATTGCGGTATACCGTGGATTCGGTTATAATGTGGGGCAATTTATGTCTTTTTCTAAAGAAAAAATTCATAAATTTTGAAGCGGGCTTTGAAATTTGTGCTTCTAAGCCATTTACAGTCCGTTAATTAATCCCCTACGTCATATAGCTCTACGTAATAATTATATTTATGATGTAGACACTGATTATAATTTGTATATATTGTCCTGAAAACACACCAGTTAGGACATGTGTTTCCGACTGCACACAAGCTATTGTGGACAAGGTTTAATGCAGAAAAGCAGCCTTTCCTTGCATGCCACAAATAATTCACTTTTGTTTATTTTAGTTTTCCTTTGTAAAATGCAAATCAGATGAGCAAACGAGAAGTTTCACAATACGCGAGGCACTGATAGATACCATCGGCAATGCAAGCGTGCTTCAAACTCTGTTAAGTTTAATTTGGATGTGAGCTTCCTTTCTCCTTCTCACTTCCTCCCAACTAGTCCTACCAGGGGGTGGGGGATGAACCCCCTCCTCCAACCTGTGTGACAAACAACTCACAGCACACACCACCCTTGGTGGAATAAGTATATCCTTTGCCTGGAAAATGCGGTATTTTTTAGCTATTCTTACTTGAATGTATGTGACCCTGTTTGTCACACCATGTTTACCTTCTTCTGTTTCCCTCCCTTGGATGTTATCAAGTCCAGTGATGCAGATAAAAAAAAATAAAATTCCAATAGCAAGGGGCTAAACTTTTCACAAGTTACGGCGGTAAATAACAACACATGCGCCGTGTTTGACAGATAGGTGCCACACCCCATTAGAAGAGTGGCTTTTTCTTTTTGCTACTGTACTCGGCCACTCCCAGAATAGTGCGGAAAGCTACAACGCAGGTCTGAGTTATGTCCCCCAACAGTCGTGTTATATAAGGGATTTACTGTATTAGAAACAGAAATTGATAAAGCATATATATATATATATAAAAAAAAAATATATAATTATAACTCCCAATTAACCGTGTTAATCAGGGCCAGAGAAAACACGAATAAGCGAATTTGTATTTTAAAAACCTGAATAATCGAATTTACACATTTTTACTATGAATGAAACAGTGATATTGGCTCCAAAAATCGTGATAAAACATAGTACTATTATACATTTCAAAGTAAATACAAATCGCGCATTGTATGTGAAGGATTTAAAGTACACGATACTTTAACTGATATTTATGTTGCACCAAGTATAGTTAATTCACAGCGCATCAAGTATACACAGCCTATTGCCAGTGCCAGGTGAGCACGTTGTGTAGGTGACAGGGAGTAATAGATAAGCTGTCCGTAGTTGTGTATGTGTCGCTTTCCTACTGTGGGTCACTCAGCCCTTCCTTTAGATGGCAGTGTAAGTTAAAAGTTTAGAATGCAATGCAATAAAGACTAGACTATAGCGGGACTTTAAATGAGGCAACCTGGCATTTAAACAATACAGTACAATCCCCATTTAAAAAAAATTAGTCTTACAATACAAAAGTTATTAAAGTTTTATTGACTTACAAATACACACAAAAGTTTAAAACCTCTGAAATGTTTAGTTTTTTGTAAAACATTTACACACTTGATATGAAAAAATGTAAGAACAGTTTAACCATGCCTTTCTTTAAAAAGGCTTCAATTTTCTTTTGTTTGGCACCGGAATTGATGTTCTTGTTTATAACACACCATGCTCAAATTGATTTATTATTTCTAACTTTTCCGCAATAGTTTAAACTGTCATTTTACGCTTTATTGAGATTGCGAAAAGAGTGAACAATGACTTGGGCCGGCGATCAATAACTGGCTAGACTTGTGTTTCGGTCATGAAGCTTTGGGGGGGGGGGGGGGGGGGGGGAGAACTGAAGCTATATCCGAAACAGAAATAGCAAATGCGTTATTTTGTAATTTGTCAATTTGTCATTTCGTAAGTTTCACTTTGGAAGTTGTCGACATTAACTTGTTTTGCACTCACGGTGACACATTTTCACATTAATAGTAAAAATATTTTCATCTAAATTTAATGCTTAAAACTGACGTAATATTTCTACAATCATCACTGGAATGCTGTGCATACGTTAATAAACAAGAACATTGTAAGTTATGGAATAACGACTTAAATAAACTTTGTTGCAAAATATATAAACAAAGCACAACAGTTACCTGCTTTTTAAAACATGCCTAGTGTCTTTCATGAACAATTATTTGTTTTATAAAACATTTTTGCATGTGTTCATGTTGTATTTTTTGCTAACATCTGCTGCTAGATAGAAAACACCACAATCTACCAAAAAGTAATTGGGCACCTGTCCCACAATGTTTGCTCGGTGATTGTCACCCCGTTAGAATCATGTAGGGCCACCTCTTGCGGCTATAAGAGCAGCCACCCTGTGTGGCATGCTCTCTATGAGTGTTTGCAGGACATCCACGGGATTTGTCACCATTCCTCTTGCAACCATTCCTTGAGTTGAGCAATGGATTTTGGCCGTGCCTGATGAGCCCTCACCCGGCAATCCAATTAGTCCCAAAGATATTCTACAGGGTAGAGGTCGGGGCTCTGAGTGGCCCATTCCAATCAGCGTACATTGTTGTCGGCGTACCACTGCATAGTAGCCCTTGAAACATGGCACCTGGCATTGTCATCCTGGAAGTAACACTGGTCCATTCTGTAAAAATGCCACAATGTTATGAGCATTTCATTACCCAGAATGTTACAATAGGCCTCTGTGTTCATGCTACCACGGACAAACACCAGCAGTCCTATACCAAATGCCGTGAAACACAAGTCAACTGATGTACTGAATTAACTATCTTCACGGGTGCCCAATTACTTTTTGGTAGATAGTGTACAAAACACCAAATTACCACATGTCACTATTTTTGTATACAAAATAGGGTCACGTGATCATTTTGTCAACAAAATCTGCCATTTCGGGCACGGCCCAAGATGAGTCAGAGTGCGATCAGATGCGTACTTTAACGGGCGGAAATAGATGACTCATGCATGTCTTTGTGGCAGGCTGATAGTTTTAAGTGATAAACATCAGCTTATGCGGCACAGGGATCAAAGTAATGTACCGCTGCTTGTTAAACGGCACACTTAAAAGCCTAACCACCGTATGGATAAGCTGAAAACAGTTAAGCGAAGCACAATTAAGTGGGAGTGTACTGTGTATGTATCTATATATATATAGCGAGTTTATATCTATTAAGATACTGCCAAAGCAAACAAACTGCTGAATTTTTACATTTATAAAAAAACCATTTCGATACTTCCAATTTATTTACACATTAGCAAAATCTATTAAATGTAAATGTAATAATTTAAATTTACTTGCAGTTGTGTGTAACATAGAAAAAATTATTTATCTTTCTGTTGTAGCTTGTAATGGTAGCACAAACTTGTCCCTATCCACACAGTTGTAATGAAAATCCTTTCCATTGCAAATTCTTTCATTTGATTTCTTATAAAAAAAAACTAACACTTGCAAAAAATATCTTTCCATGGAACTTATCAAAACCATATAATAAAATTTCTCACACATAGATATTTTATTTTTAATTGGAATTCCTCCTAAATTTTATAAACATAAACTTCTATACAGCACTCTCAAAGGTTAAAATCATCCAATTTTTTACTCACTTCAAGAAATTTTTTTTTCTAGGTGACAGAAATATTACTTCTGATAGAGATTAAATGCTGATCTTCCCTTCCTTGCACATCAGTCACTCTGTATGTTCATTGACATCCCATCTCTTGCTGTCAAACTGTTAATTTATTTAAAATAGATACTCTCATGAATTTATTTTTGCTGTTTTAGTTAATAAAAAAATGCACTCTAAATATTATGAATGAATCTTGTTTGGGAACCACTTCCCTTTTACAATTACTAGTGCTAGCACAATGTTTATTTAGTGCCATAAATTCAAAGAAAACTTTACATGCAAGCAAATAAAAAATAGTGAACATTGTTCAAGCTCTTCGCAGTACTGGTTACCGACATCTCGGAAATAACCAGACCTACATCAGTTGGATAAAGAAATTTAAAAGTTTCTGTAAACACCATCTAGGCAGCTCCTAATAAAATTATATAAACAATCAGTGTCTGAAAAAGGTGTAGCAGTGTGTGCCATGTGGGCAGGATAGTCCATTTCTAAAGTTGTGTAGACATTCAATATTCCTTACTCTATATTCCACCATATGTGTATTTTGAATACATCATGGAGATGTTAAGAGCAACAATAGGCAGTACAGTAGGAAACTACAGGTGCTTGATGATTGTAACCAGATGTATCTTATAACAATTATCCATGGTATCAGATAAGAAACACAGGCTGTAATAATATCCATACTAAATTCAAGACGTGATAGATGCATGTTCAGCACACTGATAAAGTATGCTTTAGATTCTATGGTATATAGGAGCAACATATTCATCATTATACAGAGTAGAGGACCTCACCTCAACTCCCAATGTATTAACTGATAGCTGATGAGGGTGAAACGAGGTGAGTATGGAGTAGTGCCAGAAAGCAAGGGCAGGGAAAACAGCAGATCCCTGAGCCGACCAGCTGCATCATCCGGCACATTTCCCATGTGATAACTATGAGAGTGACCCCACCAGGAAATCATGCTACAGAGATTCCTAGAGAATTAACACAGAATTTAAAAAATGGCTGAAGTTGTAAAAAAAAAAAAAGGTTTACTCATTATTTACAGAACTTGCATTTAAAACCTGTAAGAATTTTAAATCCTGAAGAAGGACTTATAAAAATCAACTTCATACAAAACTACAATTAATTTCTAGATATACACTGTGATCAAAAGTATTTGGACACCCAGAAAACCAGTTTTTCACATAGAAGGCGATACAGTACTGACATCTACCACCTGGAACATATGACCAGCAATCACAGTAGTCAGCAGACAGCACAAGACTGCAAAATGGGATGATGTAACTCACGGACATTCCACATGGTAAGGTGGTTGGGTGCTACTTGTGTAAGAAGTTTGTGCGCAAGATTTCCAACCTCCTGAATATCACTAGGTCCACGGTTTACGATGTTATAATGAAGTGTAAATATGAAGATACATGGGCAATCCAAAAGCATGCAGACTGAACTCCCACGTTGATCGCCAGAGACAGTCCAGTGTTGAAGAGGGTCATACAGCAAAATCGTCAATCAACCATCACCACCATCACACAAGAATTAAAAAACCTGCATTAGGATCTACTCCAAACACCACGAATGTTCAGCACGAGGTTCGGAAATGTGCATCCCATGGCCTATAAGCTATACATCACACAGGCAAATGCCAAAAGCTGCCTCACATGGTATAAGGAGCACTGAAACTGGACAATAGAACAGTGGAAAACTATTGTATACAGTGATAAATAATGATATACAATATGGCAATACAATGGTATGGTGTCAGTGCGGTGAATGGCATCTACCTGCCTGTAGTCCTGACAGTGAAATTTGGGGGCGATGGGGTTACAGTGTGATCATGTTTTTCCTGAAAGGGTTTGGCCCCCTTTTTGCTTTATGTGAGACTGTCAAGGCACAAGTTTACATTAACATTTAAACCACTTTCATGTTGCCTACCATCAAAGACTAGTTCGGGTATGACTTTTGTGTCTTTCAACATTACAGAGCACCCACCCATACTGCAGGGCATGCGTGGGAGTGGATTGACGACAACAACAATGTCTTACTATAGACTGGTTTGCGTAGATTTCTGATTTTAATCCAACAGATCTGGGATGTTTTGGAATGCCAATTTCATGCTAGATCACACCAACCCACATCAATACCTAATTCTCATTTTGGCACTCTGCAAGGAATGGGCAGCCATTCCCCAAGAAACCTTCTGCCACCTGATGGAAAGTATGCTTGCAAGAGTGTACATTGTTATCAATGCTAAGGGTGGGCCAACACCGTATTGACTGACAGTGTTCCCACAATGGAGGGTTGCCTGAACTTATGCTTAATTTTTAGGTGGGTGTCCAGATAGTTTTGATCACATAGTGTGTTTATATATATATATATATATATATATATATATATATATATATATATATATATATATATATATATATATATATTATATATATATATATATATATGTATATATGTGAAAGATTGTACAAATACAAGAACAAAAAGAAGCACGTCTTACCGTGAGTTGACCTGCCACACCAAAATCAGCCAGTTTGGCATGTCCTTCAGTATTGAGAAGGATGTTACCAGCTTTAATATCACGATGAATTTTTCGCCGGAGGTGTAGGTACTCAAGGCCTTTTAAAGTATCACAGAGAATAGTCGCAATCTCATCTTCAGAGAGAGTTTTATTACGTAGCTTCATTATATCAGAAACTGATCCAGCTCCACAGTATTCCATCACAATCTACAAAAAGTTTTTCAGTGCTATTTCACAAAACTATAACGAAAGTTGTTTATGAAATAGTAAGTAAAAACACATTTTACAACACTGTCTGTACCAATACACAAGTAATTACAGTACATGCAATATTAGCAAAATATTTTTAATTATAGTGAAAATAATTAAATAACTTTAAAGAAAAATTTTTTTTTTTAAATATTTACAAAATGTCATTTATGGACATCACTAACATACAGCTTATTAACACCTTTACTCCATGAACTAAATCATGAACATTTTTATATAGCAATAGAACAAAACCAAATCTATAATTTTCAAAATTGCGCTGTCAATTTTAATTACCTTGCAATTTATTAACCAATATCAAACAATAAAATTAATTGACTTCAACAGTTGTCTGATTACATAGTACTACTTACACTATACACAAAAATCAGTGTTATAATAGATATAATGTATGATTCTATAAAGAAATATTAATTTTCAGGTTTTTTATAGTGCTTAAACCAAAAATAATATTTATGAACATCATCAAACTACTCAAAAATTCATGCTAAAAGAGTAACGAATTTACATTTAGAAATAACTATACACTCACAAATAGGTTTTCTGAAATTATATCTCAAAATATAAAAATAAAATTTATTTTCTTGACGAGATATCAATACAAAAATATACTGGTGGTAAATGGAAAATGAACACCCGGACACAATGGTCCCACACGGAAGGAGGTTTTATTGAATAACTATACATGTTCTATATGATAATGATCACAGGGTCGTACACCTATGGACAGGCTAAAAGTGTCTTGAACAACAATGTCGTGTAGCTACCTTTAGTAACAATGCAGTCTTGCAGTAATGCATGGAGACAATTATAAAGGTGTCAGATGTCATCTTGGGGAATAGTCTTCCATGCTAATACCACCTGTTGCAAATGTTGGAGGTTTATTGCCGGCATTGCAGACTGTACCAAATACCATCCTATTATGTCCCACACATGTTCAATGGGGGACAGGTCAAGTGATCGTGCTGGCTAGGGGAGTTGATGAACACCTTCAAGAATGGGTTGGGTAAAACAAGATGCGTGTTTAAGCGCATTGTCCTGCTGGAAGGGGACATCTCCTTGGCATTGTAGGAACAGTAACAAAATGTTCTGGATGAAGCGATCACCGTTCGGTGTTCCCTCAACAAACACCAGAGGTGTAGATCATTGACAGGAGTTGGTCCTGTATGTTGCTGCCAAGACAGAATTGACTCTCATCACTAAACAAAACTCTGCACCATTCATCCCTCCAGTTGCATCGTTCATGACACCATCCAAAGTGGGCTGCATGGTGATAAGGTGTGAGAGGAAGCCTGGTGAGCAGCACCCTTGGTCGTAGCCCAGTATCCAGCAAACAGTTGGTAATGGTCCTAGGTGACACCCAAGGTGTCACTTAGGTGACGTCATGGCATGTCTGCATTGCTTACTACACACAGTCTGATGCTTGAAATAACAGACTACTCTTTCAGAGAGTCAACTACAGTTGTATTGGGCTCAACAGTGTTATTCCTAGTATGCAGTTCCTACTCTGTCCACAGCACAGCAACATTAATCATTGTATGTACTACACTTCATCAGAGTCCCATGCACATATGGTGTTTCTACATCATCGCTTTAATGGTGTTCATTTCTCATTTTCCAACTGTGTATATATGCACTGTAAAATAAGAGCTGTATTAACAAAGTAAACTAGCTACATAAAGACTATACTGTTTATCAGTTTAAAAAGTGATGAACTTTTAAAGAATGTCATTACACTCGACTGCTCCCGGTAAAAGCCTTGTCATACCTAACAAAATGATGAACTGAGAGCTTAAAAGGCATAAATGTAAAAAACCTAAAATTGCAACATTTTATGCTTTTGTTGTCAGTGTGGTGGTAACTTACATTGACTGACAGTAGTTCTATCACTAGAATTGAGCCCCTCCCAGTGTTCATATGTATAGATCCTTATCCTTTCTTAATCAAAATTTTGCAATTTTTTTTTCCCAGTCAGTGGTGGTTAAATATTTAATTACTGATACTTGGAATGTATGTGTTATATATATATATATATATAAAACACACACATACATATACATACATTCATTACTAATACGCAGAATAACTTTTCTGTTAGTGGCAGTTAAAGTTTTCACTGCTAATGAGAAACTTATAATAATTTATATATGTATTTAATTTTTCTGTCCATGGTGACTAAACAATTAACTGCTTGTACACAAATATTTTATCAATTCATTGAATAAAATATTTGAAGTTAAATTTTTTTTAATGAAACTGACAAAAGTTATTACTTCCACTTTAAATCAATTTTTTTGGATTGTTTCGATAGAGGATAGGTAAAGGGTTGTAACCTTCAAAAGTACAAGTTTACGGTATAAAAAAAAGCATAAAACTTACTATTTCACTTAAAATAATAAAATGTTAGTGTACTAAATATTTCCATAGTATTACGGATAGTTACTTACCTGAAGTTTCATGTTATTATCTCCTAATAATTTGTGGTTCATACATTTTGTTTAAAAATGTGGCTTACAACATTTTACTAGTAAGCTTTAAAACATCACAGAGGGATACAACAATAAAGAGAATGTAGGTGTATTTGTGTTTATTTTTAATTTTAATTTGAAAAATAATGTCAAACTGCTGAAAGTCCCAAAGAAACATACAAGAAGAAGAAACAAACAAGAAATCAACTCCACAAATCAATGGAGAAAGAACAATAATGAAAAACTGTAACTTAATCAATAAGAGCTCTATTCACTAATCTATCTTACACAGCATTAGGCACATTAAAGAACCCATTTTTTTTGGTCGAAGTTATGTTTGTCCTATGAAAGCATAGCACCACAAAAAGCTTATTTGACTCACTTCTGCAATAGTGGGAAGGAACTGTCGGCAATGATTCAATAAAGTTCTTCATCTGCCTTTCAGCCATTTCTGGAGTTTTATTGGGAGGGATCTTTTTCCCTCTCTGGTCTGGTTTAGCAGTAAGTAAATCACTTCTATGATTGTAAGTATATGACAGAATCATGTGAGACAGATCTATAGTTTTCAAAATGAATTGTTGGGAAAATCTCACTCTCTCTTCACGGAGCAGTACGTAGTCTTGGAATGTTCTCTACGTCGACTTGCATGTGTAACATATGACCTTGCTTTAGGAGTTTCTTTCATGCAGGATAACACAAAGCTTCGTTTTCCTGGATTATCGAGCTCCCAGTACTTGATGAAAATACTCTGTCTTCTTTCTTCATCAAATTTTGATCCACAGCCATTCTGACAGTTGTCTGCATGGGTTTGGCAGTAACTATTTTTTAACCATAGTTTTTTTGGTCTTACTAATGTAAACTTGCACTTTTTTGTTTTTTTTTTTTAATTTTCATTCAACAGCTTTATTTCCTTTCTGCTTTCTCTTCTTATTACTTGTTTTCAACATCTCATTTTCAGGTTGTTCATCACTTTTATTTTCAGCAGTAACCTCTGATTTTGATTCTGAATCTGGTCCGAAGGAGTCATCTTTGTTAGGTTTAAAATCTGAGTTATCCACCAGCTCCTGCTGAGTACAGTTGCTGTCCTGGATGATCATAGGCTCACAATACAGGTCATTCACCATTCCCTGTCAATGCACATCAAGTTCCTCTTGATTGTAGTTGCTATCTATGTGATCAACATCGAAGGAAGTCTCAACCTCCACTTCTCCATCCACAAATATTACCTCAGCGTTGGCAATATCAATGAACTCATGTTCTTGTTCAGCAGAATGAAGTGTGTTGCCACCTGTAATATTAGTTAGTGGTCAGTACTTTGAAAAAGTGCATTAGATTATGTGCCACATAAACAGTCTAATTATGTTTAATTTCACAAAATTATGCAATGATGTAAAATAAACAAAAAGATCATACTCTCTCTATGACTTCCAATATTGATACAGGTTTTGAGTGATTGCAGCACATCTTTATTATTGCCCTTTAAACTGTTGACCTTTGGGGTACAACATGCTTGAAAGTTTGAGCCCTACAACAAATTCAGTCAGTAAATGCATTGTATAGTAATCTTTAAATTTACATTTTTATAGATGAAGTTTTACCAAATGCACAATGCCTGGTTTTTTTTTATTTATTTATATTTTTTAAATTCATGAATAACCAAGTTTCAATGTGTCTGATAGACTCGTTTTTTGGAACAGTACATACCATTTATGATGCTAAATCTGATTAAGTTAACATGACAATGGTTAGTTGTAGGTATTGAAAATTCATCACACTAACTAACCTGGAACCCTTTCAGATGTTGTCACGACATTGCCAATTACTTTTAACATTCTTGCAGCTCTCGAGCTTGAATCCATTATTTTTAAAATGTAAATGAAATACAACTGATATTGTGAAGCTGATCATCTCGTGCATATTGTAAACACAGCGTTAAACTTTGTTGTAACCTCCATACGGCATCATCCAAGTACTGCCAACTACTGCTGGTAAAGGTTGTAAATAGGTTGCAACGTTTTACCATTCCTGTGCATCAACCAAGGTGGGTTACAACAATACAATAATAAAGAAAAAAAGGTGTTTCCCACCATATTCAGAGTAAACATTTTACCTAATAAACAAGACAAGAAGCAAAATAACATTTTTGTTGTAAACTTCATTTCAAGGTAAGTGGGGGTTACTACCTTTTACCTTTCCACCATTGAATATTAAATATGCATATGAAAGAGATCACAGCCAAAAGTTATATATATCCACATACATATACACATATACATAAATTCATATACATACACATACATATATATGCCAGGTGATTTTCAATTAGGCAGACAAACTTCGTGAGGTGATTCCTTATCTAAAAATAAGTATAAAGTATATAGGACATGTACTACCTAAACTGAACATTAAGGGAGTTATAAGCCCTTGAAAAGTGAAATTTTGAAATACATATTTGAAATATATTGGAAACAAAGTGAAATGAAATTACAATTCTCTGAGCATTGCCTATGTTAATGGGATCTTCAACTTAAGAGCAAACGCTCATTAATACCTTCCCCCATACAGGAAATAACAGGGGTGGCTACCCTATTTTTCCTGGAAACTCTTTTACAGTCAGGAATTTTGAACTTTTGATAATGAATTATTGTGTAGCATAGCCTATGTAACAAAATTTGGCTTATTGTTGCAACTGCTCAGGACCCACTGTTTACGTGTAAAATGCACACAAATATTTGTCTGCAGCGATTCAGTGCCTAGCACATAGACAGTACTATGTACATCCACGTACAAACTACTATGTGTCCACTGCACAAGCGGCTGCCTATTTGTTTCTGGCGACAGTTTATATGTATTCCTTGTAGTGTATGTTTGAATGATATTTTGCAAATCGTAAAAGAAGTGAATTTAAATTACAATTCTTCAAATAATTTGTTATGTTAATGGGAATGTCAATCTACGAGTAAATCCGTATTAATGCCTTCCCCCCATAATGAAGATAACAGGGGTGGTCACCCTCTTGTTGCATACATTTTTACCACCAGGATTTGTGAACTTGTGATGCTTGTTTATTGAGCAGTAACACCTACGTAACAGAAATGGTCCTCTTGTTGCAATAACCTAGGACCCATTGTTTTCAAGATGTCAGAAGGCAAAAGTGATGGGGTGCATGGTGATGATTGCTAGATAATACAACAGATTTAATTGGTACTTGTACAAAGGCACCGACACAAGGGAGGGTACGCGCACATATCGTGAGCACCAACGATAGTGCCTAACACATGTTTAATAACAATAAGAGTGAGGGGGCTGTGTCAAAACAACCACTTGGCAAAACCATTTCAAACACATTTACTGACATGTACATCATTAGTTAAGTGACAAAATACAAATGAATAAACCACTACAGATACAAGTGTGCCATGTGTTCAACCAAGTCACATATTCATAGCAGATGTTAAAAATATGCACCATTAAATTCGACGCACAGAGTGCACCTGCACTGCAATAATTGATGCACGCTGGCAAAAATTGCTTCCGTAGCTGCAATGTGTCCAGTGACGATGGAAATCTGCGCCACAAGATCCTCTACACTGTTTACCAGGTCTCTAATACACATGCATGCACTGCACCCCACAGGAAGAAGTCCAGTGCTGAAAGGTCTGGCGAGCATGACAGTCACCCAATAGCCCTCCCTACCCCCCGCCCCCAACTATGCCCAACACATCCTATCCAATGGTCCACAAACCTGGCATTCTGATAGTCGTGCACAACTTCATCAAAACGGGCAGGTGCACCATCATGTTGGAATCACATGGCATCCCTTACAGCCAATGGAACGTCCTCCAATAGTTCCGGTAACGTATTCGCCAGGAAAGTGCGGTAAATGTTTGTATTTAAGTGTCCAGGCAGAATGTACGGCCTAATCAAACAGTCCTCAATAATACCAGCCTATACATTTACTTGGAATAGTTCCTGATGCCTGCATTGCGATATTTCGTGTGGATTCATATCATCCCACAAAAGCATATTGCATGAGTTATAGAACCCATCACGTGTGAACTATGCGTCCTTGATAAATAGAGCACATTTTGCGAACCAAGACTCAGTTTGACACTGTTGGAGGTAACATCCAGCATACTGTAAACATTGTAGACAGTCAAAAGGTCCCATCACTTGCACCTGTTGCTGATGGTAGGGGAACAGTGACTGATTGTGAAGCACTCACCACAAAGTTGCTGGACTCGATCGCATTCAATGCGCTATGGCACATGTGATGGTTGCTGGATTGTGCTCCACCCGCCGTAGAATGTCTTCCTCAAAAGCAGGAGTTCTCACAGTACAACAATGGTCCTGTCCATCAGCTCTGGTAAACAATCCCCTTTCCCGCAGATGCCGATCAACAGATGCAAACATGGCATGATGCGGAACATGTAGGTTTGGGTGCTACTCTTGATAAATATGGCGTACTACACTACTGTTTCCATGTGCTTCTCTGTACATCTGCACCATGTCGGTGAGTTCTGCCCAAGTAAACAGCTCCATTAGAAGTGGTGATGTGTCATCCACACTGCACACTACACTACCTCACACTTCAGCCTAGCAAATGCGCACTGTTATACCTGCCCTTGCGGCGGCACATTTGTATAGGCTGTTCACAGTAAACTGAGCACCCTTGAAAGCCCTGCTATAGATCTATGTGTTTACACATCACGTATTCTTCCACCATATGTAAAATCAACATTGCCATGAACCTGATAACTTGATTCTATCGTCAGTCAAGTGAAACTGTGTAATTATTAGAAAAGTAAATATTTTATATATTTTCTAATATTTACATGTACATTTATTAACAAAAAACATAAAGCAAAATAAATCATTCCAATATTGACAAACGTTTAGTTAATAATTAAAATTAACATTAAAACGTGGAATTACTTTACCTGCGTTGTTGCCAACGCCACTGGAAGCATGCACCTTAGTGTGCCTGTTAACATATGCAGGTAGGGGCAGTGATATGTTTTAAAGGTTGATTTCAAATGTGCTCAATTAACAGTGAACAGCCTATACCATTTGGTGTTGCCTAACTCACAGGCATTGTCACGCACCCCATCACGTGTGTTCTGATATCGTGCAAACTGTAGGTCCTAGGCAGTTGCAACAACAGGACCATTTAAGTTGCGTAGGTATTACTACTCAATAAACAAGCATCACACATTCACAAATCCTGATGGTAAAAACGTAGTATGCAACAAAAAGGTGGCCACCTGTGTTATCTTCATCACAGGGGGGGGGGGGGGGGATTAATTGCTCTTAGGTTGACATTCCTGGTCACATAACACATTATTCGAAGAATTGTAATTTAATTTCACTTCTTTAACCATTTGCAAAAATACGATTCAAACATACACTACAAGGAATACATACAAACTGTTGCCAAGACATTATGCAGCTTCCCTTCCTATCTTTGGAAGGGTGCCTGAGGAGGCTTGTGACATCAACACAGTCAGCTTCTTCATAAATGCCATTGCTGACACAGAAGTATGGCAAGCAATCTGTCTAGCTGCAGACCAAACCATGTAGGACTCACTGGCCCAAGCACTGCAAGTGAAGTCAGTAAGACAGAGGTCTGCAACCTGACGTCCAGTATGAGCAGTGATGCTGAATGAAGATGATGAAGAGAGTATGACGAAGACACTGAAGGAGTTGCAATTGGTTTTGGGAGACATTGCTTCCAGGTACATTCTACAGAGCTTTGCCACCCCTCACCCAAATGGCAGGAGGTTGGTCATGTGGACAACTGGGGCACCTAAGAGCTTACTGCCCACAACAACAGCAGCAGATTCAGAAGCAGCAGTGGGAAAAGAGGCAGTGAGATGATGAAAAAATGGCTTCGATGAGCACAGTCAAGCACTTGCATGAAGAGATTTGTGAGCTTTGTGCAATGCCCAACCATTGAGAAACTGCATCAACGAGCTGATACTGCAAGCTGTACACCGCATAAAGCACTTGAAAATGCACACGATGACATGTAAGTGCTGTTCAGACACCCTGCGCACACTATGTCATACAGCAGTGAAAGGAGCTAATGTCATGGAGCAAGTGATGTGATGGCCCCTCTTAGCAGTGGCTCTGAGGATAGCAGTCCCAAGGAGGATGTAATTAAGGTGGCAAAGAACCAGCTGTTTAGAGTTCAAGAAGGCGAGTGAAGCAGTCTACTGGGGCTACCAGTGCTTCAGTGTACGTCAGACGAGGATCCAGCCACAACCTGCAGTATCCCCCCCCCCCCCCCAAGTGGTAGATGCGGTCTAAGGGAAGAAGCAGGCAGAAATTCTGTAGTTGCATCATAATTTTAAACTGGTAATGATGGGATTAGTCCTTCTGTAAGGCCCAAACTACGCATGTTCTAACATATTGAGAGAATCCAACACAGCAGCGGGTGAACCTACCGAGAGTTACCACGATTCTTCTGTTGTTGTTCATTCATGGCAAGAGCATTTTTTATATCATGACAGGATGAGAACCCGGTATTACAGGAGAATGTCAAGCCCACAGAGTAAAAAAGGGTACTGCTTGAAGTTTCAGAGAAGTTGGAAAGGCCCTTACAGGATTTGGAATAAGACCAATGATGTGGTCTTTCAGATTGTCATCAAGGCTTTTGAGCGAAGCCAAAGGCTTCCCACAATGACTGATTGGCCCTCTATGGAGGTCCGGTTCTTGCAGAGACCAATGATGTGATCTTCCCAATTTGTCATCAAGGCTTTTGAGCAAAGACAGAGGCTGCCCACATTGACCAGCTTGCACTCTACGGAGGTTCGGTTGTTGCAGTGTATGTTCAGGACAGACAGACTTAAGGAGAGGGCAGTGTTATACATTTGCTGTTTTGCATTGCTTTCCTTGACCTGTCCCATGTGAGCAAGTGGAAGAGAATGACAAACTAGTAATGTGATAAACGGGCAATGAGTCATGAAGGTATGTTTGAATGGACTCGTAATCAGGCTCAAAACTGCACGGTGGTTGTCTCACAATATAGCCCATCATGTGGATCCTAAAGACCATGCTATCCTATGCTAATTGGGAACAATGGATACATGAAAGCACCCATACATAGAGGACCCGCACAGGATGTGCAAGGTCGACTACCAGTCTAGACGATCGATAGCCCCAAGTGCAGAGAGATCCCATGACAACCCAAACCATGATACTGGACAGTGATGGGGCTCCTGTGTGCCTATTACTATTTCCCTATGCCTTGTGGAGGAAAATCTAAGATCCTAGCACCCATTACGTATGCTGCCATTAACTTTGTAACAGAAATGGCTAAATTTGCAGTGGTTCCAGTCCAGAACAATTGGAACACCACAGACTAGTGATGTGTGGTGTTTAGTGAAGAATGCAATTTCATTATGGGGACTAATGTTCATTGCATCCCGGTCTTGAGGGCCCCCGATGAATGCCACAATTCCAACCTCGCTATTAAGCAGCACACTTCCCCATGGCAGGCATTATGGTCTGGGGATCAATAGCCTATGATAGCCAATCCACTCTTGTCATGTTACATGGAACACTGATGGCCAGTCTCAAGACCTCAATGTTCAGAGCCGTCCAAATCTCTTCACTGATGGCCAGTGGTACATGGACGAGATGCTACGCCCCCATCTGCTCCCATTTCTGGCTGGGATTCCAGATGCACTAAACCAGCAGGATAATGCTCGACAGCACATGAAACAGATCGGCCAGGACTGCCTCAGTCATGTCCAAACGCTACCATGGTCTGCCCACTCCCCTGAGAGTCACCAATCAAGAATTTCTGGGACCAGTTGCAGTGCCACAGTATCTGGGACTTTGAACACACCATCTAACAATTGTGGGCCTCAGTACGACACCGGCATCTGCTGGACTCCATGCCAGACCATGTTGCAACGTGTATCATAGTGCGAGGGGGTGTGATGCTCTATTGAAGATGACTAGATGGCATACCACAGATCCATATGTAATTGTCCTGCTGTTCCTTTTTTGTGTTAGTGTGTTCACGACTATAAGTCCTACCGACTTAGCAAAGCAGAGTTTTCTTTTATAACTGTGCAATATTCTTAGTTCAATACTATTCCAGAATTTAAGCCTCATATTATTTTTATTTTCCTCTCTCCATAATTCCATGTTATGGCATCAAACTAACAATCCAACTTTTAACTTTTCTTATTTTCATGTACGACATTGGTTTCAGTGTGATATAGAAATAACCTCAATACTTAAGATTTGCAAAAAAAAAAAATTACTAAAATGAATAAAATAAATAAAAATTTGGCAGGACATACTTTTCAAAAATTTAATCAAAATCGATAATAATTTTAATTATTATTTATTTCGAAGATCTGGTGTCTACCATCCTTTCTTAAAAAGCAATTATCATCCTCGTTTCCCACAATTTTTGCTTAAGAGTGCAGATGGACTAAACTGAATAAAAAAATAATGAAAATATAATGATGATGTTCTTATCTGTGAGTGATATTACAACATTTGCTCATAACTAACTGATGTTCAAGCAACATCTCAGGCTCTGAAATGTTATATTGGGTAATGAAAGTCGCTAGATGACTCATTTCTTAATCTGCAGCAAAATGTGATAGATTTCTTTTGTACCCTGGAAGTTTTACCTTTCAATCTGTTAAGTTATATTTTCTTGTTGTATAGTGTTGGTTATTCCATTCAAGTTTACAGGTATACCCACAGTGTAATATATATTTTTCCCACCAAAGTAAAAAAAGATCTGTCCAAATTTATATTAACTTTTTGAACCATAATCATTTAGATTACATATCTTATAAAATACAGAAAAGGGGCCTCACAGATTTTAAAAACTATAATGTAAGAAAAACTGTATTTTGTAAACATTACATACCATTAATTTTCACTGTTCAAATTATCTTGCATTATGTGAAGTTTAACAGTACAGTTCTTCCTATAAAGTGATTGGCAAGGCCATGGACAGAAAGTACGTAAATAAGCAACAACAGTACACAGCTGTGGTCCATTTTTTACTAGTGAATGATTGGATTGGCAATGTGAGTGGTCTCTCTAAATATGATGATCTACTTACTTTTTAGTACTGTAAGTGCTTAGAAGTGTAAAATGAGCATGTTTGAGACTGGTTACAATTTCTTGTACTATTATCTGCTTTCTTACGACCTGAGGTAGAGAATTTAATTTATTGTATAGTTTTCAAACTACATATTTTACCTAGCATGTGCTACTAAATCTGTATATTTCGTGCTCACTTGATGATCATGAATGACATACTTTCATAGTCTCTGGCAGTATTATCTCTGCCTCCCAACATGACACACACAGCTTCAGATAACATGCATATATGTGTAGTAGAGTAATTCACTGCACCATGGGGGTGTATCAATGACTCCTACATCATACATGTAGCAACTGAAGGAGAGGAAGGTGCCACAATAATTTACCAATCAACTGTACTTTATTTAATTCCAAAATGGTAAAAACTGATGAGTCACATTCCTAAATATAAGAACTAAATGAAGAAACAAAGTAATATGTGAAGGTTGCTAGCTCTTTTTTTCCATAGAACTTCAGATAAAGATTGATGACACTGTACTGAAATAAGGTAAGGAGAGTGGAATAATGCAGAAGCTTAGTCGGCCAGTGCTGAGAGACTGGGGAGGATAAGGAACCTTGACTGCGAGTCATGGTACCTAAATGTGTGTCGACAGACATAAGAAAGTTACATTCCTAAATATAAGAACTAAATGAAGAAACCAAGCAATATGTGAAAGTTGCTAGCTATTTTTTTCCATAGAACTTCGGATAAAGATTGATGACACTGTACTGAAATAAGGTAAGAAGAGTGGAATAATGCAGAAGCTTAGTCGGCCAGTGCTGAGAGACTGGGGAGGATAAGGAACCTTGGCTGCGAGTCATGATATCTAAATGTGTGTCGACAGACATAAAGACAACGTGACATTGTTTGTCACAACTGTTTTGGTAGAAATATTGAAGTGGCTAGACACACAAAGAAAGATAACATCTCTCTCAAGACAGGAACATAAAAAAGATAAAGGAGTACTTAATACAGTAGCCAGCAGTTATCTGGGCAAGTCTCAGGGCGGAGAAGCGGGGTCACCAGAGAAAGGCAAGGAAAGAGGATGCAAGCGCAGCCAACAGCCCATGTATTGGCTATTTGAAAAACATTGGTAGGAGATAATGTATGTGATTAAAGCTAGAAGATAATGATAACTCGCAGACATGCAGCAAAAATAATTCACAACAGAGAAAAGTAAATAATAAAAGACTCTGATACTGATGACACTGACCAAGGTTCAGCTTCAGCAGAGGTATTATAAATTCATTAACATGAGTTTTTTGTACATTGTAATTTAACACTCTTTATAATCTATTTTTTTTAAATAGCTAATGTATTTGCATATGGAATGTGTTAACGTACCAGCATTATAATGAAATTGAGGATGTGTTTGCAGAAGATATTAGAGATTTTTTATGTATCTTATAAATTCGTCTTTCACATAGTAGAATGCTTGTACGTGAGAGGTTTTGTGTATTAAAGCAGTACTTAAATAAAAATACTTAGGCCTCTATCACATTTGATCAAACCTGGCCAAAACCATTGCAATTATTATGCTGTTAGTACAGTGTAAGTGCAACAAGTATATTAACAATATATCTGTATTTATTTGTTTACTTCATCCGTAGCTGTATGACTATCACTAACAACAGTAATATTCACATCTGTCTTCTGTCTGATTGAGTTTTAACAAACACGTGTCTCAAGGTCAACGCTGCATCATTCCTGGCAACCAGCTTGCCTGTTACATGATGAATGTTGTGAACTCAAACAAAACAAGAGTACAATGCTGCTTTACCTCTTCATTAAAAATAGCACCATAATATTTCTTAGTGTGACAGAAATGCTCATACACGACCAATGACTGATTTTAAAGGATATATTTTATTTGGTTCAAAATCCTGTATCTGACCAAGGTCAGATAATGACACAGCAACTTTTGGAGCACGGCCATTGATGTCGTAATTCAAACTACTATTGCTAGGTGGCAGCACTGAACAGTGCAGTTTGACTTAAGTTCACATTTCACTTACTAGATGGTATATGCATCAGTATTTCACAGTTCAGTGAAAATGATGAACTGGAGAAGTAGTAGGATTCATGCAGTGAGTAAAAATAAACATAAAATGAGTTCAGGTGAAGATGAAGCTACTGAAATTGGCATTTATGAAGATTCTGATGTGTACCACATGTCAGCCTACCACGCCATTCACCACGCTGCCCGCAAAACCACCGCAGTTCATCACACTTCCACTAGAGGGCAACAGCGTCAAACCAATTAGTGTCCATGTGTGCGTGTGTGCATGTGTTAGTGCAGCAAAGTGTGTATTAAGTGTTTACTTTTCTTGAAGACCTTTTTAATTTAGCATGCAATACTTTGTATTTTATTTTTATTAATTATTATTTATGTGCAGTACTTTGTTGTTATTATTTTTATTTTTAATAAATGCTAGGATGTTGTGTTCCGTGTGGGTGCACTGGTGCAGTGAGTGATGTCTGCATGTATATTTTTATTATTTTTTTGGTTTTGTATCGAAAAGGTTTTGTGCGTATTTATATTAAGGTCCAGTGCTGTGTTGTTGATTTTAATATGTGTACGTGTGTAACATGCTATGTGCATGTAATGTGTTTTGAATGCATAATTTCCAATCATGTAAGTAATTTAATGCACTTGCATTCTAGAGTAACATGTTATGTTTCGTGTAATTTATAAGGGTCTTGTTTTATTGTTTTAAGAAAGAGACATGTTGACGTGTCATGCACAGTTACCCATTTACAGTGCTACATCAGGTGCTTTCAGTAATATTGTAGTGCAATAATCACTATAATAGTTTATGTAAGATTCATGAACCATTATGCTTGCATGCATCAGTTAGTTCATTTAAGGAGCAACCATGCCAGTTAAGTCAGTATACGCCAGTATCGGGTCCAGTAGCCTATCCGGTAATCATTTATACAAATTGCCGTGTGATGTTGACCCACTGACCACATGGTAAACAAACCTCACTTTTCTCTGTTTAATATTTAGTCAAGTGTTTCTATTTATATAAATTATGTGTAAATGAAACTTCATATATTTTTCAGTGTCTGGCTGGCCAAATAAACGTTATGAACGAGGAGTTAAGAAAAGCTACAGCTCTCGTTGAATATACGTGCCATTTTAGTTTAAGCCTAAGTACAAGGCATAAGTTATTTACAGTTTTTATATTTTAGTGAATTGAATGTTCTGATTAAGTGTAAGGGTTTTTGTCTTTTCCCATTTTATTAGCACTGCATCTGTTCACATTGTTTAATTCATTATCATCATTTGTAAAATAAATCACGGTCACGTGACATATGCGTGAAAGCTCGGCCAACCAGCCAGCTCCGCACCAAGCAGTAAGACAGTAGCGTTTTAATCATCTTGTGGGGTGGACGTTCGTGCGCGGCTGCTCTGGCCCTTCATCTTTTGTAACAAACCGCTTAACTGCCATGATGTAATTTAATATTTCTGCAACCTTTAGTAACTTGAAACACCCGGAGCGAGTGTCACCCTACTCCACCGATCCGTTTGCTATACAGCCGGGGCGTATATGTTCAACTTATTCATGTACACCTAGCACAAATTTTTCTGTATAAGAGCTCCCCGAGCTAAAGTGGCGAATATGTACTTCAGTACCCTATTGGGGAAAAGTGTGGATAAATAACGTGGCAAAAATGTGTATTTATTTAATTGCATCAGTCGCTTCATGACTGTTTTAACCTTAATCATATTTTTATCAATTACTCTTGATGTAACGAAGGTGTGGAAATGACCAATAACGATTTCCCTGGGAGTGAGATACACGTTTGGAAGATGCTAAACATCTTCCACTAAACCAAGCAATCTTTCATGGATTATAGCTTATCAACATGCAACTTGGATGCTGCACATCAGGGGCGGCCACGTGGGCCAGCGACACCATGACCCTCCATCATTTGTGCTCTGCAGACTGAGCACTGGTGCCTGACTGATAAATAATCAACAACTTTGTTCCTACATAAGCCATTCCACATCCCTGTATGTACCAAAACCGTAAGATGTCAATTCAGATGTTGATTATATTCCGCCTAACAGTGATACAAGTGACACAGGAGAAAGTGATTCTGAAACTTATGTCTGTGCATCGCCTTAATTTTATCTACATTCTATCACCCAACCACGCTCCTGTTAACAGCAAAACAAGGGATGAGTATTACAGTACAGTATAGTGGTAGTGTTATGGCATTTGTGGACATATTTTTCACTGAGGAATTTTGCCGTGTAGCTGATGTCATATTTTTATGCAGCACAAGCTATAGATACAGCACATGCTAACGATGCAGCACCACAACTATTTATAGGCTGTTTATGGTAAAGTGAGTATTTTTGAGGCCCTAACTACTTTTTTCCTTTCAGCCATTTTTATCCTTTAACCACCATTTTAAAATAAATATTATCATGTTACGATAGTGGCATGCCCACCCTTGTAGTACAGTTAATGAACGCTTGGAGAGCTGCAGTGGTTACCTTCCACAATGTTTTCAGCATCCCCTCCTTTTCCTCCCCTTGATCCTCTACCTTGTTTCTCCACCTTTAGCGTATCACGATATTGAGGAGAGCGGCTTATGTTAATAAAGTTTATTGCTTGACTGCCCCTTCCTCTATTCTTTTAGCACTGCTCAAGGAAGACACACAGAAGCTATGAATAACATGGGTCTTGTCAACCAATTGATTTCTATGGGCACAGCGCACAAGGCTCAATTCTGTCAATGGTTGTTAACTACGTAATTATTTTTACTATGCTAAATTTTCCATAAATATGTGGCCAGGATTTGGAATCATGAAAACGGTGAGTTGTGGATTGTGTTTGTAAATTTTGGGCAATTAGGGTTTTTTACTTGTAATGTTGTGGTGTGTGCTAGTTTGCGGGCGTGCGGTAATATAGACTTTTCCTAAATGGTTGTTTCGTAGCACATTCAAAATTATTCTTCTGTCATAACTAAACCTATTTATTGTGTGTATTGCTTATGTGATTTTTAACATGTGTTTTAATGTGTTGTCCGCCACCCCATTTGGCTTGCCCGGCCATGTAGTTCACTCTTGTATAATTGGCATCCACAATTCTCCACTGATAACCTTTTAAAAAACTGTGTTGTTGTATTTTACACGCTGGGTGTCTTGGTTTGGGCTAATGCGAGTTGCTACTTGGCATATAGTTTTTCTTGCAAATTTTATTATCTTTTAAAATATTCTTTTTATACCTGGAATGCTTTAATGGGTCCATCAGGCTGCAGTTTCACGCTGTGGTCTGTAGTTTAAATTTTAATTTTCCTATAATTTTAGTGGCTCATAACTTTTGCAAGCTCAGGCTTTAAACTTTATGATGGTGTTGCACTGTTTTTATGATCATCATTTTTGTGTAGCTATTTATTGTGAAGGTAAACCCACTGGATTTTGATGAAAAGTGTTTATGAATGATTTAGTATTTTAATAAATATGTGTCAAGCTTTAAAGCCCTTAATTCTATTGTGTTAAATATTGAATATTCCTGTGAAGCATTTTCATTCTCTAAGTTTTTTGAGTAACAACGCTTGTCATATAATTGCCAGAGCCTTAAATGAATTTTTCTATGAATCAGCTGAAAGCTGTTTTTAGTGTAAATGCACTTTGGATATTTATATAGCAGCTCTTTGTTCATTGCACTCTGCACCTTGTATTAAATTTTAATGAAGCTTGGCTGTTTGAAAATGTTTTGTACATTGTTGAAAATCAATGTTATGGTTTTTTATTGCTAGCTTGTGTATCGAGTTTTATTGCAAAATACAAGTATTAAATTTATGTTCTTTTTCTATTTATTTGTGCTAGATCAGCACAATGTACATAACAAACACAGTTTGTATATTCCACCGCACCTGGGAGATAACATCTAAATTTAAAATAAAATATATTTATTGACTATTATTCCAAACAAGAGGGCTTTCAAAAGTGCTCACTTTACAGTGAATAGGCTATACCAAGTATTTTTTTGTATCAAACTTGGGTTCCTGTGACTGTAGAAGACATAAAAACATTTATCACAGGGATAATAAAGTGAGTGAGTGAGTGAGTGAGTGAGTGAGTGAGTGAGTGAGTGAGTGAGTGAGTGAGTGAGTGAGTGAGTGAGTGAGTGAGTGAGTGAGTGAGTGAGTGAGTGAGTGAGTGAGTGAGTGAGTGAGTGCGTGAGTGCGTGAGTGAGTAAGTGAGTGAGTGTTATTGTGGGGGCACGCGACAGTGAGGTCATTCGCTCCCACAGTAACATTGAAGTAAAATGCAGTAAAAACCTCCAAAGAGGCAAAATAAAAGTCAGGTAAAAATGGGAAAAACCTCCACATGAGGTAAAAACAAAAGGCTAAAAAAGTAAAAACCTCAAGAGGAGGCAAGAGGACAGCCACAAATACAACAAACAAAACAGGAAAAAATACTCCAGAGAAGCAAAAACACAAGAACAAAATAACAACTCACACCACATTAAAAAGACCCATTGCACATAAAAATGGGGACATGCCACTCACAGACGTATCCCCATCACACAGCATTTGCCGTAGTTTACCAGGAAGAGTAAAAGTGTGACGAGGCTGGCCGTACCTGCGACACTCCAACAAAATGTGCTGCACATTCAAGGGAGTGCCACAGGCATCACGCTCAAGAGGGGGCTCTCCACGAAGTAGGTGCTTGTGGGTCAGACAAGTGTGCCTGATACGAAGGCAAGAAAGCACAACATCTTCCCTGCAGGTACATGAAGCAACAGAACGAACACAAACAGGCAAGTCAGAGAGGACCCTTAACTTGTTAGACAGCGGTAGAGGAGTCCACTTCCGTGGCTGACCAGACAACAAACGGCATGCAGTACATTGCACACAGGGACACGAAAATCACAAGGTGGAAGGTTGCATGCCTCTGTAGCAGCCATATCTGCTGCTTCATTACCTGGGATGCCCACATGGCCTAGAACCCACAGGAAGACGATGTGAACACCAATATGCACAGCCCCCGCCAGCTTCTCCTGGATCATGGGAAGAAGCGAATGAGTTGTGGAGTCAGATCGAATGGCTGTCAAGGTACTCATCTAATGAGAGCATACAAGGCATTTACAGTGAAACCCCCGACACATCAAACACAGAGCCTTGAAAATAGCAAAAAGCTCTGCACTTAAAACACTGCAAGACGGATGCAGTATAAAAAATACTGAGAAGCACCAATCACAAAGGTACACCCAGTTGAGATATCCAATTTGGAACTATCCATAAAACAGCAAATAAAACCATTGAACACAAAAGACACAAGATCAACAAAAAGGCCCTTGTAAACAAAAGAAGTAGTGGTCAGCTTAGGAAATTCTGCTAGGTCAAGGCGCACCTCAACCTGAGTCGTCAGCCACAGCTGTGCACGGCGAGGCAAAGGCAACACACACAGAGCCATAGCATACCTTTTCAGGGTATGAGCAAATTGGACGGATGCCAGCTGAGGAGAACCTGGCTTAGCGGAGTACAACCGTTCATAGGGCAGATGGAGAAAGACAGTGTGGTGAAGGTGCGAAGAGTCCGAACGCACCTGCACACCATAGGAAAGCAACATTTGGTCATGCCTGTAATGGAGGGGAGGTTCACCAGCCACAGCACAAAGGCTGACAACCGGGCTTGTGCAGAAAGCCCCAGTCGCAATGCATAAACCAGCGTGCTGAACACTTGCTAATGACGTGAGAAGAGATGGCAGAGCAGAATAATAAACCACACTGCCATCGTCTAGTTTTCTATGGGCCAGGGCACGAAACAGCCGAAGAAGGGTGACTGTGCTAGCACCCCAGTCATGAACACTCCGAGTTTTCACGATATTCAAGTCCTGTACGCAGCGAGACTTCAGGGACTGAATAGATTCCTCCAAGTAAGTTTACTGTCAAACAAGAGGCCTAGAAACTTGACAGTACAACATACAGGCAAAACAGAGCCGTACAAAAGAACCTCGGGAGAACGAAAGATGCCATGTCGTCTACAGAAATGGACCACCTGCATCTTGGTGGTGGAAAAGTGGAATCCACAGCTGTCTGTCCAATCGCAAAGGCAGTGGACAGCAAGCTGCGCCTGATGTTCTGCCATACCCAGTGATGCAGCATGACATGATAGCAAAGTTGCCAACATACTGTGCACATCCCACAGGTGGTTGAACAACAGATACAATGTCATTGATGGCAATAGCAAACAGGGTAACACTCAATATGCTACCCTGTGGCAAACAGTTCTCTTGAACAAACTCCCGAGAATAGGAAGCATTATTGTGAACCCTAAAGGTACAGAAGTGCATAAATTTCTGTATGAAACCAGGGAGATGTCTACGAAAACCCCAAATGGACAGCTGTCTCAAGATACCATGTCACCATGTAGAGTCGTATGCCTTCTCCAGATAAAAGAAAACAGCAGGGAGGTGCTGCCCTCGCAAATGGCAGTCTGTATGGCTTCCTCCAAGCTGATCAAATAATCCACCGCAGAATGATTTTGGTGGAAATCACACTGGAGAGGTGATAATAGCTGCCAGGTCTCAAGGCAGTATACCAGACACGCATTAACCATGTGCTCCATGGTCTTACAAATGCAGCTGGTGAGGGAAATAGGACGATAGCTGGAAACTTTCCCTTTGACTGTCCCTGGTTTCAAGATGGGCACAAGGGTTGACGTGCACCAACTTAAGGGGAAAATACCAGAGGTCCAAATATTATTAAAAATTCTTAGCAGAAATAATTTCCCATCATGCGGAAGTTGTTGCAACATAGTATAATGGATACTGTTGGGGCCAACAGATGTATTCTTCGAGTGTGACAAAGACTGATCCAACTTGAGAAGGGTAAAAGGCTGGTTGTAGTCCTCTTCACCCAAGCCACCAAAGTGGACACCCACCATCTTGCACGTCTCCTTGATGGCTCGAAATCCGGGAGTGTAATGTGCACTGCTTGAAACATCTGCAAAATACTGACCCAATGCATCTGCTATGTTTGTCCCTTCGGTAACAATATCATTGTTGACATAAAGGAAGGAAACCTGTGTGGCGAGAGAATGGCCGCACAACTTCCGAACACTGTCCCAGATAAATTTACCGCATGTACAGGCATGTACCACGAGCGATGAAATTAAGTCCCTCCAGGACGTCTGCCGGCTGTCCTTGATGACATGCCGAGCGCGAGCCCGACAGATGCAGAAGAGCTCCAGGTTAGTTTGAGTGGGGTGAGCACCTAAAGCACCTGAGCGCACGTCGGCAAGCATGGACAGCATCCTTGTAGTGATCATTCCACCAAGGAACACGCCTATGACCACAAGGTGAAGATTGTGGAATAGAGGCATCCCCAGCTGACACAACAATAGAGTTGAACAGTTATACTGCCACATTCACGTCAAGAGGAACCTCGACAGGGAAGTGGAGGGAACGCTGTAAATGTGCCCAGTCTGCTTTCTTAAGCACCCAGCGAGGTGGTTTTGGTGGGGCCGCAAAAGAAACGTGATATAACACAATTAGAAAATGGTCACTTCCACAGATATCAGGGTATACAGACCAATCAATGTGGGTGACCAAAGCTGGGCTACAAAAAGAAAGATTGATGCAGGATGAAGTGCCGGTATGGGTCGTGAAGTGTGTTGGAGTACCAGTGTTCAACAGGGCAATATATGAACTGGTAAGCCACGACCTTGGCCGTCCCTGTGGTCTGAACCCCATATCTGATTGTGAGCACTGAAGTCGCCAACGATCAGAAAGGGAGGTGGGAGCTGAGATGAAAGGACATCCAAGTCAACCGACCATACATGCTGGGGGGGAGGTAGATATACACAACAAACAGTGACAAACATACTGAGGAAAACCCTGACCGCCACTGTCTGCAGAGCAGTACGAAGGGCAACAGCTGCATGGTAAACAGAATCCCTCACCACAAGACAGACACCTCCACAGGCACAGTCCACCAACACGTTATCCTGGCAGTAGAATGTGTGACCTCGAAGGGAGGCCGTATCTGTAGGACGAAAGTTCGTTTCCTGAAGGCAAATGACGGTAGGTGTGAGGGACACTAGGCGATGTTTCAGTTCTTCATGATTATTGCAATATCCTCTGCAGTTCAATTGTATGAGGGACATAAGTTATGAACAGAAAGTGGGCAGCAACAACTACTTTAATTTCCCTCTATGTTTGTTTATCACTGGCTTAAAACCCTCTGAGTCTTCACCAGTGTTGGAAGAATCGACATCAACCGCCATCACAGACTCTTGCTCCAAGGAGACAGGATGGTGAGGGGGCGAGCTGATGTAATCCCGCAAATCATGGTTACTCAAAGGAAGAAAAACAAGAGATGGAGTCGTTGGCTTGTCTAACCGTTTTGCAGCAGCTCCCTGACGAGATTTGCTAACAACAGAGAGTTTGGAAAGTTTCACTTCAGCTGGCCTACACTGCATACCGACTTACGTAGTCTGAGTTGTCTGGACTACCTGTGGCTTCTGTGCACTAACAGACAATTTAGTCTGGGTAGCCACATCAACTGTCTGTGTACACGCATCCTTAACTGCTGGTCGAGCATGGAAACGTTGCCGTGCCTCACCAAAGGAAACCTTGTCAGTAGCCCGGATCTGTTGAACAGCTTGCTCCTCCTGGTACACAGAGCACTCCTTCGACCAGACCGGATGGCCCTTGCTGCAGTTCACACACTTCAGCAGCTTGCTGCATGGAGTATCTGGATGTGGTGGATCAGCACACTTCGGACAGGCTGGTGTAATCCAACATCATGCAGAGGAGTGACACCAAACTGTTGACAGTTGTAGCAACGGAGAGGAGCAGGAATAAATTACTTAACACGCACATTCAAGTACCCTACTTTGATAACTGAGGGAAGATCACGCACACCAAAATTTAAGATGAGAGTAGCTGTAGGTGACTTGACACCAACAGTAGTCTTCAGCACATGGTGAACACCTGTGACATACTGAATGTGCAGCTCACTTAGGATTTCTTGTTCCGGGATTTCAATCAAATTCGGACACCAGATGACGCCCTTGCTGAAGTTCAGGGACACATGGGGCTTATTCTCAACAGGGAACCTTGCAGTTGCCCCACTGAAATTCTTCACTGCCAAGAGACCCCTCGTCTGAGCAGTATTATAAGTCTCAATCAGAAATTCTCGCCTGTCATCGATTCTCTTACATTCGACAACAGGTCCACCAGCCGCTACATCAATGACCTTTTGTAACTCAAAAGGCAACACCTTTTCAAATGCGTACCTTTCAACACCTCTGACAACCAAAAATGTGGCGTAAATAATGTAGTTGCTGTAGACAAACGCACTGCAGAATCACAATCCGAGTCACTTCCAGTATCATCACGCTGTCATTTTAATTGGCTGTTAAAGATGCCACCATTTTGGGGAGTGCTTTTGGAAGACATTTTGAAAGGCCCCCCCCGTACTAAGATTTGTCTGCCTCAGCTTGCTGTTCGGGGGAAAAAGAAAAGAAGCCAGCAGTTGAAACACCTCACGGGCTGTGCCATTAGGAGGGGAACCAACCTCCCACAGACCTAAGTAGTACATGGGAACAGCTACCCTTCGCCAATGTTCACTGCATATTACTGCCCCAGTAGCACACAGAAGTGTACACCAGGGCAAACCAGGGGCAATGTCGTACATCCTGAGCAAGGCTGGTTTTATTCCCCTACCTGGGAAAACATCCCAGGCTCCCCACTATAGAGGACACCCTTGGGTGCCAGTTAGGGGACTTGTGGTTAATTACACCGGCCTCCTCCGTACAGCAGTAACATGTCTTCCTGGTGGGTTTGGGCACATGGGGTAGTCAACCACGACACCCCTCCGCCAAGAAGGCACCAAAAGGTGCCACGTGGGTGTACATGTACATGGACACGGGTTCTGCACCTAGAATTACCTGCTGGGCCAGTGAGAAGGGTTCGCTTGACCATCATTAACAAAGGTACCATGTATGGTCACACAATTTGGAGGCAGCACTCCTTTGTGAGGACAGACCCTCATTAGGAAGGACATCCTCCAGGCCTGAGACAATGCTGTAGAGAAGGAAGAAGTGACGGGACCTGGTGAAATGTAAAGAGAAAGAATGACAAAAGAGAATAAGACTAAGAATTAAGCATGAGATCATGGTTATCCTTTTCAGTGCTACAAAACATGGTTCAAAATATAATTATGAATTGTTTGTGTTAATTTTACAGAGAAAAAATACAAAGTATAGTTTTCATAATGTTTTTATTGTCTAGTAAAAATTACATTTTGTGTGTGTGTGTGTGTGTGTGTGTGCATGCGTACGTGCGTGTGTGTGTGTATCCCCCCTCTCTCTCTATGTGCATACATGTGTGTGTGTGCATGTGCGTGTGTGTGCACATGCATGTGTGCATGTGTGTGTATCCCCCCTCTCTCTCTGTGTGCATGTGTGTGTGCATGCATGTGTGTGTGGGTGGGTGGGTGTGTGGGCATGTGTGTGTGCGGGCATGTGTGTGTGCATGCACATGTGTGTGTGTGTGCACATGCACATGTGTGTGCTCTTTATTTAAAGTATCTAAACTTAAGCCAAAACTTATAACCTACTGAAACTTTAAATAATAAATTAAGAAATTCACACAAATACACAGGCCGTAACAATATTATGGCTCATATTCCTTAAACATGCGCCACTATAAAAATGTCAGTACACTGAATGAACTTGCACATAAAACCAAATGCACAGTTGTAATTAATTTCACAATAAATTTTAACAGGATTATTAAATCACAATCAAGACTGAATAATTTTCAAGAATACCAATGTTTACTCGCTTTAGGTACTAGAAACCCTAGAAAAGATCAAATAATTTACATGTTACATTTTGATGAAGAGTGTTCCTCACCAGAATAATTATGAAAATAAGTTAATGGCATTGGTTTGGATAAAAAAAAAAATAATGCAAGACATACTGACTCTAATGTAGAATTTCTCAATGATGGGTTATTACAGTTGCCCAATTTGCATTGACAGAAATAATTACTATATCTCAGATGGTCACGCACGTCAAAGGAGCATCTGAATATGGTAAAGATAAAATTTATTTTGGAGCACTGGATGTGAGAAAAGTTCAGAAGTTCCATAAACAAATGGACTCACCCACTGAAGGGTTAGACATGATCACAAGTTTTTTAATACGAAAAAAGTAACAGGATGTAATAAGTTTATGATTTTCACATCAAACTATTTTTTATTCAATATGGAAATATGCTGTGTTTAGTCCTTGATCAGACAAAACAAGACCTACCGACATTTGTGACTAGATCAGTTGGTATTTTCCCCTCACTTTCTGAAGCTTTAAACTTAAGATCATATAAGCAAAACTATCAACATTTAAGCAAATAAAAATTAACAGAATTTCAGCCAGATTTTGGGAAATATTACAATTTGCTACTGTACATATGAATATTACATATTGTTAATGACAATGAGGCAGCTTGGAAACTTTGTGGAAGCATCCGAGGTGGCAGTATTTGGGTGACGACAATTAAGCAGAGGGATTGGCAGGAAGAAAGGAAGCCAGTGGGTACATACAAAAGGAGGATGCTGCAAGGTCACCCCCCCCCCCCCCCAAGACATCACCACGCTGCCGCGACGCCGAGGCATGGTCCAGTACAACGAAGTTCGGCGATGCCCTGTGCGACCGTAGAATGTCTTCAGATTATTCAGTGGTAAGTGCAAACCCACGTAGATGTGAAGCGGAGCTTAGTTAACAGTCATAGAGGCCATGTCAATCTAGAGTCATTTGAGCATAACTTCTGACCATTGCTACTAACGTAATATTGTCACCATGTGATTTTTGCAAGTAAATTTTTTTGTTGGAAGACCTTTTTTTTTGTTATGATGCGTGATGTTATTTTATTATTTTTATTTGGGTTTTAGGGTTTTAAATTATTTTGTTTGGTTAGGTTTATCCCTCCTTTTTTGTTCACATACGAGTATTTTTTGTGGTGTTTTGGTAATGGTTGGATATATTTTTTTTATTCGGGTTTGGTTATAATTTTAGAAACTAGTTTCGCTTCTGTTTTAGTGTTCATGTACTTAGGACCTTTTTGACCTCAACACACTAGTCATGTTTTTGTTTGGATTTTAACTTGTGGTGCCTGTTTAAAAAAATTTTTAATTTTTTTTCTACACAGGAACTTTAATTTTTCATGGAAGTCCTTCATGTGATGTTGTGATTGTTCAGAGCTGAGGTTAGCCTCAACACTTTCTCTGTGCATGTTTTCCTTCGTCGCTGCATCAGTAAAGTTGCCGTCATCATTAATACAAACTGTTATATGTTGCCCTGTGCTGATTGCAGACGTTCTGGGTGTTATACTGATGGTGACGTTTCTGCATTGACAGCTGTGAGTTTGTGGGCAATGCCAGGGGAAAGTGGACTGTTTCGTGCTGCGGGCAGCATATGAAGTGTAGGTAGTTCAGAGGACAAGGGAAGTAAGTTGGTGCTGATAATGTGTTTGCGAGCCACTGCATGTGTGCATGGATGGTTCCTATTGGTCGGCGACTACACAACAAGAGCAATGACATCAGACGAGGCCAGGTGCAACACATTGTTGATGAAAGTAGCTATCGAGAAGTCACATTTTTAAAGAGTCATCGTAGAGATGGCATGACGGTCAGTCAGGGAGTGGAGTTCATTTGAAGCAGGGAGTGGAGTTCATTTGAAGCAAGGCAGTCGGTAAGTCGTATTCGTTGGTCTGAGTGAAAGCAGGCTGGAGGAGCCTGGGTTGGTGTACAACATGTAGGCCTTTAAAAAGATAAGTACTATTTGTTTTGTAGTTACAGTGTTTTGTAGGGGCTCCAGCATGCAGTATAAAGTTTTTAAGGATTGTTTCAGAAGTTTAAAGTTTAGGGATCTCTTTGAAATTTATTGTATCTTCAGTGAAGAGGATCTGATTTTTGTTTGTTATGTTGAATATGTGACGCTTTAAGGTGACGCGGATGTAAGTTTAGCTCTGTTGGGTTGTATGATTAAATAAAGCCTTATTGCCGTCAATGTGAGTGAATTTGTTGCAATGTTTTAATTTGGTTAACAGGTGTCTCCCTCCTGTTGATAAATTTGTTAGCCATTAGTCACGAACTTTAAAATGTAAAACAGTATAGGTGATAAGATCTTTATGTTAGGAGAATGAAGTTGTGATCAGTTGCTAAAAGAGGAAACTCGGATATGAAGAGTCAATAGGTAGAATTTTCAGTTGAAGTTGTTATGAATTTATAAAAAAATGTTTATCTGTTATAATTTTAATAACTATAAGTAAAGGCTGTTCACGGTAAAGTGAGCACTTTTGAGGCCTTAGTTACTTTTTCTTTTCAGGTATTTGTTACCTTTTTAAACGAATATTGCCATGTAAGTAATACAGTTCGTATATTCCACAGCAGCACTCGGAAGTTAACGTCTAAGGCTAAAATAAAATAAATTTACTGGCTATTATTCTAAATGAGAAGGCTTTCAAAAGTGCTCACTTTACAGTAAATAGCCTATAACAGAAACTATTTGTAAAGACATTATTTATTTATTTAATTAATTTCAATGTGTTAAAAATTTGTAAGAAAGCTGAATCCATATTATTTTTACTAAGAAACATTAACCTTATTTATTAACTTTTATTGTAAAAACTCTCTTTGAAAATATGAGTTTCAAATTTTTTAAACAACTTAAAAGACATTGTTATGTTTTTTTTTTGTTTGGCTATTTTTATTTTTATTTTTTTTTTTTTTAATGAACTCAGTAAAACTCATGACTTGACAACTATTTTCTTTCATTTGTAGAGTTTTATACGTTCCCTTTTATCTGGTATATACGAAATTAAAATAGTTGTGCTAATTCATTATTCAAACTTTATTGGTGCTTAGTCAATTTCAAACAATTTAAAATTTATAATGGAAGTTTATTTAATTAATATACTCTTATATCTATTTTATCCGATGTCAGGGTCTCCTGCCCCAAGTTCCCAACATTTATTTTCACCTCTCCCTATGAAGCGAGTGTGATAACTATTCTGAGTTACAGCAGTTTGTCTGAGTAAAGATATTCTAGTTAAGGGCATTTCAGGATGGCCCACTTAACAGTTCTAAAGGTTGAGCTGTCCCCCTGTAATTTCAATGGTTGGCCAACGTAATTATAGACAAACATTCCTGTTCAAGCAGAGATGTTTATTTGATACTTAGACCATATTGTAGCCATTTTAATTTATGTTTTGTGGATGCTACAATGATAAAGATGTGTCTAGCAGTTGTTTTGAGGTTTAAAGGTTGTGTATGTTTGAGAGTTGTTGAAGTTTTGTCGACTTTTGAAGTAATCACATGTTCGCAGGTTCTCGTAGAACCATTTTTAGTTGCAGATAGTTGAATCGCCAAGTGTGCAGCAGTTACTGAATTGAATAGATGATTGCAGTGATGAATTATTACTTTTCTAAATTTCCAGCCAATTCCCCCCCCCCCCCCCCCCACCATCTGTGCTTGCATTCCTTTATGGTAGCTAAATTAAATATTTCACTATTTCCCTGACAGTTTCAGTTACATTTATTTTATCCCCCCCCCCCCCAACATTCAGGAGAGGAATAGTTTCTGTATCAATTGGTTGAGTCACTTTAATTGTGTAAGATATTATATATGGAGTAATGTGTTATATATCAAACGTTGTTGACAAATGTAAAGAGTAACCTGTTGTATAGCTGAGAGTTATTGGAAGTAAAGGCTTAGTGTTTTGTAACTGCTGTTATCTTTCTGAGCATGACAAACCCCTGTTTCTCGTAAGAGTTTGTATGGCAGAGGCGCCGGTTCAATTTAGCCTCTTTTGGTAAAGCGAAATAAAATAGTACCAAAGCGGTTTGCATTAGAAGCTCACCTTGTTAATTAGCAGGTATTATTATCCCAGAATAACTCTGTAACACGGGTGCAGAATAGAGTTGTAATAAATTTTGCAATGGGCAAGCGTGCAAGCTCCACTATTCTCCAGTTACCGCATTGCATTAAAGAATCAAATGGTGAGACATCAGGTTTAAATTGCAGTGGTAAAAATCAACAAGTTTTAAAGAGACAGTAGAAATCAAGTTTTAACAAGAAAGTTAGAGAACACAGTTCAGTCTGAAATATTACAATTGAATAGAATAAATCTTATAAAATAAACAGGTAGCAATAAATATTCTGTGTGCACGAACTAGACTAACGAGAAAAGACATTCAGTACACATCAGACAAAAAGAAAGCAGTAGTAAACAGAACACCAGCTAGCAGTGAATTACAATGAGGCAACCTTGCGCACAAGCGAACTACGGAACTTCAGCACTGCACTTTCCGCATGGCCCTGCTCGCGGCGTACAGACGTGTCCGATGTCAGGCGTGCGACAAAACATAAGGAATTAGAAGTGCGGGCAAGAAGGTGATGCAATAGAAAATTATGCACCAAGCACGTCCGTACACAATACAAACATTTCCGTCACACAACAAAATGAGGCTTTAACATTACTTATTCAACACGCATCAAAACGAACACCAGTCTGACCCTAGTTCTCAAAATATTACAATACAGAAAAAAGTCACACCAACACGCCCATTTGAGGAAGACACAAGCGGCTACCTGATACCACATCCAATAGTAAATTTGCAACCAAGTGAGATTTTCACATACACAATACCCACATATCAGAATCAATTACCAGCACATATTTATCAAAATATAGAGCTGGATAATAAATGCACAGCAACTGACACAATCAACACAATACAGTCCATACAAATCATAATAAACATGCAGAAAAAATTCCATCTTCAGGGGAGAATCAACACAATTTTGGATAATTCTTAGATAAACAGCACAATAGAGCAGCAGAGGTCACATCGGACAAGATTACTACAAAACTTAGAAACACCTTCACCCCAACTGATTATACAGACAAATATAGACAGCTGCTGTACACTAAGAAACAAGGAGAGAGCTGTCAGGCACATGTAGAGGATTTGCCTTTCAACAAATAAATACAATCCCCACTTGCCAGAATCTGAATTTGTAGCATAATTTGGAAGTCACTGTTACCTACAATAGCAAACAAGATTATAGCTTTGCAGACTGACACTCTAGAACAATTACTAGGCAACTTAAAAAGGGTTTTGTACTAAGCATAATGCTGTATATTCAGGTCATTGAGACAGAGTCGAACAGTGAGGAAAACGACAAACTCCAAGAGGAGATATTCAAATTAAGGGAGGAAATTGCCAAATTAATGCTAGAAGCTCAAAATCAAACAACATAGCCTGTAGATAACTTTCAAACAAAAGGGAATTTAAAAATCAGGCAAATACATGGCAGAACAGGTCATGCCCTAACAACACGAAACAGAACATTCACAGAATTACCCCAATACAAATAGTATTGAACAACACTATGGCACCAAACAAGGGAAAGAGTCACAAATTTGTCAAGGATAGGAATGGAAACACGCCCAAAAATAAATTCAGAAGAAATTACAGAATTCAAAGGTCAGAAAATCACTACAGACAGATAGCTATAATAAAGTAGCGTCAAAAACAAATGAACCAAAATTACAAATATATTTCAGAAAAGGTAACCAAGGAAACCAAGTTATCGTGAGAGTGAAGCTCCAACAGGAAAAACAGAAAGGCAAATCTTAGAAAGCTGCGCAAATATCATATGTCAAAACATAGATCACGAAATACAACAGGTGGCCTTGAAAAACGTGAATGCACTGACACTAAAATGCAAGAAAGCGAAATTCCACAGGACACCCCCCGCGTAACAAAATCAGAAAATTCATAGGACTACAGAGCGAAAGTCAAGAAACTTGTGCCTTATGCCTGTACACCAGACACCATGCAAAATATTATGATTTATTCCCAAAACAAGTAGTTTGAATTTAATACAGATATCGCTGCAAGGTTTAGGAAGTTTCAAAACAAGTTTGGAATGTGACCGCATAAGCTGCACCTCAATACAGAAGACAATACCAAGAGCTGTGGCCACAACCAAAACACAAATGCAGAATCAAATACAGATATCGCTGCAAGGTTTAGGAAGTTTCAAAACAAGTTTGGAATGTGACCGCATAAGCTGCACCTCAATACAGAAGACAATACCAAGAGCTGTGGCCACAACCAAAACACAAATGCAGAATCAAGAGGCAAAGACGAAGCAAGGCCACCAGGAAGGCCACTGAGCTACTCACAAAAAAAAAAAATGCACCACAGCAAGACTGCAAACAAGGACTTGTCAAAACATCAACACCATGTGTACTGATCAAAGTCAAATGTAAACAGTATTATGCACTACTGGACACAGGATGTTGTCGAAGTTGTACAGCAAGCACCTTAATAACTATCCAATAGTTAAAGCCAATAATAGAGAAATTTTCATTCATAGGCGCAACTCACGAGATAGAACCACCAAAATTTTAAAACTAATATAAAGATCAGTATAGGAGGCAACACATTTTCACAATATTTCTTAGTTACCGATAAATTAAAAATGAATGTCATATTAGGAGTAGTCTTCATTAACAAATATGATGTAATCCCATTTCTAAAACATAACATCATGTTTATTAATAGTAATAAATGTGACAAGGTAATACAGATTCCATTATACACTTCAGTAGTAAAAAAGGAGCAAATAGAAATAATTTAATATTGCATAAGTAGAATTAAAAGCATATAAGGAAAAATAGAAAATAATATAAGAAAAATTTATTAAAATTTAGATTCTTATCAGAAGAGAGAACTTATAAAGTTAATAAACGAATTCCAAGGCATATTCGTGAACAACATATTAGAGTTAACAGAGGCAAAAAATGATCACATTACAATTGAAATGGTAACAGATAAGCCAATTCACACAAAGCCCTATATGATTAGTCCTAAAATATGCAAGGAATTATTACAGCAAATAAAAGATATGGAGGAAATAGGAAAATGTATGAATGCTCAGACTCGCTATACGCGACCCCCCGTTAATCACAAGAAAAATAGAGGGCAGCATGAGATTCTTAACAGACTTTAGGCAACTTAAGCAATACATAAAAAGAGTACAATATCCCCTCCCCATAACAGAAGATACTTTAAATACATTACAGAACACAAAGTATATTACATCATTTGACCTATTTTCAGGGTTTTACGCCATTCCAGTTAGGAAACAACAGAGACATAAACTGGCATTTACTATAGATGGCATTACTTATATCAATATAAGAGAATGCATATGGGCTTAAGTACCTCACCACAATACTTTCAACAGTTTATTGATATTTTATTAGGACCACTAAGATGGAACACAGCCATAGTTTGTATAGACAAAATTTTTTTATAATAGGTAACACATTTAGAGAACATCTATTCAATATAAGGAAAGTACTAAGGAGGCTACAGCAATTTAATATTCAAATCAATGCAAAAAATGCTCATTCGCCCAACAAGAGGTAAAAATTTTAGGCCATTACATTACACCACAGGGAATTGTTACAACCTGGAAAAAGTAAAGAGTATTCAACAAATGACACCCCCAGGAAATGTAAAGGAACTCAGGACTTTTCTAGACATGATGTCATACTCGCATAGGTACATACCAAATTACACAATGAAAGCGGAAACCCCCATGGAACTTACAAAAGTAAATACATAACACTATAAGTGGGGAGCAAAAAGCACAGGGCATATTTAGAATTAAAGAATGCCATAAAAAACACACCAATATTACAATGTTTTGATCAAAACAAACATACCATTCTTGCATGTGATGCATCACAGACCACACCAGGAGCAGTATTAATGAAGGAACAAGAAAACAGTAAACAGAGAAACATAACATTTGCGTTTAAAAAGTTATCATTAAATGAATCTAAATGGTCTACGACAGAAAAAGAATTAGGTGCCATTAAAGACTTCTGTAATTATTTCAGGCAATACTTATAAGGGAGGTCATTCACTATTGAAACAGATCACCCAAGCCTCACATATCTAAAAAGCATAGCGGAACATAATATTAGAATACACAAGATGGCAATCATGTTAGCTGACTAAGGCAAATATTGTAAAAGAAAAATTAAACACATTAGCAGATGCAATGAGTAGAATACCCACAGTAGGCCAGGCATAAATAAAAAGAGTACAGGTAAATAACGTTAAATATAATATTAAAACAGAAATGATGCAGTGTAATAGTTTATACAAAGCGTTAGCGGAAAGTTTGTACCCAAATCTGCAAAAAGGAATCAGAAATAAAAAAACATTATTGCCAAATATATAACCAACAATTGGCTAGATATAAAAAATAACTTTACTGAGAGAGGAGAACACAGGTGCGACAAAGCAAAAATTAGTAAAACAGTATTAAATGCAGAAATCATTCCTATTCCCATAATAGCAAAAATCATTGCCCAAATCTTCCAGGTAATGATAGAAATTATAAAGGAAAACAGTTCAGACAAAACCAAAACCATTAGTGTGGATCCAGTATTAAAATGTGAAATCATTGTAACAAAACTGAAGGCCATAACATACTATATACCCATGTATGAACATGAACAAGAGTACATAAAAACTGAAAATTATTAACTATTTATTTGCCCAGTACAAAATAACATGCCAATATCACCATTCACAGGTGAATACGAACGTGATCCACACATTCAAAAACTCAAAATTGCATTAACAGAACCAACAAAAGCTGAACCAAAGTGCTTAAAATTAGCCAGATGCTGTGGAATAGTGGCAAATGGTAAAATATATCTCAAAATACACAAACCCGTAGGGAAAAAGAAATTTACGTTAGTCCCAAAATATTATATTAATGAGATAATATCTGCCCACCATGACTCACTGTTAGGAGGAAGTCATTTTGGGGTGTTTAAAACCCTTCACGAAATCAAACAAATTTATTATTGGGACAATATGAACAAGCATATCAAAAACTATATAAAGAATAGCCTACATGTCAAAAAATCAAACCCAATAACCAGAAACCCATGGAGCAACTACACCTGATAGAACCGCCACCATTACTAACATCTTGGGGATTAAATGTCAAAGGGCCTCTGCAGAAGTTAAGGAAAGGAAATAGATACATAGTAATGACAGAGTTTTTTAGTAGATACATGGTAGCGAAGCCAGTAAAATCAATTGATGCGCAAACTTGTGCTAACTTCATTAAATACAAAATATTACAGTATGGATGTCCACAATAGATCCTAACCGACAGGGTAACATTGTTTAGTAATGAACTCATGGGTGAACTGTTAAAGAACTTACAACTCAAAAAGCTTCAAACTGCAGCATACAAACCAGCATGCAACATATTAGTTGAGACGATGAACAAGGTGCTAGGTCAACAACTGAGAACATGTGCACACAAAGATCCCGCCAGCTGGGAAGACTATCTCAATTTAATTTTGTTTAATTACAACACGACAGTGAACGCCAGTACAACATTTACACCTTTTTACCTATTACGCAGAGTGTAAGCAACACAGCATTCACTTGTAATAACAAACAAATATTCACAAATGGGTCAAGACTGGTGCAACAAACTACTACAAGATAGGAAACAAGTTCGACAGAACACACCAACACAACAACATTAAAATAGGCGATTGGGTCTGGGTAAGAAATAGAGCTAGGAGCAAGGCACTCACATTTAAATACAAAGGCCCTAACTGTGTTACAAATATCATAGGGCCATCCACAATAAAATTTTGAACTGGCAAAACAGGAAACTACAAACACGACACAGTAAACACACGTAACATAAAAATTGCACACATAAGAAATTAATTGTATTTTCGTATTGTGTTGCAAATAACGGAACACACAGAGTACGCAACAAACACGTTGTGTATGTCTGACCAGGCAGACCATTAAATCTGTTTTAGGTCCACACAAACGGAAAAGGCAGCTTAGGGACCACAGCGACAAACAGATGATGTGTTAACAAGGGTTATATACAGGAGCGAGGTAACTTATTAAATATGAAATATACTGAGTTATAGTAGCGAGAAGTAGAGCCCAAACAGAATAAATTGCTTTAAAGTATTAAGTTATTGAAATCATCAGGAAAATAGCCTATTAACATCAATAATATTACAGAATTTAGTCAAGTACATTAAGAAAAAACGATATTATTTACTATCAAAAATAGTATTCAAACTACAATGAAAAGAAAATCCTACTTCTCCCAACAACTTACCTGGACAGTAGTTGAAACTTTTCAGGAACAGCGCTGGAAATATTTATCAGCGATGCACACATCAGAGACAAGTGGCACGCCATTTCCTGTGACGTCACACAGTTACAACACTGCGTATTTCTTCAATGTATAACGTGTCTGATACGTCATACTAATATACAGAGATCATTCTTTAGTTGTGCAAGGCAAGATTGAAGAACACTTAATAGTAGGGATTATTAAAAATAGTTTCAGGGCTTCAAGACAGTAAGAATAAATTCCAAACCCGACGGCACATGCATGTGGAGTGAACATGAACATGTACATATATAGCAAACCGCATAAACATATAGAGGCCTAAAACTGACCACAAAATAAAGTATTGTGTAGCGAAGCAAAGTAGCACAAATGCTGACACATCTTAAAAAATTTTTTGACGCAGCATGCAGCACGAAGCTATGTTGCACGAAAAGATTATAGGATGTCGCCGAATAATAGCAATCTAAGTCCTTTACAGCACTCTCGTTGAATAGGTTGCTAACAGAGCGCATCAGCTACCAGTAATGGAAGAAGATTCATTAAAAGAATCACACAATAGCACACCCGGGGTTAATCAAAAACTAAGTATTTATTGTAAAACCAAAAAAAATAATAATATGCTACAATATATGTACTAAAGCTAGCTACATTAACTGAGTGCAGAAAATAAAAATATTAAATTAGTAGTAATGTAAAAATGAGCATATAAAACAATGAGGTAATAAAAAATAATGCCAATGTCCTAAAAAATTAAATGTATATAACAAAGTCGTGGAGTGTCGCACAACCATAACATAGCCAGTCCATAAACTCAGTGATCTGCGCACATAAAAATGTTCTGGGGGTAAAATATAGAACCGATCACACTCCCCAGTCCAAGTTGTGACACAAAGTTACTAAACAAATTAAATTTAGACAATAAATTAGAAACTAACATGAAAGACAGTTTTATATATATATATATATATATATATATATATATATATATATATATTAGATAATAAAGAAGACATGATACAAGCTGTAAAGATGATTACAATATTAAAATTATGCAAGGCTATATTAGATCACAAAGATAGCCAAAAGGTATAATGAATAGCAAGATAATAATTATCAATTAAGAGAACTCATGAAATCTATATCATCTAGTGTAAGGATGTATACAAAATCCCAATATGCTTAAGGTAACAAAGAAAGATAAAGTAGAAATTAAGTGGGCTAAACCAAGTTCATTTAAGGATGGAGGTCTTAATTAAATAAAATAATTATTTATATTATTTTTAATTTTATTTACATTAACTACAAACAAAATTCTCTCGACTCAACATCTCACAATAAATTTGTATCACTTACTGTTTACAATTAATTAATTCAATTAATACAATTTATAATTTATCTCAAATAAATCAAAGAAATTAAAGAATTAAAAATCAGTCCCAATATACAGTGTATCAACTTTATTCAATTATTTTATAAATTATGTGTCCATATTTGACAGTTCCAATAATTACAGTAAAATCCATATTACATGTCCACTCAGTCCCACATTAGTTAAGGCCATGTCCCGCCAATCCACAATGTTCTAGACTTCTCCGAACGCCCTCACGCACAGTAGGCCTCACTCATTTGTAACAGCTATCCCTGCACATTGAACGAAAGCTAAACCGATGGTTCCATATGAAGTTAAGAAAATGTTGGCCATTTGGGATGGCTTACCTTCGCTGCGACAGGGGTGTGCTTGACGAGCTCCACACCTCACATCCGTAGGGCGGGCCTGCTGGTCTGCAAGTATGGGCCCCGCGGGACTGTTGCCGCCCATGAAATCTATGACTGCCTTCCCCTCCCTTGTACGTCACCTTGACCACATGACGCCAGCCAGCCAGTCACGTACCACCAGCATGTCCTTCCAGGACTTCCAGATATCGACGGAGTGAAGATCATTTTGTAATGTTCTCGATGGTTCCAAATAAAAAATAAATACAGGTGACTCGCCCAGGTTTGGGGAGCCAGCACAGGGTTTTCACTTGGGCAGGAACTGCTGTTCCATCAACATTTTAAAAGGGGGGAGGGGGCATTGCTGCCATTTTAGTTAAGTATGCGTTAAAGGAAAATATTTAATGTAATCTGTATATAGCTGGAAAGAGATGTCATTTTGTAAAAATGTAAATTTTGAGGGAAGTTTTAAACAGAATTATTTTTGATACTAACTTTCTATACCAAATGTAATCAGTGGGAAAATTGGAAAATTATATTTAATATAAAGTCTACTTATTGTGATATTGGGGGGAAAATTACTATGTTAATTATTTGAAGTTATAATATAAAGCAAGGCAACCAATATTTCAAACCTTTTCACTGGAACCAACCCAAATCCCTTTTTTGACATCATTGGGGGGCTTTCAGGTGTTTTTGACCTTAAAACACCTACATTCAGGAAGCAGTTGAGACAAGACCTCGTCCTGGTTGTGTTGGCAAACACCGTCACACATTGGATTTCATGCCCTTTCGCCCATTCACGCCACAAACACCACGTCTGTCTGCATCGTCTCTCGGCCTGCACTTATCTTTGCTCCCATACTCGGCCAGATGGCCTTCGCCAAGACTGCTGGCTGCTGGATAGCTGAAGTATTTATACAGTCATAGGCTGTCATCCAGAAATTTTGCTATTTCCCTAGTTACACAGTGTGTCCTAATTCCCGGAATATTCTTGCACCTCCTGTCAGCTTCTTCAGCGGAGGAGGAAGAGAAGGAGGGGGGCTGTGACGCCAGCCAGTCTCGCCACTGTCAACCAATTACAGGCTTCCCAGAAGGGAGCGCAACAAGGCAACAAGCATGTCGGTCCAGGTGGGAAGGAGGATCGAGGTGGGTCACTCCCACAGCGTAGGATTGCGTGTAATGGAAATTCACCGCTCGTGCGAGCTACAGCACGTAACACTGCACCCTCCTTAAGTCTGTTCATCCTGAACAGACTCTCCAACACCTGGACCTTCGTAGAGCGCCAGTCGGTCAATGTGTACAACTCTATACTTTTCTTTCAAGAAGTCCTGTTGACAGATCTGGAAGGAAGTGTCACTTACTTGCTTCAAAATTTGGTAAGGGATTTCTCACAATACTTGGCACTGAGATGTGTTACTCCGAAAGTGTTTTCTTTCATACAACCACACTAGTTATCCTTCCTTGAATGAATCATCTGCAACTCCTGCCCCCTGGCTGTCTTTCTTCTCCTGAATACACACATGTGTAGCTTTGTCTGTTAACTAAAATTCTCTCATTTCCTCGCCTGCACTATCTGTGGGGTGACTTCTTACACGATCTGACACCAGTATCCCTGTTCTCCTTAACACCATATAGCAATCTTTCTTTGTTCCCTCAGATAGGAAGTTAACAGTTGTTTTGATGGGTCTCTGATTTGGATACGTATTACTGCAGCTGTCAGTTCCAATTGTTCGTGCAGCTGTTCCTTGACCAGTTCCTGGATGACTAGTCTCGGCTGGCACCCCTGAATAGCAAGCTCGTAAGTGTCCCACCTTTCCACAGTTCCAACATTCTCTGTGCCACCGTCGACGAGGAACAGGTTTCCCAGCCTCAACAGGGTTCAAAAGTTCCTCTAAAGTCATCTGCAGTCTTTTCAAGAAGATCTGTCATAGTCACATCTGACTGCCAGTTTCTGCAGTTCCTTTGCGGGCACTGGATTCTCAAGTGTTGTGTCCAGCCACACTCCCAACATTCCCAATGCTTGGGTGGACAAAAACTGGGTTTCATAGCACAGACTCTGGCAGCAATGTCTTTCACTGCGCTCTTCAACTTTCTCAAGAAGCTCAGGATGCTATCTCTATATTCGTCATTGCAAGGGGTAGCTGTCTATACTGCATGACGGAACATCGGCCTCTGCTTCGCTGATTCTACCTCCAATGCTCGGGCCAGAGCATCTTGCATGCTGTGTGGCTATGCCAGGCATACAGCTTGGCGCACAACTGTATGAGTAAAAGCAGTCACGAAAAAGTGGACTGCATTGATGTTTCGTGCCTCCTCAAAGCACCCCTTTAGAAACAGATGCGTGAGCCACATGATGTCATGCCACAGCTCCTGCAGTGGTTCCAATAGTCGCTGGATGCGGCTTTGTAGTTGTGCATGGTGGGCATGTCGCAGGTATCGGTCGCCAAACCGAAGCTCCAAGGCCGATACCACTGCAGAGTATTCCAGTCAATGTCATTCTGGCAGAGACTGCAGTATGCCCAGTGCAGATCCCCTTAGTAGAGCCATCAAGTAGTATGCTCGCTGCTCTTCCATCCAGCCATTCAGGGTGGCAACAATCTTGAACTGGTGTCGGTATTTGCGCCATGGTGTCTGTTCATCATAAGGGGCGGGCTTTATTGTGATGCTTTTGCGCACCTCTGGATGAGGCGTAACCACACTGCAGAATGGATGGTATTCTTTTGCGATGGCCGTATTAGCGGCAACCTGTATCATTGCTGCCCATATTTGTCGAGTTGGTGGGAGTCCATCTCAGCTCCTCAGCTGCTGCATGTTTTCTCACCTACTGCTGCAGGAATTCTTGCAATTCCTTCTTGAAGGCGCTCAGTTCCTGTTCTACCTTACCCTCTACACTGTCTAGCCTTACTTTCAATATGACCATTCTCTTGCTCCACTGTCAATTTTCTTGTCCACACAGTCTATTTTATTGTTCACACGCTTACCCCTTCTATCTTTTGGTCTATATTTTTGTTTACACTGTCTATTTTTCTATCCACATTTTCGTTCACACTGTCTATTTTTCTATCCACACTGGTTATTTTCCTATCTACAAGTTCACTAACACAAATAATTTGAATATTTACAGATTCACTAACACTATCTATATTACTATTTACATTTTCATTTACACTATTAACAGATTCCTTAACACTACTAATCTGATTGTTTACATTACTTATTTGCCCACTCAGTCCTTCGATCAAGAAACGAAGTGTTTCTTGACTGCCGACATTTTCTTGGTTAGCATTCACAAGTTCCTTAATACTTCCTTGGCCAATAAATATAATTATTATAATTACAAATTGATCCTGCTAGTAAATAAACTACTTTAATATTAATTAAAATTATTTTATTTTTATAAAATGGCTCCATCCCACTTCTAACACTAGTGTTATAATTTCCCTCTCTCAAAATACAGTGGGCTAAACCACATTTGTCAAGGGATGGAAGTCTTAATAAAATAAAATAATAAATTTTAATTCTTTTCATTTTATTTACATTTAATACAAACTAAATTCGCTCAGCTCAAAATCTCACATTAAATTGATATAACTTACTGTTTCCAATTAATGAATTCAATTAACACAATTTATAATTTACCTAAAAAAAATCAATGAATTTACAGAATTTAGAATTAATCCCAATAGACACTATTTCAACCTATTCAATTATTTTATCAATTATGTGACCATATTTGACAGTTCCAATATTTACAATAAAATCTGTATTACATGTCCACTCAGTCCCACTTCAGTTTATTCCATGTCCCGCCAGTCTACAATTTTCTAGACTTCTCTGAGCGCCCTCACACACAGTAGGCCTCACTTGTCTGGTTTCACATCCTTGCACCCATTCACACCACAAACGCCTCGTCCACCGGCGGCATCTCGTGGCCCACACCTATCTTTGCTCCCACACTCAGCCAGATGGCCTTCACCAAGTCTGCTGGCGGTTGTGTTATTTATATCGTCATAGGCTGTCATCCAGAAATTTCGCTAATTCCCTAGTGGCGCAGAGTGTCCTAATTCCCAGAATATTCTTGTGCCTCCTTTCGGCTTCTTCAGCAGGGTAAAGTGGAGGGGCTGTGACACCAGCCAGTCTTGCCACTGTCAACCATTATCGGGCTTCCCAGAAGGGAAAGCGACAAGGCAGTAAGCGTGTCAGTCCGGGGGAGGGGAGAGTCAAGGTGGGTCACCTCTCCACAGTGCCGGACCATGTGTAACGGAAGTTTGCAGCTTGTGTGAGCTGCAGCGCATAACAATATAATTATATAGATGTACTAATAATAATTGTAGATAAAGTGTTAATAGCTAGTAAGTAAGTAACTGTAATAAGAATAAGGTGATGAATAGAGAGATCAGTAAAGTATGAATGTAGAAGTCTCCTACAAATAATATAAAATTTCTTGTAAACCTTGTCAGGAACTTAAAAAGGCATCAGATGTTTTGCAGAGCCACAAAAGAGCAAAGGTATATTATTTATAGTCATATGTTAGCAATTAGATATCTATAGAGATAGAAAAAGTCTATCCTGATAACATCATAATGGAAAGTGCATAATATGTTATATTTTATTACTAACTAAAGGGTTATACAAGATGTTATTGTACATAACAGAAAATAGAATAAGAATATAGACATATAAGATTGATCAAAATCTTAAGATACATATACAATTTTTCATTAAGAAAGAACTATTTAAAATATGAAAAGCAACCTGAAGGATGAAAATAAAATTATTACTATAAGAATTATAAACAGCCCTTAAATAGGTAGAAAGCCCCACTTCATGTTTATAGGGAATTAAAGTGAGTAACTGCGCGAGGACACTTTTAAGGAAATTTATTCCCACTGCACCATATAAATAAGCAACAACCGCAGACACGAGGAAGAAGGATGTTGCCAAACCACACCACTGTGGGCAGACTACACATGAGCCCCGCTGGCTAATCCTACCCCAAGACATCGGACCCAAATGAGTCCCTCCCAAACCATACCACACTTCTATGGCATCCGAGGGCAACTGCCGCTTCAAAGAGGGGGATATTTTTACGGGTGCGACGAGGCAGGTTGGAAAACTCATGGAAGCAGCCAAGGTGTGGTGTTTGGGTGATGAATATTAAACAGAGGGGTCAGCAGAAAGAAAGGAGGCCAGCGGGTACGTATAAAATGAGGGTGCTGCAAGGTCATCCCCCCCCCCCCTTCCTGCCAGGCGTCACCAGACTGCAGCGATGCCGAGGCGCAGTCCAGGACAACGAAGTTCAATGGTGCCCTGTGCACCCATACAATGCCTTCAGATTATTCAGTGGTAGGTGCAAACCCCCGTAGCGGTAAAGCAGGGCTTAATTAATTAGTCATAGAGGCCATGTCAATATAGTCATTTAAGCATAACTTCTTGCAGTTGCTACTAACGTAATATTCAGGAGAGAAATAGTTTTTGTATCAATTGGTCGAGTCACTTAAATAGTGTAAGATATTAACTATACTGAGTAATTGTGTTATATATCAAATGTTGTTTCTAAATGTGACACTGTCGGGTGAGATACAAGACAAACGATGACACAAATACTTACTGGTAATATGGGCACCAGCGATGCTTACCAATCACAGCACTATTGAGACTCACGGTTCTCAGGGATGCTGTTGGTTCTGTGTGTTCCTCTCATATGTGCGAACTTACAAACACATAGGAAATAATAAACTTTTACTAACATCACTTTGAAATAAACACTTAATAAAATATATGTGGCTAGAGCACTGTCACTACTGAAAAAAAAGATATGTTCACTGTAGACTTGTTTTATTATTATGATGCACACACATCAACATGGCAATGAAAATATGATTATCTCGGTCATGACTAGCCAATTCCGCTTGGGTGCTCCCCAGCCTGCAATTAATCTAGCACACACCTAGATGGATGATCTCATCGAGGTGCGTGAAAGCACAGCCTTCACAAGGGAAGAGGGCAGAGAGCCGCTAGGGTGGACTGACTGTTTTTCCCTGAAGACAAATTACAAATGAAACCCTTAATGAAAGCATTAACAAGTGTGATTACTCGGCATCACTAATGCAAACTCATTGGGGCTCGCCCTCCAGCATGTGGGTAGTGTGGTGACGGCCTATACACAGAGCCGGCTAGAATGGGAATAATTGCACCATACACAAATTACAAAATTACATAAACCCTCAAAAGATACATGAAACAAGTAGGGACACAAGATGAGTACTCACAATAACCACAAATATGTGTGAAAACAAGTTTAGAGGGCGCGGATGCCGCTGGATGAATTTCGTAGCGGACCATGTGGTGCAGATGGAATTGAAATATTTGTTTGTGAAAACTGCAAATTAAATTCCAAACAAAATATTATTCTGAGCGAGAAAATTATTCTCTTTCTGATTTAAGTGATCACAGGCTTGTAGCATGCCTGACTGCAGTAAAATCAAACATTAAAATGACTGCATGGTCAAGTACAACAAGCATCAATTTACGTTAAATTACATGGAACCCTAACAATTTAACATAGAACCTTGAATAAAATATTGCACATACGATGTTACATAAATAGGCTCTCAAATGCAATGATGGCGTATACAAATACTTTGCGTTGGTCAGCCACGTGGTTATACATGATGTTGCTGTAAAATATTCAAACATAAAAAAATTCCCTCAAATACATAAAAACAAAGCCCTTAAAATTGAGCGTAGCAATAATACAGAAATTACTATGAAACCCCACTAACATAGGTGGATGGCGCCTGATTCAAGATCCGCGGGTCATGTGACCTCTCCGACATATTTCTCCTCCTCCTCGATTAAGTTGAAAATGCCACAAGGGCGAAATAAATTAGTAAAGCAGAAGCATAATGCTGGGGAAATGTCTGGCAAAACATACGCAAGCAAAGGTTGACCGGTGAACTAAACTGACTATGGAAACCTATATCAGTGAACAAAAGTTGTAGTGCATATGTGACAGCGTCTTACTTCACCAGCTCTTCTCGACAGACTGTCCAGAGACAAGCATCACACGGACCTACTATGACCTCCCACGGGGTTCACATAAGCGGATGTGCTATGCACGCTGAGTAAAATATTTTATTATAGAAATAAAATGGTACAAATTATATTAAACACTGTTTTACATTTTATAATTTTCTTATGAATTTTTCATATTAATTTAATGTCTTTATGATGGCATTCACGCCAGAATATCAGTATTCTTAATCTCGGTGCCACGGGCACTTTGAATTTCATAACCAAACCATTTAAAAATAACAACAAATACTTGAAAACCTTTTAAGATATATTAAACCCTGCAAATACAAATATAAAACACATTTTACACTGAAAAATAATATTTATGTGAAAGTTTAGAATTATGGGCTTCTTTGCGCAATGCAGGACACGTGACACGTGCGTGGTGAGCGCCGTCATGGTGTCTAGCGCCGCTGGCTGTTAGCCGGCATCAAATGTAAAGAGTAACTTGCTCTATAGCTGAGAGTTATTGGAAGTAAAGACTTGTGTTTTGTAACTGCTGTTATCTTACTAAGCATGACAAACCCCTGTTTCTAGTAAGAGTTTGTATCGCCAACCCCAGACAGTAACAATATGATATTTGGCATTGTTGATACAAGAACAGACTGCAGGAAATCATAATTTGCAATTTTATGAAGCAAAAATTTTGTCGCACACTTTTTTAATATGATACATGATTCTGGCAGATTGCGTACGAGGTACTTGTGAGGATTTGACTTACTTGAGCACTTAGAAACATTTTTCATAATTATAAAAATACACACATTTTCCATTTTTTATGATTTTATTTTTTTGCAATTTTCTTAGAACTGATAACAATGGCATTATTTATAGAACATACTAATTTTGTCACTTCAGTTTCTTTTACTTACTTGGTTTTATTTTCCTTGTTTTGTATGTATGACAATTATTAAAATTTAATAATATTGAATTAAAATTTTTTCTGTTATATGCTATTATCATTTTATTAATGTGTTATTTGGTTTTTGTTTTGTTCAATTTTGTAGCATTTAAGACATAGTGAAAACTACTTAAATCAATTTTACGAGATGGATCTGTCAATATGGTTTTGGGTGCAATGAATAGAACTGCTCGCCCCCAAACCTCTCAGTACTTGCAGCATCCATGCCTTCATCATCTTCAGCTATGCAGCTGGTCGCACCATCAGCTATATCCTCAACTGTATCATCTGTGATTTCATTGGTAACGTCAGTGTCCAATAAACGTGTTGCTGTGTTGTTTACATTCACCTAGGGTGTTTGCAGATTTGAAAAATATGAAAATATAGCTGTGCAAAAAATACAGATTGGGTGATGCATAAATATAAGAAATATGATAAACATTATGCAAAGTGTTAACTTGCAGAAACATGCAAAAACCTGTAAATGCAGAGGTCCTTCACCTGCCAAAATGCAACATATTCAATCTCATTACAGGAAAAACAACCATACTTCAGTTCAAGATTATAACAGTTCCAGAAGTTCATTCACATTGTCAGAGTAACTGCCAAGGCCCAGAATCGTAGAAGGTTCTGGGCCTATTAATGAAAACAGGTTTGCCAAGAGCAAGACTGAATCTGGTGCAACCTGAACACTAATGTAATGGAAAATATTAAAAAAAAACTTGCAGTTGTTTTACCAGCATTAAAAATACTTAGTCTGTCAAATTACCCAAGAAATCAATGCTCTCCAACCCCTAAAATTCTACATTGTTCTAAACGTGTCAATATTCAAATTATCTATCAGAAGAGGCTATAGATACAAGAGCCTTCCAGACCCTCAAAGTACCTGTGTACAAGCCACACAAAGTTGGCGACTTTTCAGAAAAAAATGTATACAGATTTACCAGGGAAAATACATTTGTAACCATAGGTTCTGACATGATACTGACAGAGGTTAAAAGACAGCAGCTACGCATCAACAAAGTAGATCGCCTTTGTGTCTCATTCTACACAGATCCTCTTCAAAGAAATAACACACGTAATAATCAACATGCAAAAATTACTATGACATGTGCTGCTTTAAGTGTCCAATTTTGGCAAAACTTAAAAAAGGGAAAAATTATCAGCTTATTAATAGGCGAGAGTGTGAACTTGAACACAAATGTTACATTTATAGACTGAAATTCCCAACACAATTACACAAAATCTAGCTGTTTGGGAATAACCAACCTGGTGTCTCCGAGAACCTTTATGCCCCAAACCAGACTGTGGTCAAGTCTACTCAAGTGGTGAAAAAATAAATGCCAGAACACTGTGATGGTGCCACCGTCGCCTTGTGTCGTAGATGTAGCACTCAGACATTATGCCAGCTCCTTGGGAAGCTCGATTCCCTCCCTAGCTTTCTCCTCGATACCCTCCCTCATTCCCCTCCTTGACCAGGGGGCTAAGTTTATTTAACGGGGTGCACTGCTTGATTTCGCCTTCTTCTAAGCCTACCTGCAGCCAGATGAATATCATATTTGATTGAGACGCCTGCTGACCGAGGAGACCCCTGCTGACCGAGGGAATCAAAATATCAGTTTGTAATCACTTGAGCCGACATGGGGATTCAGCATTTTGTATATTTTTCTGGGGCAGAAGGAACGTATTTAAGGTGAGTCATGGCTGCCAGTGTTTGCTTAATGTAATTCAAATGGCATAATTGCTTTCATAACTGGGCTTTCCTGATTGCAGTATTTTTATAAATTCATTTTCGTTGTGCCTTTCAAAATTGTATGTTTAGGATAACTAAATGCTCCGTTTTCAAGTTGCCGAACTTTGCTTGGTGCCCATGTTCTGTTTCGTCAAATGATGGTTCTATTGTCGTCAGTATTCTCTACTAAGTCGGCGTAGTGGAAAAGTATTTTTTATTACGTATTTTCATTTTAGGTTACCCAAGTTTTGAGAGGGCTTAATGTCACCTTGGGTAACACGTACAAGATTTTAATAGTAAATTTTAAAATGTTTTTAATATGTTTTTTTATGAGAGAAGGCCATATTGCGACACCCTGGAGGTGTCACCCTTTCTCTCCACATTCTCTAGACTAAAGGACCCGAATAATACAACTTTAATGTACCAGAATGTGAATTTTAAAAGGTGTTCTCTGCATTGCTTTTTGTATCAAATTAATTCTCAATTAATGTAAGAATAGTGGAGTTTTTTCCCGTGTTTCAGGAACACATTTTTCTAGTCAAGATATAAGCTATTTATGTTGGTTTGGTCACGTTTTTAAATATTAATTGTTTGTGTATTTATTCAAGTAAAGGGTTAAATGGACACCTTCATGGTGTTGTGTGACTTTTCCTCGTAAAATTGAATGTTAACTTATAAGATATTTCAAAGCTGTAATTTTGCTTATGGTATATAGGGCATTAATGTTACACAATCAAATTTCAAGTTTGGTAATACTCGTGAATGAGAATTATATTATATGTGGTTTGTTTGCACAGAGGCTAGCATTTATAGTCCCTTCCAATGCTTTTTAAGGAAACAGTAATAAGAATGAGTTTGAGCGCATGTGCAAATTTATATTGGTCATAATAAAAATATTAAATGGGTAATGCACTCAGTGCTTTGGCGCATGTTATAATATTGAATTGTCAAACTGAGCAAATTGTATTTTGCATCTGTGAGTGCTCTTTATGTTTCAAGGGCTTTTTTATTGCCCATTTCTGAATACTGTCAATTTAAATGTTTTTAATGTGACTTATTTGTTTATTGCTATGGATTAATGTTTAATAATTAAGCCTCATACATGTGCAACAGAATGGTGAAATTGTATGATTAATGTCAATAAAGATCTTTGCTTTAATAAGTTGTTAAACATTTATGTACAGCACAGCACTTATTTATTGTTTCTAACCACTGAAGACAAACCCCCAGACATTCAAAATTAGTGCAATCCCTTTTGACTAATAACCAAAATAGCATTCATACTATCCAGATGCAATAACATTATAACTACTTTCTTTTGTTTATAACAAAATCCACCCATCCACCCACCAGTCTGCTGTTTAATTGCATACCAAATTGATTCATTATCTTTCACATTTTGTTCAAATTTCCGTAGGGTTGCCAACCATTTCAAATATGCCATAAGGGAAACTTCCAACAACTTGACGCAAACATCTGACCTCAATGAAATTATCAAACTGTGTGAATGTGCAAGTCAGTCTATACATGTCACCATTTTCTCAGAACATATACAACAAAGTATTAGTTACAACTATAATATTATAATAATTCAGTGTGATTTGAAACTCTGATATGATCAACTCTGAATAATGAACAGCAACAAATACTGAAAGAAGGGATACTGCACACATCTTGGCAAGTGCTATTCCACAAATGCACTTGTTCATGAATGTCACCTGTTATGTTAATTGTAACTATCTGTGGCCATTGGCTCAGAGCATCATTGTAAACATACCTGTAATAGCGAAAGAGGAAAATTGTTGACACTTGGTTTATTTATATTAAGTTCATTTTCAAAGTCTGAGATACAGGATATATGATGTCCCATTCTATACACATAAGGAGCTGAGAGGTTTGGGCGGCTTTTACAATGAGGTCTTGAGAGCCAATGAGGGTGAAGCAAAGTAAAAATGGAGCAGTGCCAGTGGGCAGTGGAAACGGAATATCACTGGAAAAACCTGCTGACCAGCAGCACTGTTCAGCACAATTTCCAAATACCAAAATCAGGGGGTGAACACACTAGGAACAGAACGCAGTTTGCCTTGTGGGAGGTGAGTAGTCTCACCACACCATAAGGGATCATTATTTCAGCCCCAAGATACGGGAAATCCCATACAATATGGAATAGCTGGCTACCCTACACTTCCTGTGTCTACAGCTAATGATTAGCTCATATTTTATAAATTAAAGTTAATAACATATAAATATGATCAATATGTTCTATGATGATGCAAGACAAAGGAATACAATACACAACACACCACTTGTTTTAATAAACTTCTTGTTATATTTTATAAACTGAAAGTGAGAAGAAAATAGAGGTGAGAAAAAATACAAGAAGAGAAGAGAAAGAAAGTGAACTTTACAAAATGCTGTATAAAACTTTTTAAATAAATAGGTATAAAATTTGATCAATATACATACTTGTGATAAGCATGCAATATCTGACACATTTATTCTAATATATTTGATGATTTTTGTATATATTTTTGTTTCTACATGTTACAGTGTAGATTTTCTATATAAATGGTGTTGGGAGCCCACAAGACATTCGCCTAAGGAGCAAAGTTTGTTTGCATTAGCCCTGTAGACAAAATTAAAGTTGATAGAAGAAGAGACAAAATATATAATATAATACACAGGCAAACACTATAGGAAAGGAACAGTCTCCAATAATTATTTGTGGAAGACAAAATGGGGATGTAACCTTTACAGTTATGGTCACATTAAGTGTTGAAATCCCATATAAATGGTAATAAAACCTAGGTCTATGGCTCAACATAAAGACCAAATCCTGGAAGTGTAAACATCACATAAGATGATAATGACTACATCACAGCACCACCACATTCCCTTTAATGATGATCACATTTGTTGTGGGGAGGGAGAGCAAGATATATTCATTAACCTTCATGGGGAGGGGCATTTTCATTATAGAACTGTATTCTGTCCTCAGTTGCCTCCCACAGAAATACATGTTTTGATAACATCCTAATTCCAAAAAAGAATCACTTAATATCAACTATCACAATATGTTACAATATGGGAATTAAAATGTTACTATGATGTATGACATCACTCATGATTAATATTAAATTTGTAATTGTAAGTGCTAACAGTACTTGTATTTTATCATGAACACCTAAACTATAGTAAAATAATAAATTAGAATTAAAAACCATGACGTTTATACATTTATAATTCATTTTTGCAGAGATAAATATAACCAAATAGTAGTTTAAAGAGCTACAAATTTCAGCAAATACAGAATTCTATGACAGAAATGAAACACATGACATGGCCACCACTAGTAAATCATGAGTTGGGTATTCACAGCTGCAATGAAAGCTAATAACTCACATGTGAAATGCTCACCTTAAGCATAACACGAACGAATATATGGGTGAGCCGAGACCAGGGTAATGATCTACTTTTGCCGACTGTGGAACTGGCGAAACTACATGGGTGGTGAGGTATTTTGACTGCTGCATCATCTGCTGCTCGCTAACTCCCAATCGAGAAAACTAATGCTCCTCTCAATCATACCAAAAACAAATATAAAAAACTGGTCAGACTTTTCCCTATCCCATGGCCGCTGTAGTGTACAGCTTTACTCAATGGTTTAATTGAGCTTACAAGGGTAATACTTTTAATTAAAATAAATGCTCATTCAGAACAACATGTTGGTATACAGACCATCGCGGATCTGAAAGTTATTAACGACTTGGCAAATGCCATATTCTATTCACTCTTAATTAAATTTTATTTCGGATTATATCTCGAAAATTGTGTGTTTTAGAAAAATGTATGAGACGAAAATGTTGGCAACTAAATTATAAACAATGAAGGTCACCACAAATTTTCCTGTGTCTCAGACGTTTCCTAATATATCGGCAACACTACAAATTTTTGTTAAGTCCGATAATCTTAAAACTTAAAATTTTTTTTGTCTTATATTCATGTTATTTTTATGTATCATTGTATATAGAACATTGACGTAAAAAAATATAAACTATAGTTTATTTAATTTTTTACACTGCTGAAAGTTTTGTCTTAAGTCCCATGGGTAATTTGTCACTTGTGTACAAGTTACACGAAGCAAATATCACCTGTACGTCATTCCTGATAATGCCCAGTACACACCACAACAAAAGGACAAGGGCAGGTTACAAAACTGCTCGGAGCTTAGTTTCCTTCCAGAGGGCATAAACTAAATATAACTGGTCCAAGGTTTCTAGTATGCATGTACTATGAAAAATGTGGAAAAGGAGGTCACAAGGGTGGAGAGAATGGAGAGGAAGGATGACTGGGGAGGGGGAAGTCACATGCTCCACTAATGTGCACAAGAGCTCCTTATGCATTGAAATATGTACCTAGTTTAATGCTGAACAGCAAACATGGAAAACAAAATAAAAGCTCCAGATAACAGCTGCCACACAACCACTGATATTCATCATACCACAAAGTTTTTCCTAACAAACTATTTATTGGTGGCTTCACTGGCACACCGTTTTGACACTTAAAACAGTAGCACAGGTTTTCCATGCACTTCCATGTCTTTTTGGTCATTGTCCTTCCACCAATTAAAAGGTGTTTCTCTAATAATACAAACTATATCGTTAATTGGATTCACATTTCACACCATGATAAACAGATATGTGCTGCCATGCCGGGTCTAGAGATGTGACCAGATTAATGCCCTGATGTTGCTTCTTCAGCCCAAGGAAAATGTGCAATTTCCGAACACCGTTCTTGTTGAAAACAGCCAATATTACGAAGTTCTCAATTTCCTAACCTGTGTTTTTGAGGTGAAACACTTAATGTGTCAATGGTGCAGTAACTGCATATTCTAGTGGTGTTCCATACCTCAGTGAAGAACAGCGTAAAAACCAATTTTTTTATCTAGAAAATTATACAGCATTTGTATAAAATCATGGATTAAAGAGATAAAATAAAATAAACAGTAAATAAATACTAAATTATAAAATTTAGGAGAAGCAGTGCATCAAACGCATCCATTGTGAGCCAACACTGACACACTCATATTTATTAAAGCTCTCAGAATTGCAACATTTACCACAAATATACTTACTCGGACAAAAATTGGTGACTATGAACTAATCATGTGAGTACAACAAAGGTTACCACACAGTATCATAATAGACTGGCATGTATCCCATTTGCATTTACCGCAGTTTGCTTGTGCTGATGTGCCACTAGGAGTATATATGTCCTTCCATCATTCATTGCTGCAAGACATAGAATAAGGCCTTAGCAACAGTGTGAGCCACAGAGCCAAGTTCAATGAACATGCAGCATGCCCCAATGGCAACTGGATGAGTTTTTGAGAGGCTGCATTATTGGCCTCTAAGACGCAGGTTGGATGTTTCGGTGCATTGCTTGCCACTAGAACCGTTCTGCTACACTGTGAGTTGGTGTTGAACACAGTGGGAACAGGAGGATATACACACCCATCAGGATGGCTCATGTTGACCTCAGAAGACCACCAGCCATGAGGATCATTTCATAATGTAACCAACTGTAAACAATCTAGTCACTGTGCAGCATAGAGGACATGTAACGGAGCTGGGAATATACCTGCGGCCACTAGTACCATATTCAGGCAGACAACACAGTGAGATGTCACTGTGGCATCTCTTACAACACCTACCATTATGAACTTAGCATCACCGAGAATGTGACCATTTGCCAAGAACAGGCAGCATGGCATCTTGGAGACTGGCAACGAGTGGTGTTCAGCGATGAATCAAGATTGTCTGGACATAGACGTCACTGAAATTGAGTCTGCAGACGTCCTGGCCGGCACCGTGATCCATGCTTAGCAACATAACACTCCAACAAGAGGTGTCATGGTGTGGGGTGCTATTTCCTACAATTTCCGCAACCTACTGTGGTGATAACTAAAGGAACACTGAAGCATGGTGATACATCCAGGAAATTCTGCTACCATGTGTGCTCCCCTTCCTGGTGCAGCTTGACAACACCCTTTTCCAGCAGGATAATGCCCGGCCTCACATAACACAGATATATTTGGCCTAACTTCATGATATCACGATGCTTCCTTGGCCAGCAAGGTTCCTAGACTTCTCATTCATCAAAAACATTTGGGACCAGATTGGATGGAAACTTTGGCCAGCAACAACTATGACAGATTTGGAGGCTCAGTTGCACCAGCTGTGGCAAGATCTTCCTCAGGAGAACATCCAACATCTGTATGCCTCCACTCCTGAACATATCATCACTTGTGCCTGTGCTACGGGTAGTCCAACACCATGCAATGCATGCTTGGTGTAGTAAAATATTTTTATGTTTTCTTTATACAAACTACCATGTCCTGTGCCTGTACCCACTTATGTGCCCCTTTGATGGCACCTTCAAGATAATCAATTTTTTTGGCAAATGAAGTGTAACAAAACATACTCATCCAAAGTTTATTCAAGTTTATTCTAGGGTTAAAATGTATGCTGATTTATATTACATGTAAGCCGTATATTTTCCAGATCGGCATATTATATGATATTCAAAAATTCCTGAGACAAGAGACTATGCTGAAATAGAGAAGGAAACAATAACATACTCTGCTGCTTCACTTGGATAATATTTAAAATATTTTATTTATTACATTAATATACATTCTATTTCAAGAGGTACAAACTGACACTTAAATCACATTGGCTGTGAACAACTATTTTGATGACACAAGAGTGCGGACAAGAATACCAACAAAATAAAGAATTAGGTAACTTGAACATTGGGTCAGCCAAGTGGTTATGTGAAAGAAATAGATACATAAATGTGTTATAATGATGCCAAATTTTATTCTTATTTGCATACAAGAAAAATAAACTGAATGCAGGTGACAAAATTTTTTAACTTTATGACTAACAAGACTTAAAACCTGAAACTACTTCTCTTATTTGCTATCAATTTAACTGTGAGTATTATGTAATTGGTTGCATTAAATATAAGCAGTTATAAACAGTGATATTTTTAAAGGTTGATTTCAAATTCAAAAGTACTTGCTTTATATATAGCTGAGATTGCAGTACTACTAACTAATTTCCTTCGCACTCAACCTTAAATTTACCCACTACTTTCCTGTTGATGAGAAATAGTCTGGATCAGTTTTGGCACTGGCACTGCTGCCAAATTTGACAAAATAATGGGATATGTGGCTACGCCTTAGAAGAATTCTTGGGTGTGATTCTAATGCATTAAACTATTTGTAGCCAGAGATTTGGGTTTTCCAGAAAGTTTTGGATAACAAAATTTTCCTAAAAATTTTCCAGATAATTTTCCTAACTCAAAATGGATCAAGGATTTAATGCAACAAGTGTACTGTTGCACATGTTTCATAAACAAATCTTCAAGTTTAATATTCTATATGTAATGCAAATTTTTCAATTAAGCAAATCATAAATCAATCATAGTTTGATATTTCATTATAAAAAATAAAATGTGAATGGTAGACTTTAAATAATTATGCTATAATTTCTGGAATCTAAACAATAACTTTATAACGCCTGGTAGGCACTTTGCTTGAAAAGTCAATAAATACACAGTCAAAAATGTTTCCTGGGCTTTTACCTTTATAATTCCTGGCAGGCTAAACTACATACTTAGATTCATAATTTTTAACAAATGAAATGACTTTACACAACACAGTACAATGTCATTGTGCAAAAAATGTAGTTAGTCTTCATGCTCACTATCACTGTTGGTTGTATCCATGTCCATAGAACTGCTGCTGCTCATACCACAAGATTCTGGTTTACTTGCATTTGATGGATTCTGTTGCAATGACAACGAAAAGAGAGTCTCTGAGCAACAGAAATCAGCTTGGTAGTGCGTTCGCTTGTTGATCTGTTCCCTTTTTGGTTTTATTTGTGCTGAAAGCTTTCCAGATGCATTCATATAAGGCAGCTGTTGGTGGAATGCTAAGAATCCTTGTAGCAACTTTAGATAGCTGTCAATTTGAGCAATATTCCTTCCACAATGTAAGTGAAGAGATATTCTCTGCTGCCTGCAAATTATGTCTCGATTCCACAAAGTATGTTTGGGATCTTTTTGTAATGTCCATGATTATATCAGGTGCAGTAAGTAATTCATCTTCTGACAATTTTAAAGTCACAAAATAGTATTAAAAAGTAGTCAACCACACTGAAGGTAACAGCTTAGGTAATGTTTCTGTAGTAATTGGTTTTTAATGGCTCGGTTCTTGGATTTTAGATTCTTGATACTAAGATTCCTTAAGAATTGAGGGAATCGCAGAATTTAAATTTTATATCCCTAAATTTGATTCAAAACATGAAATAAATATTATTTGCTGTCCGACTAAATATTTGAGCATAACTGAACACTCAGTTTCAGAGAATTTATTAAAATAATATTTCTGAAAATTCTTTTAATTCTTGCTATGAATTATAAAAATAAATATACTTACATTTGATTCTTAATGCAAATTACTTCTCTCAGAAATAGTTGCGCCAACAGTTTTTTTGTATTAACTTCCAGTACAAGGATTTTATCCTCTCTGGGAAATTTTTACATGTTGACATATATCTTCATTCTTGTTGTATTATTTGCATAAGTTTGTCCACAATACTTACATTTTCCTGTCATCTTCTTTGTGTTTCTGTACCATCAGATTGGCAGCAGCAGTTGCCAAGATGGCACCTGGGTCTTGACTTGTATAGTGAAGCCTCTGTTTTATAGTTTTTACCTTCCCTAAAAGTACATAGTGGCAGCAGTGTCTACTGTTGATAACAAATGGTCTTAACATGACATCTGTTACTCCTGTTTCACCATAATATATCTCTTACTAATAATGAAACTTTGGGATGGAAGGGCATCCCTAACTTCCATCCTCCACCGACGATGGATTTCACTGTGCCTAAATCATGGGAAGCATGGAAGCGAAGATTCAAGAGGTATGTTTCTGTGGCCGGACACAGGACTAAATCAGAAAGTGAAAAAATTTATCTTCTATTATACGTAATGGACGATAAAGCCGGAGAAATATGGGCTCAGTTTCAGCCCACATCTATATTTGTAAATGTAGTACATACTTTTGATAAGTATTTCAATCCCAGAAAAAAACATCATCTTTGAACAATTCAGATTTAATTCAAGAGCTCAACTACCAGGGGAAACAGTTACAGATTTGATCATAGCTCTCCATGGTTTACCAGAAATGTGAGATTATGGGACATTGAAACAAGAATTGATTCATGACAGAATAGTGGTTGGGATGTCCAACGTAAAAACCAGTAAACAACTTCAGTTACTACCAGAACTTACTTTCGAACAGGCAATTCTAGTGGCAAAAAAAGCAGAACTACAAAGCAGAAAGTCAGCAATTCTCCACCAAGAACATCATCACCTGGAAGTTCATTGTGTGCAGACCAAAAAACATTCCTGAAGCAGCTGTTTACTTGATACAGATGCAAATCAGTGGCTCAACAAGATAACGATCCAGCGGAAAGTGTCAGTTTTGTGGGTTACGAGTGCATGAGCGATCTAAGAATCCAGTTAGAAATGCCAAGTGTTTCAGGTGTAACAAGCTAGGCCAATGGGCATCAGTTTGCAGAGCAAACAAATCTACGGACCACGGTAGAGTGCTCAATGTTTCAGAAGGAGTGGAACGCAGGCAGGATGACAGTGAGTTCTTTCTAGTTTATTTCTCCATTCAATTGATACAAGTAAGTGGACAACTTCAGTTGATGATGGAAATTTTTTATCTAGTTTCCAATCCTTAATTGGCACTAATGCTGATATAACTTGCATTCCTCCAGAGATTGTACCTCAGGAGCTATATTCTCTGTTAAAGCACTGTAACAAAATTATTTCAGGGCCAGATGGACATGCCTTGTCCCTAAGAGGCTGTCTGGAACTTGAGCTTCTTGCTAGATGTAACACCTGTATAGCAAAAGTGTATTTTATATCAGGACTGATGACCTCCATATAAGAAGGCAGTACTTAAAAAATTTGGGCATAGTCTGCTTCCAAGGAGATCAGTGCAAATTATCAGTTGTTGATAGTTCTGAAGTTCAGCACATTGGAGCATTCACGAAAGTGGAAGTACCATTAGAGTTCACAGGTTTAACTAAGGGGTTGGGAAAGATGAAAGGGCAGGTAAACATTTAATTAAAATAAAATCCCAAACCATATATGCAGTCAGTTCCTAGAATAGTAACTATACCATTACTTGGCAAGCTCATAACAGAATTGAACAGGTTAATCCAGCTGGATATCACTGAGCAAGTGCCAGAGCCCACGGAAGCACCAATTGTAGTTGTGCCTATAGGTGAGGCAGTACGTATCTGTGGAGACTACCCAGAATTGAACAACCATACTAGACGTCCACATTTCCCTATATCATGCATAGAAACCCAACTGGCTCAGCTTAAGGGTATCAAATATTTTTCCAAGCTAGGTGCCAACTCAGATTTTTACCAGATGGATCTTGATCACAAAATCAGGTTGCATACTACATTTATCACCTCTTTTGGGCTGTATTTTTTTTAAAAGGCTACCATTTGGGATTGCTCGTGCAACAGAATACTTTTCTTACACGATCTCACGAGTTCTAGAAGGCATTCCAGGTGTTGTGTTTCATGTAGATGACATTTTGACTTTTGCCCCAACCATTTCAGAGCATGACAATATACTTAGAAAGGTATTGCATAAGCTAGATGATGAGGGCATTACACTCTATGAAAGTAAAAGTGTATTTGGGGTTACGCAGGTCAAGTATTTGAATTTTCTGCTGAATTCAAAAGGCATTGGGAAAGATCCCAAGAGATAGAAGGCCTCACGAACTTTCCACAACCTTCAGATAAAATTGAACTCCAGCAGTTCCTAGGTTTAGTCAACTTTTCATTATAATTTATTTCAGGAAAATCAGAAATATTAAGTCCTTTGTTTGCACTATTGAAAAAAGAGGTTAAGTTTGAGTGGACACATACTCAGAGTTCTGCCTTTGAAAAAATTAAAACCATGCTGTCTGAAGCACCAACCATTGCCTATATTTACCCAGGTCAACCAGTAACTTTAAGTGCAGATGCAAGTTCATTCGGTCTAGGCTGTTGTCTTATGCAACAGTCAAGGAATTCCAGGAGGGTGATAGCATATGGCTCACGTACTCTTTCAGCTACAGAAAAATGGTACTCTCAGATAGAGAAAGAAACCTTGGCCTTGGCATGGGGAGCAGAAAAGTTTCAGTAATATTTGGTAGGCATACCAGTCAACTTGGAAACAGACCATAAGTCTTTGCAGCAGATCTTGCAAACAAAACCTCTACATGAGCTGTCTCCTCGTTTGCAAAAATTTCTGATTTGTTTAATGAGATACGACTATTCTGTTCAGCATGTACCCGAGAATGAGTTAGAAGTTGCAGACTCCCTGTCCCGTAATCCAGTGTCCACTGAGGCTAGGGAACAAGAGGAAATTAACACAAGTGGAGGCATTTGTACAGCAGGTCATTTCTACATACCCAGTCACAGGTCAGTTTCTGTCAGTTATTCAGTTAGAACAAGAGAAGGATCCAGTTTGTATCAAACTCAAACAGTATGTAGCAACAGGGTGGCCTAAACATGTAGACCTGCCAGAACAAATGCATATGTACTATCAGTTCAGACACGAGATTATATCTGAAGAAAGATTGCTGTTAAAAGGTTTGTGCTTAATCATACCTCCATCTTTGCAGCTTAAGTGTTTGGAGTTTATCCATTCAGGGCACAAAAGCATCACAAAGTGGCGTGAAAGAGCAAAGTTATGAGTGTGGTGGATGGGGTTTTCATCACGGTTGGAGAATTTGATATGCAACTGTCCCCAATGTGTGGAAGAACGAGTTAACCCAAGAGAGCCTACCAGCAGGAGCCTTTTCCATCTAGAGCTTGGCAAAAAGCGGGAGTTGATTTTTTAAAATGTAAACAGTGGTTTATGGTTGTCACGGATTACACCTCCAGATTATTTGAAATTGTTTCAATATCCTCTTTAGCAGATGTTGTCATCAGACATTTGAAAAAAAGTGTTCTCTAGGTTTGGCATTCCAGAAATAGTGCGAGCAGATAGTGGTACTCAGTTTCTGTTGGCAAAATTAAGAGAATTCTCCTCTTTGTACAATTTCACAGTTATTACATTCTCACCACATTATCATCAGTTTAAAGGTGGAGTGGAAGCAGCAGTCAAGGTTGCCAAACAGCTATTAAAGAAAAATGACATTTCTTCCGCACTCTTGGCGTATTGCACCACACCACTTGAGAACAGGTTCAATCCAGGTGAACTACTAATGAATAGGTGTTTAGATTCACACTTCCATTGCTGCCATCCAAACTGTCCCAGCAAGTTAAGCATAAGAGTGTGCAGCAAAAGGAAAATTGCAACACTTCTCTACAAGCAGCCAGGTACAACAAGCGTCATAGGGTCCGACAACTAGAGGATTTAAAAGTGGGAGAGGTAGTTTTGATTGTATGGCATGAATGAACAGATAGGTCCAGAGTCTAGATTCTATAGAGTGCACATCAGTAGAGGTAGTAACAGGCGCAACACGTGGTTTTTAGTACCGGCTCCATACAAGGATGGCAAGGTGGTGGTTAATAGGGGAGTATGTAACCCGGAGGTTAATGAGCGGGAAACACCAGCGGAGGTGAACAGGGAGGAAAGTGATGGTGAAGAAGATTTCAAAGTGTTTGAGGTGATAAGGGGACAGAGTCTACAGAAATAGGTACATACGGGTACACTCCATCAAAGGAAGGTACTTCGCAGACAGTGATACGTAGATCTGATAGACAGGTGAAACAACCTGCATGGCTAAGTGACTTTGTTAAATAGGAAGATGGTTGTTGACAGAAATTTGGTGTATTAAATTTGGCATTAAGCAACAGTTTCAAACAGCTAATACTTAAGTAACCTTGAAGTAAAGGTGATTTTTAATATGTGTATTTTGCCTACTGTAGTGAAACTTATAGTATACTGTGTACTGCTAACAGTTTATTGTATTGTTTGTGTATATATGTATGAAAAATTTTGTAGGTTTGCAAACTGTGTACTTTGTCTACTGAAGTGAATCGTAGAGTATATGGTACTGTTTACTGTATAGAAACTTTGTATTGTACTATGTTATTTGAAGATTGTTTTTTTTAAATAAAACTTGAGAAGAGGGATGTACCATCAAGTTGGCAGCAGCAGTTGCCAAGATGACGCCTGGGTCTTGACTTGTATAGTGAAGTGTCTGTTTGAATCACAGTTTTTTAACTTTCCTAACAGACTTTAATATAATAGTGCCACACACTAGTTTTATTCACACTAGGCATTACTTACAATTGCACTTTAAATTTACTTAACCAAATAAATGTAATATGTACTTCAAAAGTTGGGACTTACTCACAGTAATGTTTGAGCTGTAACTAACTCACAACTACACAGCATACCTGTTATGGTACATCCCCTGGACAGGGGAAATCCCTTTACCAATTTCACATTGTTTAGCAATGTGAACCCCCTACTACTCTCTGTCTTATGTAACTTGGCAATATTTGAAAGTTCAACGAAAGTAGCTCCAAAAGTTTATTTTTTGTTTATGTATCTCTTTGCCATCAGCTGGTGCGTCAAGTGGAGGCTGTATATTTCATCAACACGCTGTCAGCTAATCCACTTGCCAGTGTACTGTAATACTTAACAAATTTTAAGGTATTTTAGAGTGACATCTGTCTAAAAAATTTTTAGGTTATAAAAGTAAAAATATAAAACCTTGCAAATAATTAAATATTTGCTAACTATTTTTAAATTTGTCTGAGACAGCGAGTTTGGTTTAACATTTTCATGATGGTAATTGTAGTTCATATCACACTTTGGACGTTGCAGCTAACACAACTGTAACTTAAAAGTAATTTGGGGAACTTACTCGACAACACACTTCATTCGCCGACAACTCACAAACGACTATTGCGAAGCATTAATTCTGCTATTGCTGATACTAAACAGTTTGAGTTGAAACAAGGAAATGGGTTTGCAGGAGAACATGGTGTGTGATGGAGAATGGGCATGGATGATTACCGGCCCAATAGAAATTACTATTAATAAAAATTGCTGTACAATACATATATGTTACTTTAAAAACTATGCAGAGGTCATGAAAAAATAAAACTATTGGTATCTGTTGGTAAATTTATTATTTTACACACAAAAGTTAGTTTCTGGCTGGTTAGGTTCAGGTGAGACCGGGCAGATTGTGCAAATGGTATGACAAAGAGCATGGTGTTGTGAGCCGAGCGCATTAGTCAACACATAGCAGCACAGGCCTGCCTCTAGATCCCGTATATTCAAAATTTGACTTTTCTCCTATAACTGTCTTAAAACAACACAAATTTGAAATAGATTTCATCAAATTATTATTAAAAATAATTCAACTATACCATGCAATATTTCTGTAAGATTTTGGAATTAAAATATATTAATTAATCTAGGAACTCTTTCTTATATCGTATTTTATGCTTGTCTGATGTGTGTCAGCAATGCACTCAGAATAGCCAATGTAATATTAACTTTTGTTCGTTTGTGCATCAGCTGATACAGGATTTTGTAAGTGGCACTTTGTTTGTTTTGTATATAACTAGTAGCCACTCACTGACTTTTACAGTCTTTAATCGAACCGTCAACCTCTCGCCAAGTTACACGAGACAGAGAGTATATAGAGGCACTAAGGCAGGGAATTCCCCATATAATTTTATCATTGGTCTCTTTTGCAAGGTGAACAGCAGCAGCCCTGCCTGTTGTGAAGATAGGAAATTTCCCTTGAATTTGTATTTTCTATTAATTTCCGTTTTTTTTAGTTGAAGCGTTTGTTAACCAAATATTATAGTAAGGTGAATCCCTATATTTATTAATCATCCCAAATAATTTTAATAAAATACTGTCATTTTCAAATAAGAAAATTTTCCAGAAAAACATATTAGAAAATTTTCTGGAAAACCTTCAGTGTCAGAAAATTTTCCATCCCACATCTCTGTTTGTAGCTATATATGCTAACTCAAAATTAAAATCATATTTTATTTTTTTATTATGTCATGGAATATTTTTTTTTTTTTGTTTTGAAACATGTTGAATATTGTAAATCTCACATAGTCTAGTTTTTCGAAATAGCTTCTTTCTCAAATATTTTGAATGATATATTTTTGTATACACTGTTCAAAACTTAAGGAAAATTTTACAATTTATATGTCGAGACATCTTTCTGTGTATACTCACTCCATGACATGATATTTATACTTGTTCTCCATGAACATCCAAAGATGTCTGTGTTTGTAATTCTATAAATATTTCTCACAACAGATATTTTTTAGTGTTACATTTAATATAAGATTTCAGACATACTTTTTGTTCAAAATGCCGTATCTCAGTATTTTGATCAACTTCAGTATGTGCCTAGCTAACACCAGCCTCAGATGCATATCAATTTTGCTGGCCCATTTCAAGGCATAAACCTTCTGATAGTTATTGATGCATATTCCAAAAGGCCAGAGGTTAGGTAAACCAGAAGTATGTCTACCATGTCGGTTATTCAAGAGCTGAATGTTACGTTCAGATGCTATTGGTTGAAGCAGACAATGGGACTGCATTCAGAGCTCAATAAATAGCATGGTTTTTCTCCACAATATTATTGTTGTTTAGAATATCTACCAGTAGTATCAGGCCAGAGTTTTGTGTAATTTTTTGAATTTTCTGAATGGAACATAAAAGTGTAGGCATTTTGTGGAGGCGAATGCCAAGGCAAGGGTGCTGAGAGCTATCAACACCTACAGCCAGGATAACCACAGAATCCAGAGCTCTGTTGTGATAGCTAGTCAGGTTCTGCCAGTTACACTATCGCCTACATTATGAATGAAGTCTCTTCAGAATAGGCTGTGAAACTTAGTAAACATGAACTTTCTGCTGAGTTCAGCAATGCACATACTTTTTGGGTCAGGTGGTGAGTTCTTTGGTGATAGCCAGAAAGAGGAGATTGAAGACTTCACAGAGAGGAGTTTGCCTCATCTAGGTGGGACAAAAGGTCCTACTAAAGAGGTTCCTCTAAAATAGGGAAGATAGGTCAAACATAATTGATTGTTATTAATTCACTGAATGGATTCTGAGGTTGGTAGTCTGTTAATATGATGTCTGGATGGGCTACATATGCCCTTGCCTAATGAAGGTGGAAATATCCCCTGAGTGCAAGGATGCTGCCAAGCATCTGAGCAGTAAGTTAACAGGAGTATCTTTAATTCCGTCATTCTTGATTTAATTTGTTTTAATTAATTCCTGTAACATTAATTTGATGATACTGTGAATTAGGCACCTTCCTTGCTATTTAGTTTCATTCTGTTTGGAATACGGATAAGGTGTTTTAATTATTGTGCCTTGAGAGCTGTCAATTCTCATTCACCATCTTTTGTATCATGCAAAATAATTTAATTTGCAGAAATCTAGAAGATAACACTTGTTACAAGTTGAAATGTACATAAACTTTTCTCTTTACTCTTTATTTTTATTTAAATTTAATTTCTTATCATTCCTCAAATTTTCCTTTTTTTTTATATATATTGGTGCAAACCTTAAATTCAATATTACTGTTAAATCATGCCCCAATTTTTATTATTTGTTGAATTATTATTTTTACAATTAAACTGAGAAGTTAGAAGGAGGGATGGGCCAAATAGTTATTTTCATGTAATGAGAGTTCTATCATTCCAGTTCCAAGTAAGAAGCATATTCCAGTATTGTGTTACTTTTGTAGCAGGTTACTGTGAACTGCAAAAAATTTCTCGCCTGTCCCAATGTTCCAGGGAAAAAAAATTATGATCTTTTCCAAGAAATAACATTTGCACATGCCCACAGTTGCAAACCAAGACGTTCCAAAAAATAACATTTACGCATATGCACAGTTGCAAGCTGAGATGTTCCAAAAAATAATTTTTATGCATGGGTACTGTTGCAAATTGAGACATTCCAAAAAATATTTTTCACGTATGCACAGTTGCCTGGTTTGTTGGGGGAAGTTGAACAGTTACAAGCCAGATGTTCCAAAAAATAACTTTTACGCAATTGCTGGTTTACATGAGGCAAACCAAGGCCACTATGTGAGACAATCCAAGAAGTTCTAAAAATAGTGGTATAAGCAATGGAAGGTGTTTCTCATGCAACATGTTTTCAAACTGTAACAGTTTATTATAAATGTTATGATAAATAATGCCCATCTCTAGTTAGAAGGCGCATTACTCCCACTGTTGTCATATTTAGTGAAAGGTGTATGCCTGATATCAATGTTCTTTGATAAGTACATTCAAGTTTGTGAAGAACTATTCCCCACATTTTCCCGTACAGACCTGTAGAGGACTAAGTCTACAATTTTGATACCTGGAGATCCCCCCCAACATTTAATTAATTTTATAAAAGCCAAGCGAGTGAATTTAAAGTTTACATTATTGTGGGGATTATCTTTCAGGTACCTCTATGCCCCCTCAGCCACAAGATGTGACACTATCATCCTGTAAGTAATAAGTTGGCCAAAAGAAGACTGTCGAAAATGTCAAGCAGAAGCCAGAGAGGTGAGAATAATACCGGAAAAGTACTGGTGAGTAATTAATGCAGCAACCACTCCAGATAGTTTTGACAAAACTACATCCTGTAACGGATGGAAGCAAATCTTAGGAGATGCAGATTATGTTCATAAGTGTGATTTGGCTCAAGGTTTTTATACAGAGGGCATTCAACATTGTAAAATGGATGCCTTCAAGCAGTGGTGCCAACTTAAAGGGGTATAAGGCTACTTTTGCCAACCCAAAATTTATCTAGGGGATGCAGAGGGCCATTTTGCACCTCTAAAATTCTCATCTTTCTTAACATAATTCATATGCAATAATTTCTAAATGAATGTTGCAAAATACTATTATTTCCCTGTATATTAATAAATTTTATTTTAAACATTATAGGGATTTTTTTTTCTATTTATAATTGCAAGTGGCCATATATTGATCCAGGCATTTTAAGTGATTCTTTAACTACCAAAGTTTCAGTACTTCAAGAACTGTTCTATAACCACTGCTAAAACCTTTTGGTACTCTGAATTGGAAAACTATTATAGTACATTTTACATATTTAATGAGTGTTGTGAGTTATTTTATATTTTGTTAACTATGTGTTTCAATAATTATATTTAATTTTCATGATTGGTTTGTAATGCATTTTGTTTCATACTTGTGACTCTCGATATACAGTAACCTACTGACTGTGCAATCAACCCCAGTGGCTATTTAGTTTAAGAAACACTTAGTTAATTCTTCTTTCCGACTGCAACAAGTATTACGTAATTTTCTCCTTTGGAAACCTTTTCTTGTATCAATCATAGTATGGTTTAATCATTAGTTTTATAGCATAAACGTGAATGAAATTGCATGTGTATTCTTGGTCCCTATTATGTCATTAATGTTTTGGTAACTATAAATTACTTTTCTTAATTTATTTGTCTTTAGCTGTCCATGAGCACATGCAGCTTTTCATTTGAGGTGCTCTAACAACATTCTTGTCTCACATCTCGTGTGGTGTCTAAAAGAAAGTAAAAAATTTTATGCATTCAATTGGCTTCGACAATGATAGCACCTTGAACTCTGTTTTGGCAATTAATTTTTGGGAAATTGTGCTGCACTATTCTTTAGGCTGGCTGTAGAATAAGATAACCATCATGTAAATAATTATTCTACTATGAAATTGGTTAAAGTTATATGTATATATTTTTATCTTGTAGTAATTGGGGTTCCCCATGGATAGTCACAATATTTTTCTTTTAAAGACTTTACATGTAATTTATATAGGTTTTTCAATTAATGTTTTAAAATTTTTTCTTTTCTAAATTTATATAAAATATGTTAATGATTAATGGTAAATGAAAACGGTATGGTACCTCTGATAATACGTAACATCACAAGATCTAATTTTATTGGATGTGCAGAATAATAATTATTTCAAACATGTTGTTTTAAAGATGAGCCCTCAATAAAATAGTGCTCTCAAAAATGATATTTCTATAATACTGCAATATCGTTCAATTTATATTTTAAATAAATATGGATGGGAATTAATAATGATTCACATATCAACTGCTATGAATGTTTTATTTGTACTCGGTACTAAAAATAAACAGATTCACTCACACTTCTGACATTGTGAGGTATCCGCTCACACGTCAGTAGCATTTGATACTTACAAATGGTTTCTACAAATACACAGTCATTCATGCCTATTCTGTGTAATCTCAAGAGATGTGGGAAATAATTTTTCTTTTTATCCTAAGTTGCTGGAAAACAATTTCAAAGTTATTCACACTTACAGCTAAATTTAAATTCTAATTGAAATTTAAGTAACTGTATGACAACTGTTTTAATATTTAAATCTTGGGCATCCCCTGGCTCCCCCTATCAGAAGGGTTAGCCATGGCCCCATCCCAATTGCAGCATTCACACTTTTACACATTTATGTGGGAATAGTGTCATACAAATGGTTAGTTATTCCGGAACCAGTCGTGCATCTTGTGCTGAGGAAAAATGAGTAAGTTGTATAGCTACACCAGCAAACAGCTTTGTAGGAAGTAATAATATTCTAGATAATTGGTGGGTGCTAGGTGGGGTTTCCCACCTAGTCATTCAACTGGATGACTGTCTATAACTACCCTGCAGCCATATGTTGCATTTTACTTACGGTTTGTCAGTTTAAAAACATGCTAAAATATTTCTTTAAGCTTAAAGCAAAATCATGCACAATTTTGACTTATGTACATCTCAAAACACTAAGGTTCATCTTAAATAAATCTAGGGTATGCTCAGTACTACAATTGTCTTTAAAATTAATTAATTAAATTCATATTTGGGTGTTATCACAGCTTATAAACCACACACATAAAACTAAATGGGTAACTTGATTGGTGCACATACATTTAAGTAATAATTTTACTCAGTTACATACAAAAATTATAAGGCACAATGATGGTAACAAACTAATGAATACAAAATGGAAAAAATGTAACCCCACGTATCAAATATTTAAATATGCAATTTATTTATGAAAAATGTAAGTGTATTAATATGTAATTTTATTGTGACTGTACTTAGTTTTCAACACTAAACTTATTTTAAACAATTAAATGAACATAAAATATTGCAATTTTTGTTAACTGATAATAATACTTAATTTCATTGCATACTAAGCAAGTATTTAATGGCAGTAATTTCAGTATAAAATAATTAAATCAGGATTGTCAGGAGTTGGCCAATCACAGATTATCACATTTTATGGATAAACGAATCAAATCCCAAGAGAGTAGGCATGTGCCTGATGGCTGCTGCAGTATAAAAAATGCCAAGATCATGTGACATCACTGTTCCTCAGTCCTGTTAGGCCTTGGCCACACTAAATGTGATGTAATACCAGATATGAAAAGACAGATAGGTAGAAAACTATGCTTTGATATTTGACCCACCAAAATAAGTGCAATGAGATGAAAGCAGATACGTCAGGTAACATAAATTAAAGCAACGATCTTTTAGCTTAATAACAAGAGGGTCTGAATGTAAACAGACAACAGCATACAAGACATACATAAAACCATTAATTTTGCAGGTTAACTTTGTTTTTAAAAACTCTAAACAAAAAATAAGAATATAAAGAAATAATCAACACTATTGTAGGTTATTGCACTATCTCAACAAATTGTAGTAGTTCTAAGTACAGTCAGTCAATCACAAAATGTTGCATCTTCAGAGGCCAGAATTATGTCTAAGACCCTTTAGGTATCTTCTGCAGCATAAAATTTTGCTCACTGAGACTGCAGCACTTGCATGGGTTTCACTTGAGTCATCTTGTTCTGCAGGTTCAAATCCTGGCCTGGGAATTCAAAATATTTTTTATATTATAAAATATTTTAGCGAATTGAATAACGCACATACCAAAAATATCAACATAAAAGAAACAATAAACAGAAGTAAATCAACGACAAACTGATGCCACATTGCATAAGCTGCATTCATGTTCATGGATTGATCAAAGAATATATTGAATTAAAATTCTCTGATATAAGCATTTAAAAAAAAAAAAAAAAAAAAAAAAAAAAAAAAAAAAAAAAAAAAAAAAAAAAAAAAAAAAAAAAGGCATACTTCCCACAAGGTAATGTTTCTCAAGAGAATCAAATAGAAAAAGTAACATTTCCTAGCACTATCTTCGTATACTCACAACTGCATGAAAAATGTCATATAAATTGTAATTCTAATCTCAAAGTGAACATGGAGGGCAGAGTGAATCTATTTCTTTTTTTGTTACATAAACTTTTAATTTATATTACTGGTAATACAAACAATAAACTTTTTTCCTTTTTAAAAACGTTTGTAAAAGCAAAAGAATACCACTTTTAAAAGTGGTTACAATAACCCAATTTGTAAAACATTTCAAGAAATGTTTATACAAATGAGGAATCACTTTAAGTATGGAAGTAAAAGCTACTAACTATCAAAAACATTTTCAAGAAATGTTTGTACTAACCAGGAATCACTTTAAGTACAGAAGTAAATGCTAGAAACTATCATATACTCTAAAGAGCATTTCACGTAAGACAAGTTAATGTACGTATAAATGATGCACTATTGAATACCAAAATACATTGAAATGAATTTTGCATAATTGATTAATAATCTATAGATAGTAGAAAACTTGTTGCCTTTTAGCACTTGTCGTTCAAAAAGTAGGCCAATATGATCATGTGCACAACATTGTATTTAATGCTAATGAGTATCTGTTTTCCGACACACATTCATGAAACAATAGATTCTGTTGTTATACTGTGCAAATGTGTGTGGACATTTAATGGCATTAACTGTTAACTTCAGCTCTTCCCAAGATGTGAAATTATGTTCTTCTGGCTTAGCCAGTTCCTCAGTGTATCCGAAGTGAAAATCACTGTTAACAATGTAAGTCAAGTTGGTTATGTGGTTAAAGGTGCAGAATTATAACACAATGGATATAGTTTCAAATATCTGTGCTGTCAAGACACAACTCTATTTTCATTAATGAGATTTTGAAAAAAATGTTTCCTCTCTTCTTGTTTATTTATCATAACTTTTTCTGGAACATATAAAATAATTTAAATTCCAATTCTCAAAAACAAGTTGAAATAAAATCCTACAATTTGTAATGACACAAATATATGCATTGCAGATTTTACAAGCAAAGTTACTATATGTAGTTCTAGAAAATACTTTTTTAGCAACAGGGTTTATAAATATTCTTCTTATAAAAGTACACAACATTTTTATAGTAAATGTTGGCTGCCAAAACAGTGAACAGAGTATCACTAAACTTTATATAAAAAACTGCTTTACATGTTTTGAGCGACGTTTGCTAAAAAAAATAGCATTTTTATAACAATCTCGTCTGATGATTATGTTCTGTTTTCTTTTTCAGTTTCTCGTGTGTTTATTGAAAGTGACAATGGTTACAACTGGCATTTTCACATCCATTCCAAGTATGAACACTCCTGTGCAAGATATTTAAGGTAGCTTGGAGCACAGCAAAAATGTTATCTTTAATATTACATCACAATAAAATAGACAGAGTACTGAACGTATAATAAAGGCCATTTCCTAACTAAGAAAATGCACACTAGTTCATTGCCTTGTGTGTCTATGCTAAATGGCATGTCATATGCACACCTATGTTGCCTTTATTTTTCCTGAGACTAGAGTTAAGGCATGCAAACTATGACCCATTAGGCAGCACTGTTAGAAATTGTTGAGGGATACTGAACATGTTTTACTCCATTTCTTGTTAATTACCACTTTAAAATTACACTGATTATAGCATACTCCTCAGATTATTCAAATTTGCTGCCATTCCCCATGATTTGGATCTCGGTTCCACTACCCCTGCTCCCTCTTTGCATTCTCCTATGTTATCCCTCCCTCCATGCAAATGCGATAGCCAGCCTTCCCCTCTTTTTGTTTGTATTAATTTGCTATATGTCTTCAATCGAACCTCAATGTTAAGAGCCACTCTTCACTCACCCTTCAGCAAAGTACTGTTCCTTGGGGCTCCGTCTCATCTGGTCGCCTTTCTGCATTTCTCCAGCCTGAGTTATCGACAATACAATTGCATGATTTATTGGATTGACTGACGTGCAACTTTACCATGCAGTTAGGTTAAGTGCACTCAATAGTTTTCAAGTGTTCTTGATGTATGGCTACCAAAGCATGTACGCATCACTAGGTTTGTACTGTCTGTCATATTACATATTTTCTTTCGGCCTCCTGTAACAATGATTTCAGTTGAATTTACGTGGTGCAGTGATGGTGTAGTAAATAGTTTCACATATTGGTTCCCCAGAGTTTCAATGTTTTCTTTTGAGGTTTGTCTGAGGTGGAGATGCTTTGTAACGTATTGCAGAGGTTAAATGTACCGCACTGCTTTCGCTTTGGCATTTCTTGTCCTCATCAAATCTTCATCCATCTGCAGGTTATTAATTTTTACATACTGTTGTGAATACATGGTGCTCCTTAGTGCATTTATGCAATCTAGTCATTTTGTAAAATGTAACTTAAATGCATTTTGATAGGTTTTCCAAGTGAATGGGTTTTTCCTCTGCTCCTTCTGAGAACCTGCTGAGTTTAACCATGTTTTTAATGTGTCAAAGTTTTAAAGTCATGCTTTTCATTTGAATGCCCATTTGTACGTTAATGTTTATAATGCAAGTTGTGAATTATAAAGGATCTATGAGCACCTTTTGTGGATAAAATATGTATTTAATTAATTTGCATTTTCAATGGACTGTAACAAAATTGTCTATTCACAAATTTTTTTAAATAAATATCCTAGCATAGGGTTGCACCCTTTTTCAGAGGGGTCGCACTGGCTGAGCAGTTAGCCTGCTTGCCTCCCACCAAGGCAAACCAGGTTCAATCCCCGGCCACGTCACTCCCAGATTTTCACATGTGGGAATCGTACTGGACAATGCTGCTGGTCAGCGGGTTTTCTCAGGGATATTCCATTTCCCCCCACCCTTGCATTCTGGCAATGCTCATTCTCACCTCACTTCACCCTCATCTGCTCTCAAGACCTCTTTAAGAGCCACCCAAATCTCTCAACTCAATTAAGAAAAATTATTTTTCTACCACTGTAAATTATTTCCTTCCCTGAAGATTAATAACACATAATAATAAATTAAATAATGAGTTTTGTTAACATTTTTTTCTACACTGGATAAGTTTGTGCAGTTATAATTTTTGGATTTACTTAAACTGCCTACCAAAATTTGTACTGCTAAATATCTATTGTTAAAAATAACACATTCATCAGGTTCATATTGGTTTTGAATATTTTAACCTAATGTATATCCAATGCTATTACTAAAACATTAAAAAATAATACACATGTTATTTTAGCTTTCAATCATATGTCATATCATAGTGTTTATACCAAATCTCCTAAAATTTCAAGATCACTAAAAAATGTTTCCCCCTTTAGCAAAAAGTTTAATTTGCACTCTAGGTGCAAGATATCATAGTAATTGCCGTTAGGCATAACATACAGATAGAATAGTAATATTGAAAAGTTGTTTCTGTAATAACAAATAAATGTAAAATTATTGTTTGCTAAATTGGAAGATGCAGAGTGCAGTAAGTAGTGTACAGGGATGACCACTCAACACAAAAGGTATTGTTCGGAAATGGCTGCTTTGAAGGGCTGTTTGTCTCCTTGATTCTGTGTGTCTATGACTTCTGAGAAATTTTACAAGGGGGCTTAAAACTGCAAAAAAAATGTAGGTCACAAGAGGACTCTGCTGTGTTTAAAACTACAACCAGCGAGAAGAGCAACCAGCATTCAGAGCACTCTGGCCAGCCCATATAAAGCCAGAGTCTACAAGGGAAATCCCTGAAGCCATATGATATTCTGTAACAAAAATGTATTAAAATTTTATCTTCAAGTGAAAATTTTTTATTGCAATGTTAATGTGAGACTTTAGTATATGCGTCAGGAATTCCGTAAGTTTCATGTGATTTCATACATAAAATTAGGATTTTGTTTCTGTGGGTGTCTATAGGGAGATGCTGTAAGTTGGAAGATAGGGGGGAAGACTTACCCTCTTATTGGACAGGGCTTTTCTTTGGAAACCTCAGCAGTAACACAGAATGCCAATTTTATACCGAGCTTTTATTGTTGTTGGTTTACGAGACATACAGACTCTTGGGATCAGCTGCAAACCAGCAACAAGTTCAAAGAATCTGAAGTTTAACTGATATGCGAGGCGTTGTTACTTGTGAAATTTGTTTAACATTTGCAGGAGTGTTCACCGTAGAATGATCGAGAATCAGAGATTGATTGGAGTCAGGGTAGTAATTTGTTTTTAATTAGTGGTTGAACTTACAGGCGCCTACATGAACAGAATTACTTAAAGTACCTGGCTTATGTTAACAGTTTACCCATACCCTGTAGTATTTATAATATGTACCTAAGAGAAGGGAGGTAGCAATCAAAATTCAGTTTACTTTCAAAGAATTCTGACATACAGAACACATTATGTCCCATCCTATGTCCATCATACCGGGCAATTCTTCCATCCCCAAGATAAGGCACATCCAGTACAATAAGGGATGGCTGGCAACCCTATTCTAGCACGTGAAACACATTTTACTTGTTACTGTATTTGTGAATCTCAAATTAATGATATCCTAAGTGAAATTTACAGAGCATCTTTAATTATGTAAATTATACAATTGTTACTGTCAACTGGGGTCACTATGGTCACACAGGGTGACATGGTCAAAGAAATAAATATCAGTGGGTTAGTAAAAAAACGTATTTCATATTCTTAAATTCACACATTCACACACGCACCTACACACACACATAATATGGAAACTATTAGTTAAAATGTAAATGACAACATTATTCTAAAATAAGAGCAACTTAAACACAAATCTTTGTTCTAACCATAATAACTCCAGTTTTTTTCTCTCTCTCTCTCTCTCTCTCTCTCTCTCTCTCTCTCTCTCTCTCTCTCTCTCTCTATCTCTCTCTCTCTCTCTCTATCTCTCTCTCTCTCTCTCTCTCTCTCTCTCTCTCTCTCTCTCTCTCTCTCTATATATATATATATATATATATATATATATATATATATATATATATATATATATATATATATATATATATATATACACACACACGCACGCACACACACACATACATACATACATACATACATACATCCTGGCTATATATATTTGGAAATATAAAATACCAATGTTAAATACCTTTAAAACATGCATTCAACTTATAAATCACAAAAGCGCAGTGGCTTAACATGACTTTAAACAGTTTTATTCTACGGCAATTTTTACTTTCATGATTCGCAAATTATGACCACAAATGCAGCAGACGTAATGTGACATCAGTTTGTTATTGATTTACTTCAATTTATTGTTTCTTAGTGTTCATTAATTTTACTATGTGCTTTGCTCTACTTGCTACAATATTTTATAACATTTTGAAATGTTGAATACGCAGGCCAGGATTTGAACCTGCAGATTCTGCACAATTTGTGTGAGATTTATTTTCAAGTGTATACAGTTACTTTTTTCTGAATACTTTTGAGTTCTAATGCATTCTCTTTGCAAATATGGAGATAGTATTTTGTTTTGAACAATACTCTTCTCTAAAACATGAATGGTTTTACCTAAATTAAAAATTAAACATTTAGTAAGTTAAAAAATATTTTTTATATATATTAAACCATAATATTTTGACTTTGTAGAACTCAAAATTTTACATTAACAAGCATTGGTAATATTACTTAAATACAAAAACTTAGAGTAGTTAGTTCTAAATATTTTACAAATACATTTCTATCCTAGCCATCTTACTCAAACAAGTACAATTATGTTGTTTTTTTTTTTTTTTTTTTTTTTTAATTTTAAGATAACTTCTAACAAGCAGTGAGTATAATTATTTCATTTACATACAAACAGTTATAGGACATTCACAGTAAAGTGAGCACTTTTTAAGGCCCCAACAACAGGCTTAAACCACTAATAAATAGGTTTTATTGCAGCTTTGAACGTTAACTTTTAAGAGAAATGTAAGTATCCACTGTATTTATTAGTCATGTGGCAACGTTTACATTAAAAAGTGGCACAAAAATACAATTTGGCTCAAAGGACAGTTTTATCGGGGCCTTAAAAAGTGCTCACTTTATCGTGAATAGCTTATATATGTTTACATGTCTAGTATATTCGTAAAGTCTCGCCTCAAAATTGTCTTTTACACATGCTACTAGCATTGACGAGTTCGTTGCCACTGAGACAGGCACTCTGTTTGTGTTAGGCTGATCCATACTTTATGGGAATAAATGTTGCATCCAGTCTTCCATGAGGTTAGATGACAGATATTTTGCTAGCTCAGATTTCTGTCTTGCTTTAGGTTTCAGGTTAAATACTTTTGCTTCTCCTTTGCAGCTGCAGTTTAAATTGCATTGCTGCCCATGTTTTTTGAAGTTGTGGGTAGATAATTTTTGAAGGGTATGTGGTTTTTGAACTACAGCAATACTGGATACCTGCTGGCCATCCGATAAGGATGGAAGATTGTTTGCAGATGCGGTGCTGATGGTGGTTGTGGTTAAACACATGAAAGGTCAATTCGCACTCAGGTGCATGCTAAGTTTCAAGACCAGAGTTTTGTCAAAGTAAATAACTTCTGATGAGCACAATAATTCTGAGTCTTTTTATATGTAAAAAACTTTACAGTGTCTACAACAGGGATAGTACATGACATGTTGATAATGTTGGATCAATGTATGTTCATGGGCATACCGTATATGATAGAGGCTTTCATACAGTTATGCACCAACTGATGCACGAGGTGCCAGTACTATGCGTAGACTCGGCTTTGTGGGGGTGACCCACTTCAACCCTACCTCCCCCCCCCAAGGCAGACCCACTCGCGGTCCCTTCACCAGATGGCCAGGAATGATTGACAGCTGATCTGCTGGCATCACAGCCCTTCCTCCCCCTGCTTTAGAAGACAACGACTTAAGATGATGCACAAGAATATTCTGGGAACTAGAACCCTCGATGTAATGCGATATTGGCAGATATTTTTGGGTGATCACTGACGACAATATAAATATGGCAGTCTTTTGTGGAAGCTATCTAGCTAAGTGCAGTAATCAGGTGAAGTCGAGTGCAGCCAGGGACATCAGTGAAGAGGACAGACGAATACAGGAGACTGCTAGACGATGGTGGATGAGGTGTTTGTGGTGTGAATGTACTTAAGGGTGTGAAACTCAATGAGTGAAGGCTACTGTGCATGAGGGTGCTTGTAAATCTCTAGAACACTGCAGACTGGTGGCACCTGGACTGAACTGAGGTAGGACTGAATGAATATGTGATACAGATTTTATTGTAAAAATATTGGACCTGCCAAATATGGACAAATAATTTATAAAATAATTCAATAGATTTTCATAAAATGTTTATTGGGACTGATTTTATGGTTATTTAATAAAATTAATTTCTTTGAGGTAGTTATAAATTGCACAATTGAATTAATTAATTGTGAATACCAAGATATATCAATTTATTGCTTGATACTGAGATGACAGTACAGTAAACTCCCAATTAACTGTGTTAATTAGGGCCAGAGAAATCACAAATAAGCGAATTTGTATACAAAAAACCGAGATTATATAATTTATTGTCCATTCACAACTGGAACAGACTTACGAAAATCAACCTTTGAAAAAACACCATACCCATTAGCTGCATGCATAGCTAGAAAAAAAGTGGCGGAAGTAGGTACAGTACCTGCACACACCACTTTCTTTACTAGCTGTGCATGCAGCTAATGGCTAGGATGTTTTTTCAAGGGTTGATTTCCATATCTCTGTTCTAGTCGTGAATGAACTACACATTTTTACTATTAATGGACCAGAAATATTGGCTCCAAAATTCATGATAAAATACAGTACCTATTATACATTTAAAAGCAAACACAAATCATGGACTGTATGTGCAGGATTTAAGTACACGATACTTTAAATGATATTTATATTGCACCGAGTGTAGGTAATTCATGGCGCATCGAGTATACATAGCCCTTTCGCCGGCACCAGGTGAGTGTGTTGGGCAGGCGACTGGGAGAGATAGATAAGCTGTCCGTAGTTGTGTGTGTGTTGCTTTCTCATTGTGCATCACTCAGTTTCGAATGCAACGCAATAAAAATTAGACTATAACGGGAATTTAAATGAGGCAACCTGGCAATTAAACAATATAGTACAATCCCCATTAAAAAAATAACCCTAAAAATACAAAAGCTTATTAAAATTTTACTGACTTACAATCACACACAAAAGTTTAAAATCTCTGAAATATTTAGTTTTTTGTTAACATTTACACACTTGATATGAAAAAAATGTAAGTTAAGTTTAACAGTGCCTTTCTTGAAAATGGCTTCAAGTTTCTTTTGTTTGGCACTGGAATTTATGTTTTTGTTTATAACACACCATGCTCAAATTGTTTTATTATTTTTTAACTTTTCCACGATATAAACTGCCCTTTTAATATTTATTGATGTTGCAAAGGCGAGTGAAGAATGATCCGGGCTGGCGATCAATAAACTGGCAAGACGTGTTTCGTACAGGGAGGGGGGAGGTGTCCAAAACTGAAAAGGCAAATTTGTTATTTTGTAATTTGTCATTTCGTAAGATACATTTCGAAAGTTGTAGACAGCCACTTGTTTGGCACTCACAGTGACACATTTTTACATTAAGAGTGAAAAATGTTGTTATCTAAATTTAATGCTTAAAACGGACGTAATAGTTCTATAATCATCAATGCAATGCTGCGCATACTTTAAAAATTAAGAACATAATAAGTTATTCAATAACGACTTCAAAAAAATTTGTCACGAAATAGGTATATAAACAAAGCACAATAGTTGCCTGCTTTTTAAAACATACCTAGTGTATTTTATGAACAATTATTTGTTTTATAAAACATTCATGCATGTGTCCATTTTGGATTTTGTTTGCTAAAATCTGCTGCTAGATCGAAAATACAACATCAAATTATGAAATGTCGCCATTTTTGTATATAAAACCAGGTTACGTGATAATTTTGTCAACAAAATCTGCCATTTCTGACATGGCCAGAGATCAGTCAGAGTCAGGCGCACTTCAATGGACGTCTCATGCAGGTCTCTGTGACAGGCTGACAGTTTAAAGAGATAAACATCAGCTCACATGGCACAGCGATAGAAGTACCATACCGCTGTTTGTTAAACAACACACTTTACAGCATCGCCTGACTGCCGCACGGATAAGCGGAAAACTGGCTAAACGAAGCACGATTAAGCGGGAGTGTACTGTATTTTCTTTGTTATTATTGTAAATAAATTAGGGTATTACAGTTATCTCTTTTATTTAGTCCCTTAAAAAAACTGGTTCAACCCACTGAATTTGAGAAATTGTAACAATAGTTTTCAGTGCAGGTTTGCAACCAATTTCCTGACCAACAGCAACAACATACAAAGCAATGCTTTTGTAAATCATCATGTATCCAGTTAATCATTGACTGCCAACAACTGGAGATAGTTACTTTCCACCTAGAAGTCAATATGCCAATGTAAACATCTTCAGTTGTTGACAGTCAATGATGAACTGGATACACAATGATTCACAAAATCTTTACTTCATATGGTAAGAAGTACGTCTGTCTGTATGTTTATTTGTTTGCTGAGAACTCAAGAACTGAATCAAAAGGTATGATCCAGCACCAAAGCCCTAAGCAGTTTGATTTGGGATACCTGACCAAATTGGTCTTTACCTCCTGTCAGAAGTACAGCATGCCATTTAGTTAAACATCTCAGCAAGTTGGAACAGGAACCAAACAAGGAGTTACTGACATAACTAACTGATGAGCCTACTTTCATCTACATGGGTGTAAATAATCTTTAGTAAAGTTCTTAAAAGCTTAGGTATGCCTTGGCATCTCGGTGACAGCAATATCCATAGAGATGGAACCAAAAACATGTGCAACAGTACCAACACAATTACAAATACATATGTGCCTTACCCAAGACTCAAACACAGGAAATCTTTTACCATAAGCTAATGTGCAATCAGCTGAATTATGGAAGTAACATTAAGAGCATCAACTTTGGATGTAATTAGTCTCATATTTTGAATAATATGGTTTACTTACCTGAAATATTTAGAGGGGCATCATTTTGAAAAGAAGTGTCTGAGCCACTCAAAATATATCAGTTTACATGGACTATAATAGTGCTACTTGTTTGCCAGATTTGGTAGACATGTTTTTTTTCTTAGAGATGTCATAAAAATTTAATTTTTTCATGTGATGCTATCTAACAAAATGGCATACAAAAGGGACTTTGTGTACACACATTTGACAGTTGTAAGTCAGCATACAAAGTTAAGTTGGAATTGATTACATGGTTTTGTCTACAAAACATACTAAGTTAAAATTGCTACCTGGCCATCATTTTGAAAATAATTATCTGACTTACTTAAAACATACCACTTTATATCACCTACTGCAATACTACATGCTTGCGAAATTTAGTAGGAATCAGTAAACTGTTTCCCTGAGAGATAACATGAAAACTTCATTTCTTCATGTGGTACGGTCATACAAAATAGCTCACAAAAGTGGTTATTTGTTGGCATATAAGAAGATCGTAATAGATATTGTCAGCATACAAAATTTGGTCAAAATTAACCAAATGGTATGTAAGATATACCAAAGAAACGTAAAATATTTATATGGCCACCATTTTTAAAATAAGCACCTAATTAATTCAAATTGAATACATTTACATGGTCTACCATAGTATTACTTATTTTAATGGAATATATCTTTTGAGGATGTCCACATTGAAGACCTTCGTTGGGTAACACTCCAAGGGATAACAGAGTTGGAAAATTTGACAAAACATTGGATTTTGTGAAAAATATATTACCTACATTTAAAGTTGATGAAAACTCTTTGTATGGTAAATTTCTGTATGTGAAGCAATGTGTAACGAAAGAGAAGATTGATGACTGGAATATAGAAAATCACCACTAGAGAGACAGGTGGAAATATTTTCCTAATTCCACACCAAAAATGTGCCAGCTTCTACAATACTTTGTTTGGTGGAGTTTGTTTGGTGTCTGCAGGAACAAATGCTGTGACTGAATGAGTGTTTTCCCTGATGAAGAACCTTTGGACGAGCAACAATCAACAGAACAATGTTGCATGCACAAAACACACCAACTCTAAAATCATGTCACTCATGATATATTAGTCAGAGCATATAATTATAAAAAAGAAGAGAAAATAGATTCATCGCTTGATGATGAATAAGAAGATTGGGTGACTGAACACATCCAGAAAAACTTCTAATTTACTGATATATTTTCATGGGCACTATCCTTTTTTTTAAATCCTCCACCAAAAAGATAACACACTGGCAAAAATATACAAAAATATACTTACTCTTCCACTTTCATTTACAATATTTTATAAAAATTGAACACCCAATATTAAAATGTGCCATTAAACTGTCTGTAAATGCGTAATCTCAAAAAAGTAGCAAACTGAACAATGACGTTTTGGTATGATAAAAACAATTATAAACAGAGATACCAAATTTGTCCTACTTTAGAAGTTACATTCTTCCCATATTTAATTGCATATTAAACTGAATGACAACATACTTGTAAGCATGAGAATGTTTTTACACAATATGTAAGTTAATACAAAAAGCATTACTTAACTTTTACGTACCCTGACTTGCAACCCTATATTTAAAAGTTACATTACTAATATTCCCCTTAATAAAAAATTACATTAATAAATGTTCACCATCATGTGACCTCCCCAGAGTGTCCACTGTCTTCCTGTTTGTGAAGGGTTTTATAGTCGGGATTTGCAACCACCATCATCAGCTCCAACGTGAAGAAACCTTCCTAAAGCCGCAGTAAAATCTCTTCCAATAGCAGTAAGTGTTCCACTGACGTGACATGAAAACATAGCATATGTGAGCACCTGGTCATGGTAAGAAGCCACTACAAGAAGGGGGGAGGGGGGTAAGATGATGCCAGCGCACCCAGTTTCACACTAGCAGTAGACCAAACCATCATGGGGCGCAAACGTCATGTGAACAGAACCATTAAAAGCAGACCACCGGGCACAGTACACTAGGACGACTTCTTATTTTCAATATGTTAACAAATTAAAAAGTTCTTGTCTTAATTCATTCTCCTTATTTTTTAATAATACTTTTTTTTTATATTTACTTTGGTGTGATCAATATAAAATTTTGTCCATTTCTTCTTAAATCATATTTTTATTTATAACATTAATATTTTAAGATTTTTTTTACTGGTAATTTAAAGGATTAAAGGAAAGTCATTATTTTTTATTTCTTTCATAATCAGCTTCATGGATTTTCTTATAATTACAGTACTTTTCAATCAGTAATTTTAATCTAGACATTTGTTTTGTTGGAGATTTCATTATTTCCATTTATATTCAAAAATTTTTTAGTATAGAAACAAGCTACGAAAGTAATGAGAATAATTCTCATTACTTTATTTCTTATTTTAAAAGACAAACATTTCCTCCACCAGATGATTTAGACTTTTCATAGTCAAGTTAGTACTTTTGAGGCCCTAGTTCTTTTTTCCTTCCAGCAATTTTTTTATCCTTTAACAAACTTTTAAAATAAATATTGCAATGTGAGTAATAAATACAGTGTGTATATTCCACCACACTCGGAAATTAATGTCTAATGCTAAAATAAAACATATTTATTGACTATTATTCCAAATGAAATAGCTTTTAAAAGTGCTCACTTTACCACGAATAACCTATAATAGGGGAATATTATATGTTTATAGTAGTATAATATAAATTGATCTATACCTATAGGTAATAGAATTTCTTTCACTAATGATGCCTGCATTAATGAACAATTTAGATTAACAAAGAATGATACTGTTGGTAACCATCTAAAGAAGTTAATGTTGATGTTTGTTCTAACTTTTTTCCTTTTCAGTTTTCTAGAGTAGAGATAGCAAAGCACTGGCAAATAACAGACTCTGTTAATGACCCTAGGTTAACTTTAGCAATGACGAATGCTTTATCTAGATCACCATGGGAACAATTTTATATAGAAATATGTGATGTTGATAATAATAAATTTAGAGTAAAATGTGCTCAAAGTTATAAAGCGAATGAAAGTATTTATCCATTGTGATATTTGTTTGGCTTTCTAAGAGATAATAATGAAATCTAGTGGAATGGTGGTTACAAGGTTACTTCTGTACACAATTCTTCAGATAACAACAGTTTGTTGTTTATATATATATATATAATCAGGTAAAATTATAATTCAGAAGTTGTAAATTATGTAGCCTATTGTAAAATATGAAGAGATATATATAAACAGGTAAAGTTATCATTCAGAAGTTGTAAATTATGCAGCCTATTGTAAAATATGAAGCTAATACAGCTAATTCAATAAAAGAAAAGTTCTATAAACATCCAAGATTATCAATCAGTTTTAATTATTGGCAATTTTTAGAAAAATAGTATCTCAAAGTTTAAACATATTTAATTTTGATAAAACCGATCAGCTTAACAATTTACAGTTTTATATGCCTGACTATCTAATAGTTGGTTTTCAAATAAATATCTAAAAAATGGTAATCCAATGGCGGCTCGTGAGCCCGAAAGTAGGTGAAGCCCAACGAGCAAAGGGTGAGAATATAACATGGAGTTCACCGTGTTAAAAAGGTGTTGCTGCTAGTAGTTTACCACTAGACACTTCTAAAATTGTGATAACAAAACTGATAGTTGCCAGTTATCTTTTCAAAATTATGTCGTATCATGACCTTATATACACACACATTATACATACACAAACACAAATAAAACACAATAAGTAACTACTCTACAGAGTTTAAATGACCTCATAATGTCAATACCATTAATTAAAAACAATTGCTCATTCAGGATAATATGTTATAAAGATGGTTGTGGATATAAAAGATCTTCTAATTCACAACTCAGAAAATCGCTGTATTCTACTCACTCTTAAATCAAATTGTATTTCACGTAATAGCTCAAAAATGGCAGGTCTTAGAAAAAATGCACGGAATGAAAATGTTGGCAACTAAATTATAAATTATACATAAAACTTTTAAGTCCGACTGTCTTAAAACTCAAAAATTTTGTAGCCTCACATTTGTGTTATTTTGATGTATAATTGCATATGAAGAACACTAATATTAAAAATTATAGAATATTTTTCAATTATGGTTTTTTACACCACTGAAATTTTTATGTCCCAAATCACATGAGTAGTTGTTCACTCGTGTACAAGTTATGTGCAGCAAACGTCACCTGTAGATGCAGGCAAAGTCACCAACTTTTTAAAAAGAAAATCTCTAAATCGGCATATAAAAATCATCAGAATGAAATATTAAACTACATATTTCAAATTAAATCTAAGCAATATGTATTAAATATTAGTTTTCCAAACTTAAATTACATACACACACATGCATGCACACTCCTGTTAAATACATAGATACTTCAAGAGCTTTCCAGTGCAGAAGTACTCAAAACTTTGCTTACAACTGGGCCAAACCATATTGTTTTTACACTAGAGATCACCCGCACAATCACACACAAAATGATAAATCACACGGAATAAAACATGTATATAATAACTGCCTTAATGTATCCCCATGCTCTCTCCAGGTATATAGGATGGTACATCTAACGTGGACACCCCCAAAATTTCTGGAATGGCTGCAGATCACAAAATGTGGTTTTCGCAAAGTGAAATTACGTATAAGGGCAAGTAATTTGCCGCAAAGTGACTATTCATAACACATTTATGGAGAGAAATAATTTAACCACATGTTTTTCCCCCTTGGAAACATACATTTCAACGGCATCTGAAAGTACGTACAAAGAGGAATTCAGCGACATAGAATATGTAATGGAAATAACACGGAAATGCCAAGAAATAATGTGCAAATATGATTAAATAGCAGGACCACTTCCTTATAGCAGTGTAGCACTTACCTTAACAAAAAGCAAGGGACACGGAATGCGATATTGGACAAAGGAGAGCACTGCAGCAGAGGGAAGACAGGCAATGTGAGTTAAAGTCTGATAGCAATACATTACTTTTCATTCAAATACCAACGTAATTCAAAAGATTTGTCTCCTAGTATTTAACTATAATGAGTAACCAATGCGTACAGATGCACAACAAAAATATAACAAACCAACTTAAGGAGAAATGCCATTGCATCTGCATGCATAATACAAAAGAGCACAGTTATGGTTGAAACGGTTCACATTAGGTCTTTTCACAGCATGTGCTCGATATGTTTACCATCAACAGCAATACACATCTGTAAACACACATATTGCAAGTGACGAGCAGTATGAAGCGTTTCTGGCGTAATGCCTCTGCACGCTGCCACAATGCATTTCTGTATGTCTTCTGGCACAACAGGAACCATGTTGTACACCCTATCTTTCAGTGTTCCCCAAAGGAAAAAACTGAGATGTGTGAGGTCGGAGGGGCAAGCTGGCCATCTTACAACACCACCACCCCTAACCTCCGGCTTGGAAACTTTTCTTAACACTTGCCCCGCCACCAAAGCAAAATACGCATGACAGCCATCATGCTGAAACCACAAATCAAGACGTAGTTGGGCGGTATGTCTTCCAGAAGTGCCGGTAACGTCTCCTTGAAGAAATGGGCGTAAGTAGAGCCAGTCATTGTCCCTTGAATGAAGTATGGCCCTATGACGTAGTCTCCAACAATTCCAAACCACATGTTCACTTTCCACTGTCGCTGGTACTTAACATGCCGGACCCAATGCGGATTCTCTATTGCCCAGTAGTGCATATTTCATAAATTTATGCGCCCATGGTCTATGAATGTCGCTTCATCTGTAAATAGTATGTTCTTCCGACAATTGCTGTCATCCCTTACGGACATCAGAACAAACCTACAAAACTGAACATGCTACTGGAAATCACCTTCATATAATGCCTGATGAAGAGCCACGTGATATAGATGGAATTTCCGTAACACACTTCTTTTACTTATTCCTACGAGCATGGAAAGTTTTCATGCACCCATGTAGGGGTTTGCATTGGCATGTGCCAACACATTGCATTGATACATCTCGCCCATAGCAGTCTTTTGTCGCACTCGTGTTGTGGAATTCCAATCACCTCGTGACATGAGACGTGTACAAATTCTTCATCTCGTTTGCAGTGAGATGGATGTCCAATTATGATACCTTTCACCATACATTTGGATGACTTGTTTGACATTTCTGCAACACTCACTGTAAATACGTAGAGCATCCAGTTTTTCCTCATTAGTGAACTTCATTGCATACATACAGCCACACACTGCAATACCACGTACCATAACAGATTACAGGAACTGGTACTGTGCTACCATTAGGAAGCAGCCCTGCCAGGATGAGTCATGGCATATGTTGCTTGCTTATCACAGTTCGTGTTGTTTACTTACAGCTGTGAGTACAGGTCCACAGCCCCATGCTACTGGCCAACCTAACTAAATTATATTTTCACATTATTTCTTGGTGTTTCTATGTTAATTTCCATTGCATATGCTACATCACCGACTTCCTCTTTGCATATACTTTCAGATGCCTTTGGAATAAAAGTATGTTTCCAGGGGAAAAATCATATGAGGTTTATTTATTTCTATCCATATAAGTGTTACGGATAGTCACTTTGCTGTAAATTACTTGCCCCCATATGTAATTTCGTTTAATGAAAACCATATTTCATGAACTGCAACCAATCCGGAAATTTTCGGGGTGTCCACATTAGGCGGACCATCCTGATAGTATATATTCCAGGTAAATGAACACTCCTGATTATACAAAAGTGCAATAATTTGATAATACAAAACAATCTTCAGTTTAACTTTGAATCACCAGATCTGCCACCAGATTTTTACAGGAACCACTAACTTTTTGACTTGTTGCAAAAATGAAATTTGGCCGGCAAACCATCTTCTGAAATCACCTGATCTAGTGAGAAAATCACCAAGTTGGCAACTCTGGATGTGGACGGAATACTGGCCAAATATTACTTCTTCGGCCGGGCTCGGAAAAACTTTGGTAGCATTCTGATATTTACACAAAATAATAAGGGCTGCCAGAGCACATCAGTGGACAGGAAAACCCATGCAGATTCCAACACCATCCCCATCAATCACTGTCCTATATCATACCACTTCCTCGATTTCCTGACCTGTCATTTTGAGCTGAAACTGCTAGCGTGTCAACAGCACTGTAGCTGTGTATTCTAGTAGTGTTCAGTGCCTCAATAAAATAATGGTATAAGAACCACTTATTTTTGTCTTGAAATTTATGGAGAAATTGTATTAAATAATGGATCAGACAGATAAAATTTAAATCAAAATAAATAAATACTAATTATAAAATTTGGGTGAAACTGTGTGTCAAATGCGTATTTTGTGAGCTGCCACTCTATTAATCAATACCTTCATTCTTGTATGTATGATCATTATGTTACAAATAAATTTTTCCTAACAAAAATTGGAATTCAGACTTTGACCAAGAATACTGTCATAAAATGGATCTGCCCTACAGTGATCTAAAAGATTCTAAATCAAAAGCTGATACAATTTACCAAAATAATAAATTATATTATAAACCAGAACTGAATTCTAATGAAAATAATTCTTTATTTTCCAGGAGACCACTTTACCTTATTGATTGTTCACATAGAACAACTATGACTATTAAAGATAAAACAAATATAAAAATTAGTGTTATTTTAATGACGGTATTCCAAACCATACTATATGTAATTCAGTATTGATACGTCAAAAAAATTCTTACTTATGATTTCACCTCTCAAGACCGCGCTGTTAATAGCTGCCCAAATCTCTTCACTCACTTATGATTAAGTATTTGGAAAAGAGTATTACAGACCATATTTAATTTTTTTTTTTATTAATTATCACTCTAATGCAATTCAATACTTGCACACTGTATAATATATAATGTTTCAGTAACCGTAATTACATTGGTATGAAATTGGATTAAAAGTACAGAACTTTTTTCAATATATTCAATGTATATTGGAACAAATGTTCTAGTATTGTTCAACAACTACTAAAAATTATAATTGACTAATATTATATCTTTTCGCATATTTTATTATATTTAATTTTGCTTATTTTTATGTAATTTAGTTTTTTTATGTTTTTCAATGTAGGTTTTATAGACATATTTTCCACAATCATTAAAAAAAAAAAACATTTTTCACGATTATTTATATTGTTTCCTAATATGTTTTTTGATACACTCTCACTTCATTATACGTTTTATTTTCAGTTTACTATAATTTCTATAATAAATTATTTGATCTTCTCTAATACAATAAGTTTTTCAATGTACTCTTTATGGCCTTTGTTTGGAGATTTTTTCCATTTCCAATTTTTATTGTCTTTTGATTTTCTTTTAAAGTACACTCTATCCTAATTTTTTCCATCCTTGCATTTTAAATTCTTTTTAGTTGTTTTACCATTTAAATTATATTGCTATTTATATACACAAAATTTAATTCTATATTTATTATCTTTCATTATTATATTTTTTTTATTAAAATATTAGTTTTTTTTTTTCTTTTTCCAATTTTTATTGCATAACCATTTGATTAAATATTTTGTTAGAATACTACAGTTTTATTCTACACCCATTTGAAAAAAATTGATTACCATGAACAAATTGCACAAGTTCAATAAAGGTTGCCACACAGTACAATCATACCCTGACATGTCTCCTTTGCATTTCATACAATTTACTTGTGCGGATGTGCTTCTAGGGGGTCATACCTGTCCCTTCATCATTCATAGATGCAAGACATCGAAAAAGTCCTTAACAGCAGTGTAACAGAACCAAGTTCAGTGAATGTGCAACATGCCCCAACAGTACATTCATCAAGCCTTTGCCCAGCTGGATGAATTTGAGAGAGGCTGCATCATCAGCCTCCAAGAGGCAGCATGGACATTTTGGCGTATTGCTTGCCACTTGACTAGTTTTGCCTACACTGTGAGTCAGTGTTGGACACAGAGGGAACAGGAGGGTACACACACCCGTCGAGAAAACTCAGGTCGACTCTGGTGAACCAACAGTAGAGAGGATCACTTCATCATGCAACAGGCTGTACGTCCTCCATGAACATCACTGCACACCATCCAGGGACAGTAGAGAAGGATCTGTCACCACGGAGTCCCTTATGACATATACCATTATGACCTGAGCATCGCTGAGCATGTGTGACCTTTCTGCTGGGAATGGGCAGCATGGCAGCTTGCGTATTGGCAACTAGTGGTCTTCAGTAATGAATCACAGGTCTGTCTGGATACAGATGACTACAGAATTCAAGTCTGGAGACATCCTGTCCCGCGCTGTGATCCATGCTTTATTGTAGAGCGGCACACTGCCCACAACTACAAATGTCATGGTGTGGTGCACTTCATATGATTCCCGCACCCTGCTGGTGGTGACTGAAGGAACCTTGATGTTGCGGCAATTTGTTCAGGATATTCTGCGACCATATGCACTTCCCTTCTTGGTGCAGCTTGACAACCATACTTCCCCCACGATAATACCCGGTTTCACACATCACGGGTATCTCTGGCCTGCCTTCACGATATGATCATGCTTCCTTGGCTAGCAAGGTCCCCAGACATCTCACCCATCGAGTACGTTTGTGATGAGATTGGATGAATGACCAGATTAGATGGCAACTTCGGCCAGTGGCAACTACAGTGGATTTGGAAGGTAAGTTGCACCAGCTGTGGCAGGATCTTCCTCAGGAGAACATCTGATGTCTGTAGGCCTCCATGCTTGACCCCATCACTGCCTGTCTCCTTGCTATGGGTGGTCCAACACAAAAGTGCATCCTGCAAGAGTTCGTCCTCTGCAATGATTGGTGTAGTACAATATTTTGATGTTTTCTGTATACCTACTACTATATCCTGTTCCTGTACCCACTTACAAGCCCCTGCAGTGACACCTTGTGGATGATAAGTGTTGCCTTGAGTCGAGAGAAGTAAAGATAATTTTTGATAAAAACCTAAAATCCAAAATTTTCTCTTACATCTGTGGTTTAATCCTTTCAAAGGTATGCTAAAAGTGAGTTTTAAAATTTTTGGGGTCAAAGTTTCAGCTGTGTCATGTATCATCTACTTACATCTAATCACAGTAGTACTTCCCAAGCCAAATTCCAACTAAAATGATACTTTGATTGTTCATGTATTTTCTTTCAACACACAACAGATTTTTAACGTACAAGGCAGTGCAGTATCACAAAAGTGTGATGATAATGTTCTTAATTTCAAAACCCAATCATCTAGTTAAATGTTACTTTTTTAGTCTTTACTAGACTTTATGTACCTTTCAGATTTCTTCCAAGTTGGTCATGTTTAGGATTCATTTGTCTAAATGCAATTATGAATAATTATTTACACAACTAAGTGTGTATATATATATATATATATTTTTTTTTTTAATAATTGTTACCAGTGGCAACAACATCTTCAATTAAGAAGTTTATTTCCTGTTGTATGGTTTTACAATAATAAAACAGAAAAGTTACTTAAAATAATCTAGGTACAAATTACACATCTAAAAAAAACTAAAACACTTTGTAAAGACAAATGAATTCTGGCATAAAATATGCTCAGTTTTATTATATTACAAAATGCCTCATTTCTGATAACACTGTAGGCCACATATTTCCAAAAATAGCATAATATTAACTCATTTCCAAAGTTATCTAGGTATTTCAGTTAGAGACAGTCCTCTGCTTGCAGCAAAAAAGAAATATATTTTTTACCATAACCAATGCAGCAGGAGTACTGCCTCTCAGAAATGTGGTTGAACAACATGAAACATATGAACACTGCAGCAACACTTAGCCAGATGAGTGCACCCATTGCCAAATTGATACTTTATAAATAAATAACACATATAATGGCAATTTGTCATGAATGAGAACAGAATGTTTAATTATAAAGTTAAAAAACATAAGTATAATTTTTAAATAATTTTTTGTGGCTTTTAAGTGCCCCAGAACAGCACAAGGTGTTAGAGAGGAATTATAATTTACTAAAGAATTAGGAAGGAATAATACAGGGCCTGTATTAAGGAACTATCCCAGCATTTGCCTGGAGTTATTTTGGAAAATTCTGGAAAACTGAAATCAGGATACCCTGACTGGGAATCAAACTTGGGTCTTAATGAATATGAGTAGAGTTTGTAACATTGCAGCTCTCTCTCTCTCTCTCTCTCTCTCTCTCTCTCTCTCTCTCCTCTCTCCTCTCTCCTCTCTCTCTCTCTCTCTCCTCTCTCTCTCTCTCTCTCTCCTCTCTCTCTCTCTCTCTCTCTCTCTCCTCTCTCTCCTCTCTCTCTCTCTCCTCTCTCTCTCTCTCTCTCTCCTCTCTCTCTCTCTCTCTCTCTCTCTCCTTCTCTCTCTCTCTCTCTCTCTCTCTCTCTCTCTCTCTCTCTCTCTCTCTCTCTCTCTCTCTCTCTCTCTCTCTCTCTCTCTCTCTCTCTCTCTCTCTCTCTCTCTCTCTCTCTCTCTCTTCTCTCTCTCTCTCTCTCTCTCTCTCTCTCTCTCTCTCTCCTCTCTCTCTCTCTCCTCTCTCTCTCTCTCTCTCTCTCCTCTCTCTCTCTCCCTCCTTCTTATATATATATATATATATATATATATATATATATATATATAAATATATATATATATATATATATATATAAAGAAATTGGTATATTCGGGAAGTATTTCAATTGTTTATATTTTTGTCAAGGATGGTAATTTATGTAATATGTGAAAGGTCGTGGCAATGACAACTTGTCTGTATTTCATACTTTTTTGTTTTTCCAAATTTGTTATTTTTCTATCCTTATTTCAGTAGTAACAGACATCAACAATAGACGTTATATGACGATAGTGTATCTTTTCCTTTTCACTGGGTTAGTAAACTAAAAACATCGCCACTGCAAGGCACAACATGGTGAAATGAGGAAAATAACAGAGGTCACCTTTAGCTGATGTGACCAACTGCTCGAAAACAATATGTTTTCAATGAGGAAACTTTCTACCAATATATAGGGAAGCGCGGCCTTTCTCGGGTATCACAACTGTTCGTCGCAGCACGATCGTTTGTCAGCTGTCAGTCAGACAGTCTGGAACGTGTGATCACGTGAATCGCACCAACCAGCGCCCGCGACTTTAACCTTCTTTTGTATTTCGGACATGTTAATTCAAATATCTATTAAATTTATTTTCCGTCGGTGCGAGAAGTCAATAGGGCACTGGGAGAGAAATGTAATGATTCTCTCTCATCTTCGTAACTCTCGAAGTGAGAAGTTTTGTTTTATGAAGGCTGCCATTGTCTTGTTTTTTTTTTTGTTTATACGTTAGCTGCGAGTCTCAATAGTTTGATTTGTTTTGCTGAGACGACAATAAATCTCCAGTAAACATTTAACTTCTTCTTTTATTTATTGGGAATCCTGGTATCAACAAACTTTCATTATTACATAGTCAATGTGTCTAACTCACGCTGAGGTAGTTAATTGGTGTTTACTGAGAACTACGAGAGAACAGGACAGTCGCCTGTTACAAGTTGTTTGCCACTGCACAACCTCAATTGGTATTGCATTTATTTATACACATGCATTTTTTATTTTAACACACAACAGTCTTTAGCGTACTTAGGAAGTGTAATATCACAAAACTGTGCTATTAATGTTCCATATTTTCAAAACCCAATCTGTTCTATTAACTGTTTCTTTTTAAGTTTTCATAAGATTAATTAATATTTTATGTACCTAATAAATTTGTTGAAAGTTGGTCTTGTTTAATATTCATTTGTCTAAATGTAATTATGGTACAATATTTGCACAACCAAATAAATATTGTTGAAATGAACAATGTTAATTATTGTCACAATAGTATAAGAATATATAATCACTGCACTGTCTTAATTTTGATAGTATTTCATCAAGTACACCAGGACTATGGTGGCTAAGCAGTTGGCCTACTCACCTCCCACCAAGGCGAACCAGGTTCAATCCTTGACTGGGTCACTCCTGGATTTTTGCATTTAGGAATCGTGCCGGACGATTCTGCTGGTCGACGAGTTTTCTCTGGGATCTCCTGTTTCCCCTGCCCTTTCATTCTGGTACTGTTCCATACTCACCTCAATCATCCTCATCAGCTCTCAAGACCTCGCTGTTAAGAGCCATCCAAATATCTTCACTCACTCATCAAAGTACACAATGCTAAAATACCAGAGTAAATTACAATAATTCAGTATTTACAAAAGAAATTATAAAGTAAATTCTACAACTAATAATTGTATTACACATTTTGTCATCCTAAGCATGTATTGGTACTGTAATTATTGTTGAAATATCTGTTGTATTCATATTTTAGGTGACTCAGTACAAGTGACCATATCTAAATTTATACTGGACTGATAAACCCCAACAGGAAAATTACTCTGAAAGAAAATATTGTACCATCAACATATTTAACTTCAAGTATTTGTATTCTGCCTGACCGAGAAAATGCTACAACATGAAGGCATGAATACAGTACAATGAAACCTGCAGAATGGATATACATATGCATGTTATGCATTTGATTAGCATTTCCGGCCAATCTCACAAACTGCTCACTTGATAGGCAGATGAGCAGCACATGACGCCATCATTCAAGATGTCACAACTGTGCAAATATGAGTTTTTTGACAGTGACTGAATCTACAGAATGAACAAGGCATTTTAATGCTTTAAGATGCTGTCATACGCAGTTCTGTCAAACATGAGTTCACAAGAAGTTCCAACGTAGTTCTTCATACTGCCAGTTTACCCCTGTGCCATATTGCAGAAGAAATGTAATGTGATGCCACAACCATTGGTTACATTTAACCACAGTGGTCCCAAGAAGAAAATTTACATTGTAATAGTGGGACCAGCACTCAGACATGGAAGTCAGAGCACAGATGAGATTGTTACATCAGATGTCATGTCATAGCAACCCCACAATCAAAAACCGGTGACATTTTGCAAAGTTTGCAGGGCAGTTTGGATGCTCCAATATGGGCAGTGTTGTACTGGTTGGCTGAGGCACATTTGTTGTCTAGCCATCCACTGCAGAGGCTACCCTTAACAGCGAGCCAGTATCATCATCACTTTGATGACATACCATAGCTGTGTAAGAATGAAAAATTGAACAGTGTAATCTTCAACTAAAAATCCTGTTACTGTTTCACAGATGATGATCACCATGTCTGAGTGGTGGTGATGGACCATTGAGTGGATTCCTCTACCATTATAGAGTGCCACTCAGTATGTCAACATGGGGTCATAGTTTGGGGTGCTCCCAGCACCAACAGTCACTCGCCTCTAGTATGAACGAGTATTAAAGACACACTAACAGTATACCACTATATTGATGATGTGCTGAAGCTCATGGTAATACCATATTTGCAGGATGTCCTAAACACAAATGTTCAACAGGATAACATCTGGCCAAATATAGCTCACATCAGCCTCAATGTTTTGCAAGGTGTACATATGCTTCCTTGGCCAGCCTAAACTCCTTACCTATTGTCAATTGAGAATCTACGGGACACAATTGGACGTTGGTTGAATACCTCTTCCACCCTCAAGAAATGACAATGAATCTTCCACCACTTGTTAATGTAGATTTAGATCAACAACACAGGGTTTACAAAACTCCAGGATATTATTTTAACAATCATTGTATTCATGCCATGTCATTTTCAGGACAGAATCACCCAACATAGAGGACCACTACTTACTGATTATTCTATATTTTAGGCCATGTAAAATATGATATATGAAAATTATGTAATTTTCTTTGCACCTTTTTGGCTATCTGTGCACTCAGTTTGATCTGTTTTTGAGAATTCCTTTATGGTGGCAATTTCTCTGTCAGGCCGTGTAACCAACTTTAACTTAACTTTTTAAGCGGGCAGTATCTATAACAACTATCAAATGTGCCAACATGGAGGCCCTTTTGACTGCCATTTCGTAAGATAGTGCCACATGAAGAAATAAAGTTTTTATGTCATCTCTGGAAAAAATTAACTGATTCCTACCAAATTTGGGAAACAAGTAGTAATACGGCAGGTAATTTGAATGGGTAAGTTTTAAGTGGATCAGACACTTATTTTCAAAATGCTATATTTTCAAAACCATGAAATCTATGTCAACTTAACTAGAGGCTGTTCACAGTAAAGTGAGCACTTTATTAAGGCCCTTCTAATTTTTTTTCCTTTCATCCAATTTCCATCTTCCTGCTGCTTTTTAATATAAACATTGCAATGTGATGAATAAGCACAGTGAATATATTCACCACACTCAAAATTTAAAGCCTGAGGCTGCAATAACATATATTTATTAGTGGTTAATGTCTGTTGGAAGGGCCTTAAAAAGTGCTCACTTTACTGTGAACAGCATATATATATATATATATATATATATATATATATATATATATATATATATATATATATATATATATATATATATATATATATATATATATATATATATGCAGGAAGTATCTATTACAATCATTAAATCTGTATACACTAAGTATATTTCATGCACTATTTTGTAGGACAACAAAACACTAAAAAATTAAGTTTTTGTGTCATATCCTGGGAAACACTCTACTTATTTATACCAAAATCGCAAAGATGTCGTACTATTGTAGGCAACATAAATTTATATGTTTTAATAGGATCAGGCACTTATACTCAAATTCCTACCAAATTTTGAAAACAAGTAGTACTATGATAGGCCGAAAAAATTTATTTTAAGTGAGTAAGACCTTTTATTTTTTTTAAATGAGGGGTATATAAACATTTTATCATAATATGTTGTATCTATGAAACCATGTAACCAATTTCAACTTAACTTTGTATACTTGCAGTATTTACGCAACCATCAAATAAGTTTATTATACTGTTACGATTTCTCTCTCTAGAAATTAAGTGGGCTATACAGAGTTCGTTAAGGGATGGAGATCTTAATTAAATAAAGGAATTAATTATAATGTTATTATTTTATTTACAATAACTACATCAAAATTCTCTGAGCTCTAAATCTCACAATAAACTGATATCATTACTGTTCACAACTAATGACTCCAATTTAATGCAATTTATAATTACCACAAAGAAATCAATTAAATCAAATAATTAAAGATTGGTCTCAACAGACAGTGTACCAACCTATTCAATTATTCTATAAAATATGCACCCAAATTGAGTTTGGATATTTACAATTAAATACTTGTTACACTTCCATTCAGACCCACCTCAGTTCAGTCCATGTCCTGCCAGTCTGCAATGTTATGGAGTCCTCCGAGCGCCCTCACGCACAGTAGGCTTCACTCATCGGTTTCACACCCTCTCGTCCACTCACACCACCAACACCTCGCCTGCCGTCGTCCCGCAATCTCTTGTCATCATCCACACTTCACTTCACTCATGTGCACTTACTTGGCTAGGTGGCCTCCGTCAAAGACTGCGAGCCGCTGGGCCGCATCAGTATATATATAATCTAGCCATCACCCAGAATCTTCTCCAACTCGCGAGTTGCGCCGAGGAGAGCCGGGACACCGGCCAGTCTCACCAGAACATTCTTGCATCATCGCTAAACACATATGAATCTCTAGCAGGCGAGCGGAAGTCTGTGATGCCAGCAAGTCTCACCGCTGTTGGTATTCATGGGATTCCCAGAAGGGTAGCAAACTGCTGCAAGTGCATCGTTCCAGGAAGAGGGGAGGTAGAGGTGGGTCACCTCCCACAGCGCTGGACAGCCGAGCCGGCGCTAGCTGCAGCACGTAACACTGCCCCCTCCTTAAGTCTGTTCGTCCCGAACAGATTCTAGAGCATCAGGACCTTTGTACAGCACCAGTCAGTCGATGTGGACAACAACCTTAGGATTTTCTTTCCAGGAGTCCTGGCAACAGATCTGGAAGGAGGTGTCACTTACTTGAATCAAAATTTGGTAAGGGCCTTCCCAACATCCTTGGCATTGAGATGTGTTCCCCCAAAGGCGTTTTATTTCATACAGCCACACTACTCGTCCTTCCTTGAATGCATTATCTGCAATTCTTTGACAATATTGAGCGTTCCTCTTGATGCAACTAGACACTGCGATACGTTCGTACCCTGTCCCCCTGCCATCTTCTTTCTTCTGAAGATGCATATGTGCAGCTCCATCTGAAAACTGAACGTCTCTCGTTCCCTTGTCTGCATTAACTACTGGGTGACTTCTTACATGATCCAACTGCAATATCCTTATTCTTCTTACCACCATATGGCGATCTTTCTTCATTCCCTCAAATAGGATGTTGCCAGTCATTTCGATAGGCCCGTGGTTTAGATAAGTATTACTGCGGCTCTGTCAGTTCCAATTGTTCATGCAGCTGTCCTTTGACCGGTTCCTCGATTACTCATCTTGGTTGGCACCTCTGGACAGCAGGCTTGTAAGTGTCCCTTCTTTCCACAGTTCCAGCATTCACTGCGCTTCCGTCGACGAGGGACAGGTGTCGCCGCCTATATGGAGTTCAAAATTTCCTCTACCACCTTCTGGAGTCTACTCAACAAGCTGTCAGTCATACTCACACCTGGCTGCCGGGTCCCGCAGTTCCTTTGTGGGCATTGGATACTCAAGTGTCCTGTCTGTCTACATTCCCAACATTCCTGATGCTTAGGTGGATAAAAATTGGGTTTCCTAGCACAGACTCTGGCAGCAATGTCCTTCATTGTGGTCTCCAATTTTCTCAAGATGTCCAAAATGCTATCTCCATCTTCGTCATTGCATGAGGTAGCTGCCTGTACTGCATGTCGGAACGTCGGCTCGTGCTTCACTGATTTTACCTCCAATGTTCGGGCCAGGGCATCCTGCATGCTGCATGATGATGCCAGGCATACAGCTAAATGCACATCCACATCGGTAATAGCATCTATGAAAAAGTCAACTGCAATGATGTCTCGTACTTCCTCGGAGCACCCTCTGGAAACAGGTGTGTCAGCCTCACTACGTGCTGCCACAGCTCCTGCAGTGGTTCCCCTGGTCGCTGGATATGGCTTCGCAGTTGGGTACGGTGGGTGTGTCACAGGTATCGGTCACCGAATCACAGCTCTAAAGCCGACACCAGTGTGGAGTACTCTAGAAAATTTTGTTCTGGCAGCAACTGCAGTATGCTCAACACCAATCCCCTCAGTACAGCCACCAGGTAGTACGCCCGTTGCTCTTCAGTTCAGCCATTCAGGGTGGCAACAATCTCAAAGTGGTGCTGGTACTCGCGCCAAGGTGTTTGTCCATCGTAGGGGGCGGACTTAATTGTGGTGCCTTTACCCACCCCTGGCTGGGACTTATCCACTGTGGTGCCTCCCCTTCTTCTTCTCGCTGCCCGCACTCGTCTCGGTAGTAACCAAACTTGGCTCCTCTTATGCCCCTGCATGTCGTCTCCCTTTTTGGTGTAGGAATTCTTGCCATTCCTTTTTTAGGGCCCTCACATCCTGTTTTAATTCCTGCTCCACAATGTCCACTTTTTCACTAACACTTGCAAGCGTCCTGTATACCATTTCGTTAACACTGTCCATCCTCTCATTCACACTGTCCCTTACACTGTCAATTTTCTTGTCTACACAGACTATTTTATTGTTCACCAATTTGCTTACACCTTCTATTTTTCGGTCTACACTTTCATTCACACTGTTTCTAACACTGTCTATTTTCTTGTCTACTACTTCGCTAACACTATATATTTTGTTATCTAAAAATTCACTAACAATAATAATTTGGCTATTTACAGATGCCTCCATAAGGGAAGCAACTGGCTGCGAGCACATCGTTCCAGGATGAGGGGAGGTCGAGGTAGGTCACCTCCCACAGCGCCGGACAGCCAAGCCGGCGCTAGCTCCAGCACGTAACAATACATTAACTTTTTTCTCTACCATTATATAGAGGATTGCAAAATAAATGCAAAATTATGCTTTTATGTCCTATCTCAGGAAACAATTATATTATGCCCCCCACATTCATGTGACAATGTATGCATTTGCAGTCCATTTAAATTTATATAAAGGGTTAGTCACATATTTTCAAAACAATAACCACGTAAATATTTTTGCGTAGTATGATACATGTCCCAAACCATTTCAACTGAACTTTGTATGCTGGCAGTAACTATGACAATCGTAAAATGTATTAATACATACATTTTTGTCTGCCATAGTCACATGAAAAAATTATGTTTTAAACCATAATTTGGCGACCAATTAACCGATTCGCACCACATTTTACATATAAGAAGTGCTGTGGTAGGCCATGAAAACTTACATGTTTTAGGTGGGATAGACCCTTTTTTAATTGTGTTAATGTAAATAATTTAGATTAGTATGTTGTATCTATTAAACTATTCAACAAAATTCAACCATATTTTGTATGTTAACAGTATTCATTAGAATCATGAATTATGCATACAGAGATCCTATTTAGCCTAGTTTTTTGTACAATAGTGCAAGGTGAGAAAATAGAACAATTATGCCATATTTCCAGAACTATTACACTAATTTCCACCAAATTCTGCACACTAGTAGTGCTACAGAAGGCCATGTAATCTATATAATTTAGTGTCTCAGACACTATTTTTTTTTTTTTTTTTCAAAATGATGGCCCCATAAATATTTCAGGTTAGTAAACCCTATCTATGAAAACCTTTAGACTGATTACATCCAAAGTTGATGCTCCAAATCCTACCTAAATAATGCAGTTGGATGCACGCTAGCTTACAATACAAGAATTTCAGGCTTACAAGTGCTGGGTAGGGCACATGTGTATTTGTAATTAACTCAATACTGTTGCATATGTTTCTGGTTCCATTTCTAATGAATTGTTGTCAACAAGATGTCAAGGCCTACCTACCATCTAAGCTTTTAAGAACATTATTAAAAATTATTTGCACCCATGTACAGGAAATTTGGCTCATTATTGATATCAATAACTTCTTGTTACAATTACAGGTGTTGCTGTCAGTTGTAAATAATTGCATACCTGCAAAACATTGCACAAGTACACAAATACAGACCTGCATCATCCCATCAGCACTAGATTTTCATTTATTATAAATCATTCTAATCCACTGTAGCACTTTTACGAGAGGTACCACCTTCAAGAACAGTTTTATGCCATATGTCATATACATGTTTGCGAAATATTTTGTTATTAGGAATAACCTCCCAATGTTTTTCGGTTTAATTGGGAATCATCCTGTATGACCCAGAAATTTGGTTATAATACACACTTTGATATTGAATGTAAAATAAATAACTTTTTTTTTCACATCACAAAACTTTGACATGTTTTTCACTTGGATGAAGGTGTTGCAAAATGTTTTTTGTTAAATATTTAGTGGATGTTTTCTTTTGGGATTGTTAGGAAGGAACTGTAAAGTTGAGCAGAGAATGATGCTCTTGCAGTCAGGAATTTTGTCATTGGTACTAAGTACTGACAACCTGGAATCAGTATATAAGGTAAACTTTTAAATAAATGGGGCCTTATCAAAATTCCAATCAGATGATGACATCAAATCATAATCACTAAACGAACCAAGCACGAACGTCAATTAATTCATTTGTTTTCAATATAAGATCATTTTTAATGCCTATGATAAATTATGACAGCAGAAAAAATTATTCAAAAAACATTATTTTGCTTATTAGATGTGTCAACATTATCAAAGCAAACATTCCTGGGGTAGTATACTTTCACACTTCCTTTCATATCACAGCAGCAAATGCCATACAGAGTAGCTATGAAAAATATATATTTTTTTTATATCAAATTCTGATGTCAATGGAGCATCACAAAAATGTTTTTCCTTTATTTACTTTATTAGTTGTAAAAATTTGGCTATTGCAACTTTTCAAATCCCATCAGTGCAAGCTTATTTTTTTACAACGAAGCCAGAAAAATGACAGGTATGTACATGTTGTGTGCCAATGAGATAACAGATGACATAGTACACAGGAACATTATAATGAAATTCTAACATTTGTAGCAAATTTCAGTACTTAGTGGTAGACTGAGAGAGCATAAAATGAAAAACGTGAAATGAAAATTCATCATAATTTTATTATGTAGAAAACATTACTGCATTTCATATTATACTTACCCACAAATCTGTGTTCTTGAAATAACTACCATAATACTTGACAACCCATGGGCTATCACACTGCTGCATTATTGAAATTTCTTTTATTATTTCTTGGAGATCTGTATCAACAGGAACCTGCTTGATAGCAAGAACTTGGCCAGACTCTTTATGAAGTGCTTTGTACACACTGCCATATGACCTGGAACAAGGCAAACTTGTCATCTAATTGCCATTTATATAAATACTAGGATCTTATACTCAATTAAATTATATTTTTCTAAACCATTACACATATTCCAAAAAAAACAGTATTTCTTCTACAAATATTTATGTATTAACTACTACATACCCTCACTGAATATATTTTTATGCAAATGGGCTTCCTAAAATAATAACAAACATTATTTCTATGTGGTATACAAATGAACAGCATTTATATAAAAACTAAGTGTATATTTCCTCGTAAATTATGTTGAAACTCAGCTAGAGATGTTGTTATGTTAAGAATTCAACATACACCAAGTCCAAGATATGCAACAAATACATAAAATGAATAAATATAATAATAAAAATTTAAATAATAATAATGTCAATCTTGCAATTGGGCCATCGTCTGGTGGAAAGCGCATCCTTCCCTTGTCCCTTTTCACTCTCCAGTCCATTTATAAATTGCCCAACCCCCTTCACCATCACCAACTCCTCCCGCAACACATTCTTCTCCCTCACAGTTCGCACCAGCATGGACTGCCTTCATCTTTCCATCCACTTCCATAACCTCTGAAACTATCTACTGTTTGTACCTCTCCCCTGTACAGCCCCTTGGTTAAATGTCCATTTAACTTCCCCTATTCCAATCCATTCACCATCCTGTATCTTTACCATCCTCTTCACTATTTGCCTGTCTCTTAATGAGCTCCACCCCAACTCCTCCATCACTAAGGTTGGTCTAAAATTCCTTTCATCCTCACATTTTCACATCTGCCTTCCCCATTTATCCTCAACTCCTGTCACTGCCTTTCTTGGCACCTTCTCCTCCATATATGGGTCCCAGACTGTGGCTGCATATTCTATCATCGGCCTAATCATACATAACTTGATAAGCCTTCTCCTTCACCTCCCCACTAACCCCATACAAGACCATTGCCAGCATTCCCAAAGTCCATCTCCCTTTGTTACCACTTTCTGTATTTGCTTTTTCCACCTAAGATCATTCTGAATCACAATCTCAGGTACTTGTACTCTAAAGCTTTTCCTATTTCCTGCCCTCACCATTTATAAATCCCTTCAAACATTCCTTTCTTCCTAGTAAACCTTATTATCTTTGTTTTTACACATTAATCTTCATTTTATTCCTTTCTGTCCACCTTCGCAATTGTTCTATGTCCTGCAACTTATTCTCGCCATCCACATCTGCATTCAGTACAAAACTGTCTACAAACAGCCTCATTGTGCCACCCACCATTATCCCCAGGTCATTAACTATAATGGTAAACAAGGGGCCCTGCGCACTACCCTGCCAAACACCTCATGTACACCCACCTTCCTCCGACAAAGACGCCCCACTTTCAACCTCTGTTTTCTCATGATAGTCATGAAACACAAGGGTTGATTGAACTCATGAACAAATTGTATTTTTGGGTGGAGTTATGCAATTTTGGAAATCCTCAAGTTTGCTTAATGGAGACAGGATAAAATAAAAATTACAATAAAAGGTACACCTAAACACAATAGTATTTAGTAAAGTTTGAGAAAATCTTAAAAAATTTGGTAGCCAACATTTTTTCAAGCAGTAAAAAAAAAAAAAAAAAAAAAAAAATCTTAACTCCCAACAGAGAAAACTGCTTTAAGCAAGGAACTCGACAATTACATGGAGACTGGGATAAATTTTTGAATCTTATTTTTTTATAAGGATGGGCTGATGCAGATACCGATTAACCGGCCGATACCACGACCATCGGCATCTGTGGCATCGGAACATTATTTGCCAATTATTATTCACCGATTAGTAGCACTAATTTATTTACCACTATGTTAAATAAACCAGCATACTAAATCTCGTAAAGAAGTTAATTTAATGAATCCATCAATCAGATATTCTGTCCGAAACCCAAAATATATTCGGAAAAATTGTTTTTCTGTGATTTTTTCCAGTTGTTTACGTTTTACCGTATTTCCTGTTGGTGCATTCACCAAAGATTGTGTGCATCATTCATTTTTGGACACTACATGAATGCAAAACAACAGATAATCAATAACTGGTGCTATAAATAGTATTGATTACATCCCGCAAGAGATATTTGTTTTCTATTTTCTTCTTACGTTATTACTGCATTTTTATATCGGCGACAATGAGAAAGTAACCTGTATTCTTATTCTTCTTATGCATTATTGCATTTGTATGTTGGCGACAGTAAAAATGAACTGCACACACACCGACACCGTATTCAACTATCTGTGGTATTGTTAATGGTAAGTTAAGGTTATAACCATGGCGCATGGCGGTAATTTGATGAACATAGTTGTTATTGGATACTGTTGGCTATGGTTCTAGTTAGAATGTAAAGTTCTGAATAAGACTCGCAAGAAATAATAGGGAAAAATTGTCGCAAATAAGTCAGTTGGTGTCATTTTAACCAAGGGATTGAGTATGGCTTGGCCGACGAAGGTATACTAGGCGAAAATATTAACATAAATTTAAAAAATTCACTCAATTTCAAGTAAATATTTAATACCAAATTGATTTTGGTAAGTTCTTTTAATGACATCTTTAGGCTATTGGTTTAAACAAACACGTATTTTGAAGTTATGTATGTAATTTCTCAGGTCTAAAATATAATTCTGGATTAGATTGCCTGAAGTTTTGAAGGTTGACTTTCATGAATTCAGTTTATAATGAATACTGTATTGTCTGGTTACAGTTTTCCTTGACTGTTAACCCACTTATTTACCCAGTAAACTTGTCTATCTTATCATTTATTATTAAAATTAGTGTTGTATTTCATTTCTATGTGATAGACACCTAATACAAAGTGCTTAAAGTGTTCACAAAATTAAATACTTAAATTTAAGTAATATAAAGTATTTCCAAATATTAGGAATTAGGAATTATGATGGTGCTTATCAAAACTGATATTGGTATGGCTGTAATCAGTGGCATCTGTAGTTGAGAATCGGTATCGTTGGTATCAACAAATGCGGTAACGGCCCATCCCTATTTTTTTGTTACTTTCACATTCAAATCAATGTTTAGAGAAAGCTAAGCACTTGCCTAACCAAACAGTTGGATTTTGTGACCAAACATCTAGAAGAGAAAGCTGAGTACAACATTTTGCAACAATTAAAAAAAAGTGCAAAAATGCATTTAGCAGTTACAAAACTAACAATGGTGGTATGGTATATGCCCTTCAGTGTAATCATTCTCACATTCTCACATTATCTTGTAATTTCAGGCATTGTGGATGGGGCTCTAAACAAGGAACATGCACATAAACACATAATTCTGTTAAAATCAGAAATCCCCTGGGTATGTACCCAATCTTTGGATTATACATCACACATGGACTACCATGACTTGCATTAAGTAGAATGGATTGTGTAAGAATCTTCAGATTCGTATTACAAGAAACTGGCATAAATAAACATGTTTCACAAACTGGGAAATTTAAAAGGTTAACAAAAAGCTAAAATTTGACATTGGCTATTATAATGATTTTTTTTTAATGTGGGATCTTAGGATGTACTTGTTAACACTAGTAAAAAAACTGATGACAATGAATTCTGAGATAGTTGAACTATTTGGTATTTAAGACGAAAAGAATTCCTAACACAAAAAAACAAAGTTTGACAATAATACTGTTGCAATAAAATGGTGGAAAAAAAGAGGGCAGTGGGGCGACTAGCACAAAATCATAAAAAATTGCCTTCTGGGAACATCCTCTAAACTAGTAGTCCTACCTTATCTCTTAATTTGTTTTTAACATCTTAAAGTTTCCTTTCCACTGCCTTGTGTTCAACGAACACAATGTCATTCCTGACATCATGGTTGGGGTGCATGCCAAACAGCAAGCTGTGGAAACCCCTTGTTAAGTGTGTGTTAAGCATATTTAGGGTGATCACTCTTGAGGTGAATCTCTTCCCCTCATGTGTGTACAGAAACCCTTGTTTGAAGAAAGAACAGATGAGCAGTGGAAATAACTGCATGCGCAGTTGGGACAGTAAGGCTGCACACTCCTGCAAAGGTACTTTGGTCAATGGTACGCAACATATGCCTGCCAATGCTGTAGGTTACTCATGGTTGCTTTCAGGCCACTAAAATTTTCTATAATATGACAACATACACTATTGTTTTTTGAAAATTGCCACAAAAGAAAAGAATGGCCTGAATTAATCCAAATTCTGAAGATGTGTAGAACAGTGTACCAGTAATAAGTGATTACGGTTGCAGAGAGATGGCGTACACATAGGCTGAGCAGCACCCTCTCTTGTGTGACTGGAAAGACATGATCCTCTCAATCATTCCTCCAACTCATCTTCCCACTGACTGCCTATCAAGTGCATAATTTCAAGCTATTTAAAAGACAGTTGTGAGCTACAACTACAGAACAAATTACTTAACTGAATGGTTGTTGACTTGATGGTATTCTCTGGACCACTGCCGCTCCTACTTCACAAAACTAGCATCCATATTTATGTCCAACACTCGTTGCTTCCATTTGATCACTAAAGGCAACACAGTTGGAAACAAACACATTCTTCCCTGATCATTAAAACACCACAAGGCCAATTGTAAAAGAAGTATGTATCTCACATTTAATTTCTCTCTCTGTCATGTGTATGAACACACATTCCTCTCAGCACCCCTAAAAAACAGTAGCCCTCACAGGATTTTTCCCCTCACTCCTGGCCCACAGATAGTTGAAGACTTCCCGAAATTATCTACCTAAAAACACAATTCCTCTCTAGGGGTGAGAAGAGGAATGAGGGAAAGCCAGGCATTGTCAGCAAAATCAGGAAAGTGTCGGTGGAAACAAGACACAGGATGCATGTGCATGCATAATTGTCAGCACACTATTTCCTGCTATACCCATTTCCCACTGAAAAAAAAACACATTATCCAGAATGTTCATGCTATTTCCTGCAAAAAGTAATAACTTTCCAAATTATCAAGCTAACTTTTTCCTGCCGTGCCTCACAATCACAATCCCAGATATTTAGCCCTGAAACTTTGCATCAAAGGTGCTTCCTTTCTGATGCCAGTGAGAATAAAAAAGCAAAAAACAAATTTTTGAATGTAACCAAAAGAAAGTTCTATACACAACATTCCTATTCTTGATGAGAAAGTCTCAAAATCATGGAAGATATATAATAACTAGTGCATAGACTAAAGTTTTTATTAAGGGAACTGAAAATATCACATATAAAAATAGTAGGTTTGTCTATAATTTACACATCTAGATGTTGGTTAAAGTAGGGGCAATACCCAGCAATTTGTATCTGCTACCTCTGAAAACTGTGCAATATTACTGCAGATACAGTGAATGGCACAAGTTCACCATTTTGCAGTCTTGAGTCTGACTACTCTCACCAAGTTGTCTTCCCAGGGAAAAATTACTGTGGTGGTGTAGTAGACTACTTGCCTTGATTTTCAGCAGGGTCACCTAGATTTTTGCATGTGGGAAACATGGTGGATGTTGCCATTGGCCAGTGAGTTTTCTCAGGGCTTTCCTGTTTCCCCCACCGTTTAATTTCACTGCTACTCCAGTATCACCTTATTTCACCCTCATTGGTGATCAAGAGCTTGCTGCTAAGTGTTGATCAAAAACTCTCAACTAAATTTTTTCAAAGGAAAACTTCATCTGCCAGGCTAAACTTCAATGTATGTAGGTATTGACAATCACATCATCTCCAAAAATGCCAACTAATAGCGTGTACTATCGCTTGGGATGGTTAATTTCATCATAATCATTCTCAAGATAACTCACAAAAGGTTTCCCAATTAAGAAATGGATAGGAATGAGGACCAGAAGTTGAGAAGAAACATCTGATAATGGGCTCAATGGTCAGGAGTTCTATACAACTTTCATTCAGTTTGTGGAAGGGGGGGGGGGGGGGGGAGGTATTTCCAGACACATATTCCTTATATCGAAATGTTTGTCTCTGCATGCCCTACTACCCCTTAAAATTATGTCCAACAATTTCCAAACGCCCAGTATCTGGATAGACACATGTATTTTTCTTCAATGTTGTAAAGAGTTTACCACTAACTGAATAACAAAATTTTCAATAAATACATATCAGTGTTATAAACTTATTTTGCCTTCCATGGAACTTCCCTCTTTTGTGTTTCCTTGTGGTGGAGTTAAATTATGCAGTCATTATCCCTTATTTGCAGGTTTCTTAGCACCCCCCCCCCCCCCATATACATCCTTTGAATTTGATGCCACTGTTGGTTGAAATTAAAGTTTATGTAATATACCACAAAAGAATTGTGAATATACTCTAGTGATGGGTGTAGTTTAAAGAACTTCTACAAGGTTTTTATGAAAGTGAAATGTTGTACCAACAAAATTGGTGTTTAAGTCAACATGCATATAGAAACAAATACCTCTTCCTGCTACAAAGTGACTAAGAGTTGCAAGAAAGTCTATTATCAGTCATATACAAGAAACTCCTAAGTGCTATACTTTGGTTGAGAGGCAAGAAAACAATTATAGGTTTTCTGAGTACAGTTAACTCTCAATAACTTAAACTAAATAGAGGAAAATTTGTCATAGTTGCAATTTTTCCACCTTACCAAGGGGATAATTATAAGTTGTGCCCTAAGCAATGACAATTGCTATTAGGGTACTTATAGAAATATACAACTGTATTGTGGACTAAATGTATAGTAAATGTCTCAATAGAAATAGCATACAGTTGCAGAGATTCCATGAAACTAATCAAGCACGGTCTCTTAATAGATGCACAGCAAACATCCACTGTACACAACATACAGATATAATATATACCCATGTTATTCATTTTTTAACTACATTGTCTTGAAAGTTATATATATCAAAGAAAAAGATTTATGCAAATTAAAGCACAGCAAAACCAAGTCTTAATTACAGTCGACAACTAATTTTATGGGAAAACAAGGTTGCATTTGGGAATTCCAAGTTCACACAAAGACAGCCGAACCTTTATGACTCCAAGCCAAATGTTTATATATATGTTTGCCATATGGATGTCACATGACTAATATCTGTACATACAAAGCTATTGTTTTTATTTGGCAGACTTCAGCCTTTTTAGTATATGCAAAAAGAGACTGAAAACAGAAAAAAAAAATTAGAAAGCAAATTAATTATTTAAATACGTTCTTTGTACACTCCTAAGCCTCCCCTACAAAATCGCCAAAAATCAGACATGGGGAACACCCTTAAATTTGGAGGAAAAAAAAGCCACCATCTTGGAAATTTTAAAAATTTGCCATAGCTCAGAAGTATGGAGTCATATAAAGGGTACTGTTGATGCCAAACTATTTTGTTTTTGAATAACAACTAATTTCTGTAGGTTATAGTTCAAAATAAACATTTTATAAATATTTTTTATAATATACTATTGTAAAAATATACGACTGACTGACTGAGTGAGTGAGTGAGTGAGTGAGTGAGTGAGTGAGTGAGTGAGTGAGTGAGTGAGTGAGTGAGTGAGTGAGTGAGTGAGTGAGTGAGTGAGTGAGTGAGTGAGTGAGTGAGTGAGTGAGTGAGTGAGTGAGCTTGGGAGAGAGTTTGGGAGTGAGTGAGAGTGAGTGAGGGAGTCAAAGTGAGTGAGGAAATGAGAGTTTAATTATAATGTAATAAAGAGCATATGAGTAAAAAAAAAGAAGTGAGGAAGAGAGACAGCGTGATAGTGTGAGAGTAAGTAAAGTGAGTTAATTCAATAAGTCAGTGAATGAGTAAAAAAGCAAGTGTTAAGCGAGCATGACAGTGTCAGAGGAAGTGGAAGTTGATTAAGTCAATAAGTCAGAGACTGTCAATGGGGTAAAAGATTTTAAACATTTGAGAGATAAAGTTAAAAGACATAAGCTAAATTCACAGCATATAAACAATGTCATGGAATTTTCAATTATTGGTAGGGTGAATATTTGTTGCTAGTCATATGCTATCTACCAAAAAGTAATTGGGGATCCATGAAGATAGGTAATTCAGTAAGTCAGTTGATTTGTGTTTCACGGCTTTCGGTGTAGGACTGTTGGTGTTTGTCCATGGTAGCATGAACACAGAGGCCTATTGTAACATTCTGGATAATGAAATGCTCACAACATTGTGGCATTTTACGGAATGGACCCATGTTACTTCCAGGATGACAATGCCAGGTGCCATGTTTCAAGGGCTACTGTGCAGTGGTACGCTGACAACATTTGCCGATTGGACTGGGCCGCCCAGAGCCCCGACCTCAAACCTATAGAAAATCTTTGGGACAAATTGGATCGCCGGGTGAGGGCTTTTCAGGCATGGCCAAAACCCATTGCTCAACTCATGGAATGGTTGCAAGAGGAATGGCGACGAATCCCAGTAGATGTCCTGCAAACACTTGTAGAGAGCATGCCAGACAAGGCGGCTGTTGTTATAGCCGCAAGAGGTGGCCCTACGAGATTCTAACGGGGTGACAACCACCGAGCAAATATTGTGGACAGGTGCCCAATTACTTTTTGGTAGATAGTGGATAAGCACGTACAGGTTGAAGAATGAGAGCCTACACATATTTAAAACCAACCAATACCTAATCTAATAATTAGATCTGAACAAGTGGCCATGGTATATTGACCATAACAAATTGCACTGTCATTTTTCTTCCAACAAACACACTTAATTTTTGTATTTAACTACATATGCTACACTTACATAAGCCTGTCTTACACAATTTATTTAACACTGTGCCTATTTAAAAATGCTATTTGTAATTATCTGAGTTAGGATTTCCACAATCCATCCCTGTTTCAAAAGTCCCCAGCCACCACTGGGAAATACTTAGAAATTAAGCTTTATCCAAATGATTTGGATCAATTTCCATTAAGTATTTAAGAGTTTAACCAAACTTCTTAGGGAATGTTAATTGTTTGGTTATCTCTAGCAATATAAATAGACATGATACAGCACTCTGGCTCTAAACAAATAATAGAATACAATAATGTATTTTGACATTTAAATTTATTTGTACATACTTGACATAAAATGTTTGCTATTGAACATATTATGATGAAAATTATCAATGAATTTTGACATAGTTGTCTAAAATTGTTTATTGTTTTGGAATAATCTGTAAATCAAAAATAATTTTGGGTGAAATTTTGTGACAAAATTAGCACTGCACAGAAGCCTTGATGTTATTTCCAATAAATCATAAAAAGCTGTATACTTCTAAACACTTGCATTTTTTTTGTTATTTACAGTACTTGTAACAATACTTTTCATTAGTGCAAACCACTAATAATATTCGGAGAAATTTGGATATTTAAATGAATTGCTCAACTGATTGTTACGAAATGAGATATTTGTGAAAAATGTGTAATATTGTTGACAATTTAGTATTTTGGTCAAAAGTGGTTAACAATACTACAGTTTAACATACAGTACAATATGGTATTTGTGATTTGAACTCATATTCCTGAGTTTGAATACACAAATTTATATTTCAAAATAATTTTCACAACTTTAAAATGACTTGTAATTAAAAATATCAGAGAATGTACAACGGATATCTAAAAAATGACAATTTTTTAATTAATTTTGAATTGCAAACAAGGGTAAAAAAGTCTTCAACCAAAAAATCTGGTATTCAATTCTACTTAAGTCATCTGGTAAAACCATGAATCATAGATGTGGATTGGGCTGACTCACAGTTATATAATGTGCTTAGACATTTTTGTTTATTGATTATTTGCCACAGCCTGAAAACTTTACTCAAAGTTCTAAAGCCCAGTCAAAAAGTTATAAATACATGAACCTAGTAAAAACTATGTGTGTAGAAGAAAGGTGGAGAAGCAAGATGGCCGCCACAGACGGACTACAGGTTGTGTTGTTCCGTATTTAAGGTTGTTTTGGCTTGTGATTAGTTCTAGCAATAGGTTTAAATATAGGTGGAGTAGTAGTTTGAGGTAGAATTAGGGTTTTAAGAGTTAAGATTAATGTTTTATGTGGTAATTAGTTATAAGGAGGGAGTAGTGTCCCATTATGTGCACGAGGCCGAGGCCTTTGTTATTGTACGAGTGTAAAGTGTGTACGGTGTAAGTTAGGCTAGTTAAGAAAGTGTGTATACGTAGATATTTGGTGTACGTTATAAGGGAGAGTAGTTTTAGTTTTAAGTTAGTTAAACTATTTTTTTTTTTTAGAGAAACGGTAAAAAAAAATGGTAGGGAGGTGTGAGTGTAGGGGCTGTGGAAAGGTGTGGAGAAGGTTACATAGTGGTGTGCAGTGCGACCAGTGTGGCAGCTGGTACCATGTTGGCTGTATAGGGGTCAGGGAGGAGGGAGGAGGAACTGGAATCACTACAGGAACATCAGTGGAAGTGTGAGGAATGTGCTGAGGGGAAAGGGTTTAGTGGCAGTGGTAGGGAACAAATTGAGGGTAGAGAAGGAAATGCAAATAAGTGGAGAAGGTGGAAACTGGATTTGGACTATGCTGAGGGGAAGCTTTGTAGAGTGTGCCAGTGCCAATGGGAGTTGCTAAGGAGGAGAGGTGGAAAGGGGAGATGGTAGATTTGATGAGCAGGAAAGAGAGGGAAATGATGCATAGGATTGAGAGGATGGAGGAAAAGGTCAGGAATGAGATGGTTAATGTAGAGTAGAAACGAGGTGGGATAAGTTAGAGGAGTTGGAAGATGTAAAGGGGTGCTAAGGAAAATGAAAGCCAGTCCACAGGAGGAAAAGCTGAGTAGAGAGGAAGAGTTAGTCAGAATGCAAGTAGGGCTGCAGAAGGAACTGCAGGAGGAAAGGCAGAGGAGGATGGAGGCAGAGATAGAGGTGGTAAGATTAAGGAGGAGGATAGATGAGTTGCAGGCAGTAGAAAGGGATAAGACAGTAGGAGACATAAGACAGCAAATAAGGTCAGAGGAGTAAGAAATAGTAGCAAGGGATAAGGTGATAGTAGTAGGCAGGAAGCAATCAGGAATAGAGGAACGGGAATCAGAAAGAAGGGAACAGGCATTGGTAGAAGGAAGGAAGCAGTATGCTGAGGCTTGCAAGTGTGCGATTAGCAAAGACCAACAAGCAGGACAAAGTAGACAGTTCAGGGCCATAGGGGAAAGAGGAGGGCTGGCCAAAGGGAGGGGAAACAAGGGTGCTGCAGGAGGCCAGAGACAAGGATAGGCAGGTAGTTGAAAGAGCCACGAAGCAGGAAAAGGTTGTAGGAAGGGAGCCAGAGGTAGTTTTTCTAGGCAGCTCTATTGTAAAGGGGGTGGAGCTGAGGAATATCAGGAAGGAAATGACATATAAAGCAGCTTTTTGGGGGGGGGGGGCAAATACCAGGGATATGGAGGAAAGGGTTAGTGGTATGAAAGGTAGCAGGGTGGCAAAGGTCATTCTCATTCATGTAGGGGGAAATGACTGGCTCATAGGGAGGTGAGGCAGGAGGTAGAGCGGGACCTCAGGGGATTGCTGAGGAAAGTGCGGGAGAAGTTTCCTGGAGCTAGGGCAGTAGTCAGTGGCATGCTGGTTAGGAAAGGAGTATCCTATAGGAAGGCAGTGGCTGCGAGTGAGGTATATGAGAGGGTGTGTAGGGATTTGGGGGCTACATTTATAGATAGTACGAAATGGGTAGGCTGGGAAAGTGTAGGGAGGGACCAGGTTCACCTGACCGAACAGGGAAAGAGGATTCTAGGTGACCTGCTAGATAGAGAAGTGGCTGGCTGCATGGAGAGGGTCAAGGCAGAGAAGCAGTTGTTGAAATAGCAATCAATTAGAAGCAAGGAAACGGAAGGGGAAAGAAATCGAGAGGATAGCATTGATGAGGCTGCAGGGGTGGAGATAGGAGGTAAGCAATGTAGAATGGTAAAGCAGAGTACTAGTATAAAGATAATGGCAGTGAACTGTAGGAGTGTGTACAACAAGCTGGAGGGCTTCTGGGGAAAGGTTGAAGGATATGGGGCGGATATAGTGGTAGCTGTGGAGACTTGGTTGACTGAGGAAGTACTGGACATAGAGTGTACGCAGGATGAGTTCACCATCTTCAGAAGAGACAGGGATGGGAGAGGAGGAGGAGGAATAATGGTGTGTGTAAGGAAAGGGCTAAAAGGGGTGGTAGAATGGGTGAGGATGTCGAGGTAATGGAAATTAAATTGAGTGGTGGTAGTAATAGGAGTATTACTTTGCTGGCAGCGTATAGACCACCAGGACAGGGATGGCAGGCAATTGAGATGATCAAGGAGAGGGTCGATAGACTAAAGGGCAGGCAGTGGGTTGTTGTAGCAGGGGATTTGAATATGCCAGGGGTGAAATGGGTAGAGGATGCAGAAGGAATGGGTAGCATAATGCAGAGAATGGCAGCACAGTTAGTCAACAGAGGATTAGTCCAGATAGTAGAAACACCTACGAGATGGAATGAGGATGGTGTTGGGTCAGTGCTGGATGTGGTGTTGGTCAGACCTAGGAATGCTGTAGTTGGTGCAATAGTATTGGATGGTATAAGTGACCATCATATTCCGGTTGTAGAAATTGGGATTGGCAGGATGAGAGAAGTGCAAATGGCAGAAAGGTTGGTGTGGCAGTATGGGAGAAGAGACAAGAAGGGGGCAGAAATCCTCCAGAGATAGGTTTCAAAATGGTCTATGGAGGAGGGTGTAGAGGGGTTGTGGAGGGAGTTTAGAAGATTAATGGAGGTTATGTTGGAGAAATTTGTGCCAATGAAAAGGTTACGGACTGGGGGAGATCCCCATATTATGGACAGGAGATTTTGAAAATGAAAAAGAAGTGCAGAAAATTACATGCGAAGTGGAGAAATGAAGGGATGATAAGATCTAAAGAAATGATGAAACAAATGGGTAGGGAGCTTCAAAGGAAGATCAAACAGGCAAAGAATGTATTTCTGGGGAACATTGTGGAAGAAGGAAAAGGCAAGGAATGGGGGAAATTGTTTAGGTATGTTAGGCGGTTAAGGGGAGGAGAGGAAGGGATCCATCTGCTAACAGGAAGAGATGGTAGGCATGCGACAAAAGACCAAGAAAAATCGGAGATGCTGCAAGGACAGTACTTGTCAGTGTTTGAGGCAAAGGAGGGTTGGAATAGGGGGACAAACAGGGTCCGGGGGGTGTTTAGTGAGTTTAAGATGAGGGAGTGGGGGATAGAAAGGTAATTAGGGGTTTGGAGAGCAGTAAGGCAGGGGGACCAGATGGGATAGGAAACGCAGCACTAAAGTTTGGTGGCAAGGAGTTGGCAAAATATTTAGAAGTGCTGTTTACAAAGTCCTTAGGAGAGGGTAAGTTACCACAAGATTGGAAGGATGCTATGGTGGTACCTATACACAAGCAGGGAGAGGATAGGGGGGAGGCCTGGCAGCTACAGACAGGTGAGTCTCACATCAAGTACAGGAAAAGTAATGGAGAGGCTGGTGGTGCAGTATGTGGTGAGGGTAATGAACAATAGGAATTAGTTGGAGGAGTCCCAGCATGGTTTCAGGAGGGGTTACTCATGTGAGACTCATCTGGCTGGGTTATTAGAGGATCTGGTGCAGTTAGTTGATGAGGGGAAGCAGGTGGATGCCTGCTTCATAGATTTTGAAAAGGCATTCGATAAGGTGCCCCATGGAACATTGATGAGGAAAGTGGAGGCACTGATACCAGACAGGAGGGTCGTGGAATGGATAGGAGACTTTCTCAGGGGGCGAAGGCAGAGGGTGAAAGTGGGGGAGGCAATATCGGAGGAAGAGGAGGTTACATCAGGGGTACCACAGGGAAGCGTGCTGGGTCCTTTGTTATTTACCATAATGGTAAATGACATGGGTTTGGGGATTAGAGGAAAAATCAGATTGTTTGCAGATGATTGTGTTGTATATGCTGAGGTGGGAGAGGGGGCGGAAATTTGCAGGCAGACATTGATAAGATATGGTTGTGGACCAGAAAAAATAAAATGAAGATAAATGTTAGAAAAACTAAGGTAGTGAGGTTCACAAGGAAGAAGATGATAAGCAGGGACATGTACAGATGGGAGGGACAAGAGATAGAAGAAGCAGCAGAATATAAGTATCTAGGGATTGTACTGCAGGGAGACCTCAGGTGGAAAAAAACAGGTAGAGAGGGTGGTAGCAAAGGGAAGAAGGGCTCTGGGTATGCTGGGAAGGGTGCTGAATGGAGTCAGCTGTGAGGTGAAGGAGAAGGCGTATGGCAAAATGGTACGGCCAATGTTAGAATATGCTGCAGCAGTATGGGACCCGTATGTGGAGGTGGAGGTGCGAGAAATGGAAAAGGTGCAGAGAAAGGGAGAAAGATGGTTGAAGGGTAGGTGGAGAAGGCAAGGGCAGGATGATGAGGAAAAAGGGAACTATAGGCCGTCAGTGATGAAAGAAATGGGGTGGAGCTCATTGAAGGACAGGATGAAAGTTGAACAGTTAGTCAGGATGTACAGGGTGGTGAATGAAGAGGGAGGATGGGGAGGGCTACACTGCAAGCCAAGTAAGGGGGTGTTTAGAGGAAGAGGAAACAACAGTGAGAAGCTTCAGAGGGTGTGGAGGAGAATGGAGCGGAGTATGCAGTCCATGCTTGTGAGGTCTGTGAGGGAGTGGAATGTGTTGAGGGAGGAATTGATATCTGTGAGAGGGGTTGGTAAATTCAGGAAAGGAGTGGAAAAGGAGTTGGTTGGGTAAAGGAGAGTTGAGAGAGCTCGCCACTGGGCGGTAGCCTAATTGCGAGTGTATGTATGTATATGTTTTGGGACATACAAATATATATGAGAATATTAAAAGTTTACATTAGGCCTATTAGTGTGTATGTTGCTACCATCTGTAAGTTTTTTGCAGTTATCTCAAGTTACATTATAAAATAATACATACAAGTTGCACACTTTAGTTTCCTGTATTTTTGTTGGACTTGTTCAGTTAAATTTTTTTTTTTCAATTTAGGCAGTCCTTTAATAAAAAAAATTAGGTTAAATACTTTCTATACAGTTATTTCCCCTTACAGTTTTGATTGAAAGGTTTCAATGCAGTTGCCACAAAATATTAATGTGTAATATATGTAAAGTTCTATATCCTATGCAACAAAAATATTTTAATTATATTGTTGTAAGATGCCAGAGTGGCATATTCAAGTTCGTGAGGGATGAAGGTTTCAATAAAAATAAAAGATCTAAAATTTATATCAAATTATTCACACACCTATTATTTACAACATCAAACTATCTATCTCCACTATTGCTCTTGATATTTTCAGTAAGAGCAAGATTTAATGTCTATCTCAATACTAATTAAAATCCTTCTCACTGTCTTGTTGGTTGTAGTAATTTAATTAACACTCATTATTTATACATACTTTGTCTATTGCTGTAATTCCAAATGCCCTATACTCACACATCCAGTTCAGTAGTCTTTATCGTTGTCTTTATCGTCTTTGTTCAGTATCATGTCAGTACCGGATGTCGGGGTGTGGACCCGTCTTGCTGACTACACCTGCAGTGCTCGGGCCAGGGCATCCTGTATGTTATGGGGTGCAACCAGACATACCACTTGCTGTACCTATGTGTTGACGATGGCATTGATGAAGAAACAGACAGCAATGATGTCTTAAGCATTCTTGGGACACCCTTCCAGAGATAGGTGGGAGAGCCACCTGTCTTGCCACAGCTCCTACAGTGGCTCTTTTGGTCGCTGGGTGCGACTTCGCAGTTGGGCATGGGGGCATGTCACAGGTATTGGTCACCGAAATGTAGCTCCAAGACCAACACCAGTGTGGAGTACTCCAGGCACTGCCACTCTGGTAGAGATTGTAATATACTCAGTGCACAACCTCTCAGTACAGCAGCAAGGTAGTAAACCTGCTGTTCGTCTGACCAGGCATTCAGTGCGGCGAGTATTTCGAACTGGTACTCCCACCATGAAATCTGGCCATTGTAAGAGGCAGGCATAATTGTGACCCCCTTTCACTCTCTTGGCTGCGCAAAACCAAAACCGTAGACATGCCGGCTATACTCTGAGGTTGCTGTATTGTTTACAACTCGTACTGCTTCTTCATTTTTATCGGCTACAGTTGTGATGGTAGTGGAACTCAGCTGCTGAAGAATTCCTGCCATTCCTTGTTCAATGCACTCATTTCCTGTTTCATTTGATTCTCGACACTGTCTATACTTTCATAACTTGCTAATGCCTGCAGGAAATACACTGCTTTTAGCACACCATGGAGCCAGTTCAAGTTCACACATATTCCCATGGGCTCTAATTATGACAGTCAAGCCTTGTCCCGGGTATTAGATCACGTCTTGTCAGAGTATAAATTGGAGTTCATTTTCAATTATATCGATGATATCATTGTTTATAGTGATGATCTGGAATGCCATTTGTCCCATCTACGTCGGGTGTTTCTTAAAATATAGGAAGTGAGTTTGATGGTAAAGCTTTGTAAGGTCACGTTGGGAACTAACAAGGTTAAATTTTTGGGTTCTCTGCTCTGCGAAGGTCAAATGATGATTGGCCGTTATCGTGTGGCCTCTATATTTAATTTCCCTTGCCCTAAAACTTTGAAGGGAGTTCAAAAGTTTTTAGGATTACTGGCAGCCCCCTTGAACTTGTTGAAAAAGAAGGGAGTTGATTTCCAGTGGGGTCTGGAGCAGTAGTCAGCCTTTTCTCTGCTGAAGCAGAAGTTAGCTTCACCTCCGGTACTCCAACGGGATTTTTCACGCCATTTGGTTGTACACGCAGATGCTTCATCACTGGCTTTAGGTGCTGTTCTGAGTCAGTGGACTGAACTAGGCTTTCACCACTCGGAGCCTCATTGAGACAGAGCGAAAAATAGGCACTTACGAAAAAGAAACCCTGGCTTCTATCTGTGGGCTAGAAAAATTTGCATCCTACATATAAAATGAGGAATGCAATCTATATACAGATTACCAATTGTTAATATGTGTTCTCAATTATGCTCAACAGTTGGGCACGCTAGGTTGCTGGGTTTTATGATTGTCACATTTCCATTTCAAAGTGCATCACGTCTGAGGCTCCGAAAATCAGGTAGCAGATGCCCTTTTGAGAATATATGATCCGGCAGATTTTGAGACGGAAAACATGGCAGTTTTTAAAGCGTCTCTTAATATTATACAGGGTTTCTCTGAGATTTTTAATGAAGTTAAGCCCAACCCAGATGGATGACACTTTCTGTAGCCAGATTAAGGCAGACCTGCATAGTGGTGTAGCACTTCCTTATGTGGTGAAAAACGGGATCTTGTATTTTACTGGGAAAAATGGACATGCTCACAAGATAGTCGTCTGGAGTCATTGATGCCCATGGTTTTATCGTATTTTCAAAACTCTGTGTTTGGTGGTCATCTGGGAATAAAACTTTTAACAAGATTGCGGTGCAATTTGCCTGGCCTAGTTTAAGGTGCAATGTTTCTGATTTTGTACTTTCCTGTGACTTTGTCAAAAATTTAAGCAGTTCAGCATGCTAACGTCAGGCAGGTGGTAACTCAGATTCCTCACACGCCTTGCAGTACTGTCCATCTTGATATATTTGGACCCTTGGTTATATCTACGAAGGATAATGTGTGTATTTTAATCTGTTGGATATGTTTACTAAGTATGTCATTTTGTTGCCACTGCGTAATATGAAAGCTTTGACAATCGTTAAAAAACTTACTGATCAGGTATGGAAAGTGTTTAATGCCCCTGTTAAGATTGTTACTGATAATGCTAAGTATTACACTTCTAATTTTTTTAAGAATATGTGTTTTCGCTGGGCTATCAAACATTTCACTTTTTGTCCCTACTATCCGAAAAGCAATCAGGTAGACAGATGTAATAAAAGTTTGAAGGCTTGTTTAACAATTTTCTTTAATCAGGACCAAACTAACTGGGATCAAGATCTTGATTTTATAAATGTAGGATTCAATAGCGCTTTTCATGATTCCACGGGAGTTCCTCCTTCACTCCCTTTTCTTGGTCGTCCTCTTACCTCTTAGCCTCCTTTACTCAGTACCTGGAATATCCCCCCTTGCTGATGCTGATCGTGACCGCCTGCTGGAGGAGGCCTACCATAGCCTCGAGGCAGCAAAGCTGCAGATTATTGCTTACATGGACCAGGGTAGGTTGCCAGTTAAATTCAAGTTAGGAGACTTGGTCCTGTGAAAAAATTACATGTTGGCAGATATGGGGAAAGATATAACAGGGAAGCTCATACCTGAATTTCTGGGGCTGTTTAAAATTAGTCAATTTTTATGGCCTATTACTGTCAGCCTGGTTTCACCCAGCTTTAATCGCTTCTTTAGAAAGGTACACGTATCTCTGCTGAAGACTTATCAGCAACTGAATTAATAATCTCATTTTTTTTTTTGTGTTTGTACCTGCAGTTTGGCTATTTCTTGTTTTGGATATTGTAACGCACACTTGTTTCCTTATTCCTAATCCTGCCTCATTTTTGATAGCTGATCACTTCTGGTGTCACTGTTGAAACATTTTGGACTGATTTAAGTGTTACATTAAAATCTATTTGTCTATGGACTCTTCAAAATATGCTACATTTTATACTTCTCTATGTCTATGAGTTTTTCTACTAACTGTGTTACTGTGTATTGTATTTGATGTTTCATCAAGAGTTCGGTCACCAGAGCACAGGTTTTGGGGGGTGGAGGTTGCGACATTAACACCAGTCACACAAGATATTCTATTTGGTTTCTACTTGATGCAGTGGTATACTCTTTACTCTGCTTGGATCCCCTCCATGTTCCTCCCTTGTTTTCCGTCCCTCGATTTCCCCTCCGCTTGTGCATCATTACTTTTTATATAATTCACTCAGTTTTTATAAGTTGTTGCATGGCTGTTGCCCCCCCCCCCCCCCCCCCAAATTCTACACCCTGCTGTGTCGCCTGAATATGTTGCTTGCAAGAATTCTGAAAATGGTCTAATTGCCGCACTTGTCATCACGTAAGACTTGGAAACAGTGATGGGGCACATTTTAACTAAGTGTGGCCTGAGCTGCCAAGCTTTTAAGGAAAGTTAACGATGAGTTGTGTATCAAGTTTTGTGTGCCAATTGGGCTGCTTTTTTTTTTTTTTATGTTTCAGTCTTTGTGTGGCATAGTTGTATTCGTATTGGGTGAGCAGTAATCCTAGTTTTCAAAATTGTGGTTCTGGCTGCCCATCTAAATGCTGTTTTGGTTTAACTATACTTTGTGTTACTGTGTCTCCCCTGTTTTTAATGTGTCATGTATTGTCTTGTCAGCTGTACAAGAGGTAATCATTATTCAATAAGTTTTGGTGTCCAAGAATCTCGCCTCTGCAGAAATCATTATCCTTTAATAATAATTTTAATCTCTGTTCTTTTTAAGAAACAGAGGCTTTACTGGGCTTGAACAGCTGCCCTCCTTTCTAATTACTAAAGCATTTTATTCTAGTCAGTTTTTATGATAATTGTTTTAATTTTTGTGGCTTTAGTATACATTTTCATTTAAACTTTATGCAAGTTGTATTTATTGAGTCTGCGATCAATTTTATGTGAACCAGTATCATTCACATCTGTGATCAATTTATCAATTGTGAATGGCGCTTAGCACAGTTTTTGAATGTACTATTTGTTTGAAAACATACATTTAATGAAAACTTTGTTAATATTATTTGTGCCACAGTACAATGTTTTCTATAAAATTCACTATAATTTAAAAAAGAACTATCTCATTTCTTTACTTTTGTTATTAATAACACATATATAATTTTTATAATAAATAGTAGTATTAAATTAATTTTAAAGTTTTTCACCAACAGATCAAACTAAAAGAAATTTAAATATTTATAATTGTATGATTGAATTTGATACTGCTATAAGTGATCAATTTTCTATTCTTAATGATGCTTACGTGTATGAATGATCTAAATTATTAAATAGAGTTTCGAATATAAATTATTCTGCTGATGATAATATCTGTGTTATATCAAATTTTTTTTTCATTTTCAACTTTCAAAAATAGTCATTTCTGAAAATGGAAGTGTTATTGAAGATGTAGAAATTCAAATATTTACTAAATCTATTAAACATGATTTATTAAGAACTCCAGCAGAAGAAAACTACATAAAAATATATGAAATCTATGGTAATAATACTAAATGTATAATATTTATACAAAATATGGATAAAAATTATATTATTAAATTTACTAATTGAAATTCTTTATCCTTAAAATATTGGTTTGGTTTCATAAAAGATTACTCTTACGTTATTTGGATAGGAAAATATAAATTTACTTTTTAAAGAAATAGTTTGAATGATGACTGTTTGTTTGGCCAAGAGAAGTAGATGATATACCTGGAACAAAAAAAACAGTTGCTGATCCAGAAAAAAATTGTATTAAATATTTTGAAATTTTAAGGTTAATTGTCAAATATCAATCAGATCATTCCCTATGATTACAAAAATTACTAAACAGCCTAAATATTTTTATAATTTAATAATTTGGATTAAAAAAAAAATTTGAGTTTAATGTAAAAAATAAATGTAATAATTACAATATATGCTCAATTTTTTATTATTAGATTTCACAATAATAGAAAAACCATTCTGAACAATATGTTCAAGCTTCTATATGTAATCATTGAGATATTCAAAATATATTTGTAATTAATGGAAGACAAGAGTATTTTCCAAAAGAAAATTTAAATTTAAATTTTGATTTTGATTTTGTTATGAAGATATGTATAATAGTTTCTTAATCCATCATGCTAGCCACATAAGGCCAATACTTCATCTATGACAAATCTGAAGATGGGGGCAAATACTGAGGTCCTATTATTTTCTGTGATTTACCATTTTTCTAATAAAATTGTATTTTTTTTTGGTTTCAAGTAATAGATGAACTCGAGATAGTGGACAAAGTCAAGGTTGCATGGTGTTGTAACAGTGTTACCTGTCTCTCCTCGCATTGTACTTGGCACACATAGTGGATGGCTATGATGAAAGAATGTGAAGCAGACCTGTTGTGCTCTGTCCTGGATGGTGTTTGATGGAATATTTCATCACCTCAGTCGACGATGTGTGGCACCTGGTGTCATAGCCCATGTGTGACTGAGCATATAGATGTCTACCTCTCTCCTCCATGCCTTCATGTTGAGCACATGACCTGGGGGTTGCTGTATTGTTGGCACATTCTACATCATCAACCACTTTTGAGTTGATTCTATGGTGTTGCTATGGGAGCTTCGAGCAAGTCCATTCATGTTGAAGGTAACTGCAACCATTATGGCCCACGACTACAAATACTCCTGCCTGACAAATGATCAAGAAGACACACTGGAGGGCGGGGAGGGGGTCATGAAAAGGGATTCACCTAGATAGGATAGAATTTCATATGGGGAATTTTTTGTAAAATGGAGAAAACTGTAACCTTGCAATATAATTCTTGCTTAAGTACGTGGAGCGGTTTTAATGGGGAAAATGTTTAGAGTGCCACATATAGTTAACCTTTCTGTAACTTTAGTGGTTTGAAATCTGAAACATTTTCAAATGTAGGTTTTACTTTTACATGCCTTCCCCTGAAGGCTATAATTCTCTTATAAGGGCTTAGAATGGGTAATTTTAATATTTTAATTAATTTATTAATTTATGTATTTATTTATTTATTTATTCAGGGGGAAATTTTTTAATCTGATTCAATTTTGAAAAATTAATCTGTGTATTATTTAAATTCTGAATAACTATATTACTATTGGCCAGTGATTTAAAACAAGTTAGAAATGGTGCCCTTTTTGTGGACAGTAGTAAACCTTAATTTTTATTCACTGTTATTGTCTACTATTCTGCAACTATTATTAACTCTAGCTTATGTACATTATGTGTGTGGTGTTTGGTGAGCTGGGATCACTGGGTGTGCAGGTGCCAGGATGCTTGGGTGTTCACTGGTTATTTCAAAGTAATGACTAGGGGACATCTGGCCTCTGTTACAGTGTCAGGGTCCCTGCTATTGCAAACGGGGTTAATGAATTTCCTCAGAGAGCTCCCATTACAAAATGCTACTGTTTTCTCTTCACCTGACTTTCCTTTATCTAAAAACTTATAGTAAATATAAATTTTTCCTGTATTTGTGTTTTTTTTTAATTACCTGTGGCTCTTGCTCAGGCAAACATTGTGTGTTTTCTCAATGTGCTCCTATATTTTACATTAAAATTATATTGCAGAGTGCCTTCTGTGAGCATAAGCTGTGCTCCCTACTAAAGTAGTACCAAAAATGTTTCATCAACTAGTTGGATCATTGAGGATGTGTTTCGTGAAATGATTCAAAGCTGAATTTTTATAATAGTTGAATATTTCAAAATGGGAAACATGCCGTATGGCATAGAAGATTTTGGTGAGTGTGCTAACAGTTAGATCTTAGCAGGAGTCAGTCTCTGCAAGAGTCAGTCCATGCAAGAGTCAGTCCATGCAAGAGTCAGTCCATGCAAGAGTCAGTCCATGCAAGAGTCAGTCCATGCAAGAGTCAGTCCATGCAAGAGTCAGTCCATGCAAGAGTCAGTCCATGCAAGAGTCAGTCTATGCAAGAGTCAGTCTATGCAAGTGTCAGTCTATGCAAGTGTCAGTCTACGCAAGAGTCAGTCTATGCAAGTCAGTTTTGGCATGAGTCAGTCACAACACGAGTCAGTATCTGCATGAGTCAGCCTCGGTGTGAGTCAGTCTCTGCATGAGTCAGCCTTGGTGTGAGTCAGCCGTAACATGAGTCAGTCTCAATGTCAGTCTTGGCAAGAGAGTTTTGGCAGGAATCAGTTTCTGCAGAAATCATCTCGACATGAGTTAGTTGCAGTAAGAGTCGGTCTAGGCGACAGTCATCAGCAGGAGTTGGTCCTGGCAGGAGTCAGTCTCTGCAAGATTTGGTACCTGTGAGGATTCAACCTCATGTATAGTCAACCTCATACAGAATTGGCCCTGTGGTCAGTCATCCTCATGTGCAGTCAGCCTCATGCTTAGGAACCTTAGAAAATGGTAAATAAAACTGCCTATTTCAGTGTTAAAAAAATGACAAAAGCAGTACAAAAAATTGGTGTAAAATTTAGGTGTATAAACATGAAAGTAGACCCTAAATTAGCAAAAAAATTTTTAATTTTTGCTTAAAACTTGTTATTAATATCTTACTTAAAATGCAGTCAGTTGAAAAACACTAAAAACAAATATAAAATTTACACAACACTCATTTATTACTTGAAATAATTTATTTCTCTTTTACTACCCTTCCCTCAAAGGTTTATTTTTCTCTGTCCATTAGGAAATAATTATATCCTTGCCGTATTATGTAAATGTTACACAAGTAATGGACAACAGACATGTTGTGCAATGTAGGTCTAAAAACCAAACAACAAAAAAAATAAAAGCTACTAGGTTGGTTTCTGCTATTTGTGATTAGGTTCAATGCAGCTTCTATATTCACAAGAGCTACTACACTGAAAAGCAAAATATTTACCGCCGTGTAAAATGTGCATGGAATTTTTGGGCTAAGTTCACCTTGAACATATTTTTCTAGCCAATTTCTCATGCTGGAATTGTCAGCTTTTTCCAGGGGAATGTTTATGCTACCATAATTTCCACAAAATTACAAACAAATTCTTGTTTGTTTTTCTGCAAACTGGTTACATTTTGAAGTGATTCACCAATAGAAAATTGTTTCGTAGACGATATATGAGCACGATGATTGTTTCATTTGTGTTTATGATTGGACACATATTTTGTGCACGTGTCCTAATGCATCCAGTCCACATGCACGTTGCAAAACCTACATGTAATTATTTAGTGTTTTATATAAAAATTATCAAGATCCGAGCATCTAAAGACAGCCCAATCCAAAGCAATAACAAGGATAAATTCCAGTTGTAAATGCAATGCCCAAAGATTACACGAGATATATTTTGTTCTTGCAAGCAAACGTGTACAAATTGCTTGTGCAGCTCTATTTCGGTTAACAATCGAACCAGATAACTATCAATATATTTTGTACAAAGACTTATTAACTGTCCTCTTTCAGATCTCTGAAAAAATAATCCTCTTTTGGATCTTTGAGAAAATAACCTGCACTGTCGATTAAGCTTACTATAGATGCTAAAAACATTCAATTGTGAGGTGAAGTCTTGCATGTGTTGTAACCAAACGGGAAGATACATTGTTTTTTGTATAAAACTTCGTGTTTTAAAACCAATAGTTAAATTTGGTGTAAAACTATTAAATATGGCCAATTTAGTCATTTTTCGCAAATTTTGCACTTCATCATTTTTCGGGGACCCTACTCATTCAGTCAGCCCCATGGTGAATCATTGTTGTGTGGAGCCATCCTTGTGCGGGGTCAACCACATGTGGGGTCAACCACATGTGGAGTCAGCCCCATGTGGATTCATCCCCATGTGGATTTAGCCTCTGTGGAGTCAGCCTCATTTGAAGTGAAACCTTAGTGGAGTGAACCCTGTGCGGAGTCATCCCTGTAGTAAACTGTGCCCACCAGGGGACTTAATGCATATTGTGCCACATTGACTTGATCTAAATAGCATGTTTTACATATAACGTGGATTTGGTGGGTATAATGCTAATGAATCAAAAACTGTGAGGTAGCTTAAGGCACATGTTGCATATATATTAGATTTCAAGGGCCTGACCCTACCGTTTTGTAAATCTTAGTCAACTATGGTTATAAAATGAAGCACATATCATGTTGTTTGTACATTATCTAGGTCACAAATTTTGCCTATGTACTGAATTTCGTGGGTATATCCCAAATAAAAATTGTTCAAAAATTATAACCAACAATGTCTATAGATCATAGTAGGGCTTATTGTATCATACCTACATTCTTGGGGTCAGAACGATGCCTACATACTGAATTTCAAGGGTCTAGCCCAAATGGTTTGCAAATTATGGCTAGCTGTGCCTATAAACATTGTAGAACTTATCATGTAGTTTGTACATTCTTGGGGTCGCAAATTATGCCTATGTGCTGAACTTCAAGGGCTTAGTCTAAATGGTTCACAAATGGTGGCTAACTATGACTAGTACACATAGTAGGACTTATCATGTCAAACCTAGGTTAATAGGATAGGAAATGATGCCTGTACTGAATTTCAAGGGCTCAGCTATACTGGCTTGTAAATTATAATCAACTATGCTTATAACAGACTGTAGGACTTATTGTCTTATACCTATGTTCTCGTGGTCGTATGTGATGCTTTTAAACTGAATTTCAAGAGCCCAGCACCAATGGTTCCCAAATTGTAGCCAATTATGCCATAAAATTATTTGGGGTGTTACATGTCATACATACTGTCTTGGGGTGGGAAATTATGTCTGCGTACTGAATTTCAAGGAACTGATCTAAATGGATTGAAAATTACATCCAACTATGCTTATAAAAGGCTGTGTGGCAAAACGTGTCATACATACATTCTAGGTGTAAAGTGTTACTTGTGATATGTATTTTGTAAGTATAACTTCATTAAGCTATATGGATGAGGAAGGAGAAGGGGAGTGGGTGGGCGAAGGTCGAGCAGATGTGACAGACTTGGAAGCAAGCCGCTGGTGTGGCAGAAATTAAGAGCTTGTAGCTTGGGGGAGTTGGCCAGGGTGGAAAGCCAAGTGTCATAAGTTCGAGCCACAAAGTAGGCAAGGACACAGAAGCAATACTATGTGGCAAATCCTTTGATGTTAGCGAACTCAGTTGCTTATTGGGCATGAGGCTTTGGGAATGGGCCTTGTGTCTGATTGGCTGAGCTGCTAGATGGCAAGTAGGTTATCAAGCACTGACTGACTGGCTTACATTGTGCCAACATGTTGCTGGCTAGTGAAAACCTTTTAGAGGCATATATGGCTGAAGTTTGCAGCACAAGCAGCTGTTTCACCTCTGTACGTTTAAGTACTCTATGGTTAAGCCTAGTCTGACAGGACCTGCTTTAGCGCAGTACATTGAAAAGAGGGAAGAGAGATTGTACCTAATTTCTGCATGTTTGGCCTTGCTTAAACACTCCACGGGTATGTCTCTTGAAGGAACTAAAGGCAGATGATTCACTGAGTTCAAAATACTGAATCAATAGATTTTTATAAGCATAGAATAAAAAATTGGAAGTAATAGGATTAAAGGGAGTTTGGCATAGGTATCATGCATTAGAAGCCACCAGCTATCTCAGTTAATGAGGGGGTCGCAGCCAGTGGCCATGTTGGATGCTCCATCCCCCTCACCTGAAACCCCCTTACCACAATGTCTCCTTAACCCCCCTCACAAAAAACCTCCTTTCCTCAATTTGTCCTTAAACACCTCCCCCCTCACCAACCCATTTGCCAACAACCTGTTACCCTAAAAATTATTTTAATAAAAATGTATTTCTGTAAACAAAATTTATAAAAAATTAAAAAATATTGGTTTGCCACCTTGGATTTCTAATAATTATTTCCCATTCGCAAAGAAAAAAGTAACGAGAATGATGCCAAACTGGCATGCAAGGCAGCACCACTGTACAAAGGTTTGTATTTTTTTAATATATTCTTTCAGAAAAACCAAACTGTCCAAGTGTTTATGTGCACAGTGTTATTTCCACCAGAAGAGTGAATGAGTGAAGAGATTTGGGTAGCTATTAACAGTTAGGTCTTCAGAGCCAATAATGATGATTGAGGTGAGTAGGGAGCAATGCCAGAATGAAAGGGCAGGGGATATGGGAGATCCCCAAGAAAACCCGCCAACCAGCAGAATCGTCTGGCATGATTCCCATATGCGAAAATCCGGAATTAAACCCAGATTGTTTCACCAGAAGATGCACATGAGTTAACATCAACTGAACTTCTACAAACTATCAACGCACCTAACATACACCCACCTTATTTTGCCAGTGATATTTTTTGTGTATTTCAGATCAATTGTTTTAAATGCTAGACAGCGTTCACACAGTGAAGAGAATAATTAGCCCAAGCAAAATTTTTGCCTCGTCATGCCATCTGTTGCGCGCCATGGCGAAGATGGCGATGAGGCTTTAGACCCGCAAAGCACACATCTGTCCCACACCCAGCTGAAATAACACACTGTTAGTAGCATCATGCAGCAGGTGCAGTTGTAGATGGTGGAGTGTGTGCAGGAGGAAGAGGAGGAGGGTTAGGAGGAAGAAGAGGAGGAGGGATTTACAATCTTGGACCATGCAGCCAAGGACATGTGTCACTAAGAAGGAAGGTGAACAGGGTGATGAGTGACAGCAGAGGCGGGAATGGGGAAATGACAAATTTACTGTATGACTGGAGACTATCTGCTCCCCATGACAGCCCATCATCTACTGATCCCATTCAGCACAAATCATACATCATGGGGATGGAAGGTGTCACAAAGGCATAAAAAAGCAATGCACCCGAGGTCTGCCATATTTAGCCATTGTGCAATCAGCGATGTGATATGTATATGTACCATCTACGATTTGTGCATCCATTCACATTATTCTACATTACATACAGTAGGTACCTATCGTTTTTAAATATCATAGAACAACATGCCATACAGAGGCAGGCAGCCGGAGAGCGGAGACTACGCACAGCCAATCGCTGAATGTAAACATGCTTTATCATGACAGCTGTCTTGCTGGCTTGCTGCTGCCACATGGGTCGCATTATGAACGTAGTAAAACGAATAACCCCCTCGCCTAATCTTCCTGTCTGTACATATATTTCCCTCCAAAAAATGAGCATTCACTGTTATGCCCAACTTTCGTCAAGCCCTGCATTAAGTTCTACTTTCAGGATATTTCTCCACCTCGTGCTAACAAAGCTTAACCAAATATATGAAAAGTACATACCAAAGGGACAACGCACCACATACGTGTGCACTCAATTTTAATAATATTTTGTAAAAGAAATATTTATTACTGGACGTTACCAACACACTTATATTTTCTCTAGTTTTATTCATATTAATTATGAATAAAATATAAATAGCTATATAAATAATATATAGGTAAAAGTACAGATTATGTGGTAAAAAAAAACTCAAAACTCGGTATGAAGAATGTATTATATTTCTTTTATATTAGCATGAGGCTGCCACTGAGAAATACTTGTATCAATATTTTTTTAAAAAATTTAGTGACAAAGGTATAAATACACAGTCATGTATAATAACTTATTTTTAAATGCAGTTCAAGCACCAGTTAAACAAGCCCCTTTAATATGCTGACATTTCTATTACACACAGCAAACAAGATAGACATGTACAATTTTATACATGGGGAAAAAAATACCGATGAAATATGGAAATAAAAAATCACGCATCTTGTAAAACATGGAATATATGTGTAACTCCAACCATTAAAAGAGAGCTCAAAACTCCTGTGTAGTCAATTTTTTTGTTTGAAAACCTCATTGTATTAGTATACAGAGTCAAATCACATTATAACCACTGCTAGGAGTGCCAGCTGCAGCCCATAGCCCATGACATATGGCCAGTGACGAAGGCTGGTGAAAAGCAGGTATATAATGCAATCAACAGGCTGGCTGTACACAGTACGCTTCCTGCTGTCATGGGTAAGGGAAGTTATTTAACCAAGATGTGGAAAGGGATGATGCTCATCTGCTTTCATGCCAACTGCGGCAGCATTCCGGGAACAGAGATGTTTGTGAACTGTTCACGTGCCACTGTGGTAAAGGTGTATTGTGAGTGGATGAATGGCACCAATGGGAATAACCATAGTGGAAACTGCGGAGCTACATGCACTATTGATGTCCGAGGTGAACGTCGACTACGATGGTGCATGAAGGCCAACCAACAGTCTACAGTGGAACAGCTCACTGTACAAATGAACCAGCGTGCATTCAGACACGTGTCTACTGCAACAATTCAGCAAACCCTTCTGTGAATGGAGCTCCAGAGTAGAGAAATGATGACTACCATGCTACCACAGGTGCAACAATTAAAAGGACTGGAATTTGCTTGACAGTATGGCGACTGGACCACTACTGATTGGCGATAGGTAGCCTTCTCCGAAGTCACATTTTCAGCTGCATAGAATGAATGGACATCAGTATTTCCGGTGAGAAACATCAGAGAATCGACACACCTACATCCACTGCTGGACGAACACAAGACAGTGGGGCCACTGTTATAATCAAAGGAATGTTCTCATGGTATTCTCTAGGTTCCATCATCCATGTGGAAGGCATTCTTAATTGATTTGGTTATGAATCCATCCTCGGTGATCACATCCCCCATACATGATTGTTTTCCTCGGGAGAATGGGATCTTCCAGCACGATAATGTGCCTTGCCACATGGTTAGAAGTGTCCGCATGTGGCTGGAAGAGCACAATCGAGACTCCAAAGTTCTTCCCTGACTCTCAAACAGCCCTTATCTCAAGCCAATTGAACATCTGTGGGACCACCTCAATTGGTATGTTCACCATCTGTCTCTTCCTACATGCACCCTCCAACAGTTATGGGACGCACTGTAGACAGCATGGCCCCAAATACCTGTGGAGACCTATCTCAGAGCCTGACTGAGTTACTGCCAGCTCGTCTAGCTGCTGTCTGCACTGCAAAGGGCAGTTATTCTGAATACTAGCAGGTGGTCATAATACTGTGATTAGACTATACACAATTTCATTTAAATTTTAAATTAGTACTTTCAATGTGGTGTCTGTACGTAGCCCTTGACGACAGCATAAAACTTCGGTTAAAGCCATGCAATAGCTAGACTGTGCACTGCCCATCATTACATACCAGGTTCGATTCTGGGCAGGATCACTCCCGGATTTTTGTTTCGTGACTAATATAACTAATTCCCATCTTATGTCATTTTGACATGTCTCTGCGAACTGTTGTAACCACATGCCTAGCGCAAAATCCTTTCTTAATGCAGCCACGCCTTGCCTACAGGGGGGAAAATATGTACATATATATGTATACATTTTTTTTCCTTTTGCCCTCATATTGTCCTCTCAAATAATGAGAGAGTTCCATGAGCTGTTGTTATGGTACTCCTGCTTCCTCTCCAGTGTGCCAAAGCGTTGTCTGCTTTGCAGGTAATTACAATAACACAAATCCCTAAAAAAATTATTACATATACTTTTTTTCTTTCCCCTTCCATGTATTAATTCAAATTAATAATTATTGACCATGTTTGTTTGCAGTCCTCATACGTTGTGCTCCCATCTTCATACTTTGTGCTCCCATCCTTAAAGTGAGCACCGATGAACTGCAGAAACGTGACGACCATTTTTAGTTTGCATAATACAACTACAGTGTTTTTGCCATTGCCAGTGTCTGTAAGTACAGCACATCACATTTCCTATTAATTTTTTTTTAATCCCTTTAGAGCTATTTTAACTTGCTAGCATCATCATTACTATTCCCATTTAACATACCCTAGTTTCATTAGTATCATTGTTTTACAACAAGTATGCCAGTACATGAATAGTTGGGAAAAGTTGTTTCACATATCACATAAAAAAATTAATTAAAAAAAAAATCCCTAGCTAGCATAATATTAGCATTTTCGCAACACAGTCACACAGTCGTACCTGTAAGAAAAGCTTGTGATAGTAAAAAAATCTTATACTAATTATTAATCAGTTTCATACTGTCATAATCACCACTGAATGTTTGCTCGAGGGAATGCAGCAGCTAGAATGTGCGCCTTCCATTACAATGGACCACGTTCTATTTACGGCAGGGTTAATCCCAGATTTTCATCACGTGGCATGCATAAGCAATTGACAACTGGTTTTCTCAATATTTAATTTAAAAAAAATTAAATTATATATCACGTATGTTCTCCTGATGAGGTCTGTGGCATAGCTGTCAAAATTGATCGTCATGAACCATTGGCATTCCTGTTCATGTACAGTGAGTTATCTCGGGGTACTCCCTTTTCTCACATTATTATCATTCCTTTATTTGCATGTGCAAAAATGTATTTTTATACTATTATTTTATGTGTTATGTCCGACAACAGAGTGCTGTCTCTTCCTTCCGCTGCTTCAGTGTCATCTTCTTAGGTGAGAATGTTGTCACCATCGGTTTTTGTGTGCAGGTTCTGTGGGTTGTCATTTACTCTCCACAAGAACGGGCTGCACCATGAGCATCATTGCCCTATAATCCCCTGAAGGGGGAAAAGTATGTTTGCGATAGTTGCAGTGTAATGATAAGTAAGAAAGATAATTTTGAGAAAGACCTTAGGACATGCATGGGTAATGTTCAACAGGGGGCAGAAATGCAATGTACATTTTGTAGTGCAACGTTTACACAGTTAGGTATAGCCCAAAAGCATGAAGCAGACTGTAAACTAAACCCTAAAAAAATTCTTTTACATATTACGACTGTGGTAGAGGGTTTACTAGGGCAGACAACCTCATGACACATATAAGGAAATGCAACGGGCCTATCCCTGCTCAACCCACTAAGCACCCCCGATTTGCACAGCCTGTAGAAGTTCCAGCCAGGCCACGCATTGTTGCCAGAGCAGGTCAGCAAATGGCTCATGGATTCGTGGAAGCAGAGACTGCATTTAGAGCCAATTTAAAAACTTACATATCCAAAAAAAGAGCGGGCAGGCGAAGGATATCTGTACCTATTTGGCTCACATGCGTGAAATCTAATCAATCAGCTGAAAGAGGAAGTACAAGAGCACAGTGCAATTGTGGCTGGAGTGTGATTACACCAAATCAACATCATTTGATGAGAGGTACGATAAGAGAGAGTTAAATACAAAGCACATTCCTGTATAAGAGGTTAGCGATATTGAAGAAGCCATGACAGATAGCATCAAGATAATATAAAACGAGAAACAGATGTACAAGGAAAGGGGGTTGGGCTGGACTTTGTCGACTGTCAATCACGAGCAGCTCTACATAAATAAACTGGACCTTCTTCGCATCTCTTCATACATTGATTTGCCTGCTGCCATAAAAAACTAGCACGCAGTAATAAAACCTATGAACCTGAAGTATCAAAATGTTCAAATGGGTGATCTGGCACGGTACGTCAAAGGCAAAAAACCGTAGTGTATAGACCACCAATATGAAGACCTTGAATTTAAATTTGATTTTAGAGGCTTCAAGTTCCCGACCCCGCTGCACCAAATTAAAATTTTTGAAAAGAATAATCCAGGAGTGTTGGTAAACATATGTGGTCTGAGCAAAGAAGACTAATAAATTGTACAAGTACATATACGCAAAGATGGAAAAAAATAAAAAAATAAAAAATTCGACCTCCTCCTCACCACCGAAAACAAAAACTTGCATTACACATACATCAAGAACTTTGAATGTTTGGTACGATTGCAACAGATGACCCACAAGGAGAAAATGCATTTTTGCAAGAGGTGTTTTACGTACTTTGACGAGCGGATGCGAGTATCTGGCTTGACAGGTCCTCAGAGTTTAAATGAACACACAAAATATTGCAAGGAAAATAAACCAGTGCACACCAAGATACTTCAGTCAGGTCAATATGGTAAGCCTTCCGTCCTTAAATTAAAAAATTTTCATTATGTGGACAAAATGCCCATCGTAGTGTATGCTGACTTCAAGGCTTTGCTCGAACAGTACACACCTGACCACAGAACCTATAGTATACATGCAACACAATGCGGAAGAGAAATTTATGGGCACAATCGTGGATATTGGGAAAAAAGTAAAAGATATTTATGCAACTTCAAAGCAGATGACATCGCTCACACAAGCTGAACAGGAAAACTACTCACTGGCCACGAAGTGCTGCTGCTGCAAAACTACATTCACACATGAAAATTACAAGGTCAGGGACCACAACCATTTCACCGGCCTCTATATTGGAGCTGCATCTAATGAGTGTAACCTGCTTTTTTGCCGCCTCAAAAAGCTAGTGGTGTTTTTCCATAACCTCTCGTACAACAAAAATTTTACCATCAAGCAGATAGGGTAAGACACACAAAAAATATCATTCCACACACACAAGAAAAATCTATTATATTTTCAAAGCAGCTGGGCGAAAGATTTTCAGTTCTGTTCGTCAATATATTTTGTTTTATGGACTGCAATCTAACATCCCTTGCCCGAGTTTCTGCCAAAAAAAAATTTAACAACACTGCAAAATTCTTCAATGCTAACCAACTGCCCCATGTCACACACAAAGGTGTGTTCCAGTATGATTACGTGGATAGCTGGGAAAAGTTGGACAAGCTATAGCTGTTCCTGGAAGAAGCATACCATAACAAGCTGACACTCTTGAATAACAGAGGATGAGTATGCACATGCCCAGGCTGTGTGGGAAGAATTTAATTGTACGACCTTATGGGAGTAGTCAGATTTATATCTTAAGATGGATGTACTCATCCTGGCAGATGTATTTGAAAATTTCAAGGACATGTGTAATGCCAAGTACAAGCTAGACCATGCTAATTATGTCAGTGACCTGAAGTTCACCTTTGATGCCATGTTGAAAATAACAAGTAAATCTGGACCTACTAACAGACTGTGATATGCATACGTTTATTGAAAATTGAATTTGTGGTGACATGGCCCAGTGCATCAAACGGCACACTGTAGTGAACAACATCTACGTGCCTGAGCACTACGACCCCAGCAAGCCCACCACATTTTTGCAATACCTAGATGCCAACTACATATACGGATGGGTCACGTCCCTGCTACTGCCGATACAAGATTTTCATTAGGTCAACATCAACATCGATGTCAACAGTGTGCCCGACGATGGTAACACCAGGAACATTCTGGAGGTTAATGTCAAGTGACCCACTGCCATGCACAAGGAGCATAAAATCCTGCCTTTCCTGCCCATTAGCAAATGTTCCTCAAGCTCCAAACATCCAAATCTGATTATGACATTTGAGAATAAGAAACACTATACTATACTACCACGAATTGAAACGGGTGCTGGATCATGGATCGAGACTTGTAAGAATTCATCTTGCACTGGAATTTGAGTAAAGTCTCTGGATGAACTTTTACATTGATTTCAATACTGCAACGCAACAGGCAGCCACCAAAAAGTTCAAAGAGGAACTTTTTAAATTGGCAAATAATGCAACTTCAACAAACGAAAGGTATTCAAAAATGCAATGCAAAAAAATATAATTAATTTTGAAGCTTTCTTACCTGTTCTGGAGCAGCACCGTATGGTGTGAGTTAATGTCCAGATGATAAGGTTGCACAGTATGAATTATATTCTGAGTGCATCAATAAGATGGCCCTGACATGGACGGACGATAATAGGCAACTGTAGTAAGACGGCATTCACACACTGCCTCATGGATACAATGGTTACATGTAAATAAATCTCACCACCATCAACCGCAATACACTGGAGGCCATACAAAAGAAGAATTCTTATCTTGTCAGGTGTGTCAATCGCTTACCTTATATTTGTGAAAACGGACAGCACATTGCAACCCATGCAAGGCAAATACTTTTCAGGCATGCTGTTTGCCTATCCAGGTTCATTGCTTTTGCATTTATTTTTGTGTACAAGATTTACGGATCTACACTGCTTTGCTTTTTGGCGAGGTATTTATTGTGTACAAAATTTATGCTACACTGCTTTGCCTTTTGGAGAGGTTTTTTTCTGTTATGAGGTGTAATAATGAATTTATTTTGTATGTCCTGTTGTGATGTTTATGTCATCACATTTAGCATTTATTGTAGATCAAGGATAGTTTTCCATTGCGCAGCTGTTTTGAGGGACATGTGCATCTGTTAGATTGGTTTCCTGCACTGCGTGTGATGCCAAGCTCTGTGTAGTTGTGGTGGCGGCCATGTGAGTGAGGTTGCTGTCGTGGCCAGTTGGTGAGTAAATTGAGAGATTTGGGTGGCTCTTAACAGGATGGTCTCGAGAGCCGATGAGGATGATTGGAGTGGTCCGTCATGTAGTAATGATTTGTGTAATGACTTGTCTTCAAGACATTTTGGCATTGTCCACAAGTTTTGTCTGCCTTGTTTTGATGTGAGCTGCAAGAATTGTTTTTGTAAGAAATGTACATGATTTTTCGCTGCGTTGGCGTCAAGATTTTTTAGCATTGTCCCCAAGGTTTACCTGTCTAGCTATGCTTTTTCATGGGCTGCAAGTCTACTGTGTTTTCTTCTAGACTTGTGAGCATTGCAAGCAAGGTTTTCTATCTTGATTAGATTTTTACAATTTTTTTTCTCTATATGTAAACTTTTTGTGGTGCTGCAAGTATTTTGTGTCATGTAATCATGATTTTATACTGCACTGGCATTTAGGTTTTTCCTGTGATGTATGCTAGGCTTTTCTTGTCTGCCCTGTTATGTTTTTCTTTTCCAAAGTAATTTTTTAACAACTCTTTTGCATCTTGTCATCATATAATTATTTTTCTGCTTTGTTTACTGCAAGGTTTTATTTTTGTCAAATCATGTAATCACATCTTTTTTGCACTTTGTGTGGTCTGCACAAATTTTAAGACACACAGTGTAATGATTGTTTTTAAGCATTGATATGTTTTCTTTCCTTTTTGTGGACTATAATGTATTTTGTGACACATGTCTTGTTTTCCAGAAGGTTTTCCTATCCATCACAACAAGGTCATCTCCCATACATGTGACACGTCACGGTCCCAGCTGGTTGACTGTCCATCTCGGATGACTTACTCAATGCTAGGCGAGTCACGTCTCAAGCTAGTTAATCGTCTCGGGACACTAGGGCCCGCCTGGAGTACAGCACTGGCTTGGTTGGCCTTTCACTCGGTACAAAGTCTGGTTCTGCGAGTTTCACCCGGCATAGAACAGGTTTAGGTTGTGGTGCAGTGGGGTGACTTGACTGTTCGTTGGGTGGCTGAACTACCCCTGTTCCCACTACCTGGGTGGCAATCGACTGGGGGGGTGGTGTGTGCGTGAGAGGTGCTAGGTTGTGGTTCTGGTGTATTGGTGGTCTCGCCCAACAGTGCCTCCTGCACTATGGGGTGATACCCTTCCATAACTTTAGTAGGTGGTTCAAACAAGTCCACTGGCGTGACAGTTGGTACAGGTACTCAGCAGAGCAGCCTGTTCACGTGGATTGAGCAGTCCGAACCCGCTAGGAAGGATTGTGGATTCTTACAAATAGCCCTCGCCTTCTTGGCCCGTCTCTCAACTCCATACCTACGGGTGTAAGGTATTAGGCACAAAAGTTGGGGCTGCAGGAGGTAGGCAGTTGACGTGTGTGTTTCCAAGGATGGGTGTCAATTATTGCAGTCAACACCGCCTCACACTTGACTCCTCCACCGGTATAGAGAAGGTTCGAGCTACAGAGCGTTGGTTGTGGGAACCGCACAGTGTTTTCATGCTGGGGTAGGTTTCCCTGCACCAGAGCGCAACCCTCTCGCCACCACAAAGTGAGTGGTGAGAGTTGAGAACTCTAGCCGGCAAGCCTATCCCGAAGCATACCTAGTGTCGTGGCTCTACCATTCCTCCCATCTGGTGCAAGGAACAGGTGGCATTCCAATACTGGTGCGTTGAGTGTCCAGTGGTCACTGGTCTCCCCGGACTCCAAGAAGTTCCCCTCCTTGGTACCATGAAGTGATCTTCTGCCTCGCGCGGTGAGCGATGAAATAGTTGGAGAGGTGTGAGCCTCTGTACCAATAGCTGGAGTGATGAGAGCTCAGGAGAGGAGATCGAAAACTGAAGCAGAACTGATGATCCAGAGGCCGGGAAGCATCTCCTTTTATACTCCTCAGTCATCCCTTCCTTCACTGGCATAGGGCGTATGGAGAGGTGTTTAGCAGGTGCAAGCACAGTGCCTAGATCCTCTGTACATGTGGCGTAGTGGAGATCGGTAGGATCTAGGCATCTTACATGTGGCGGCATCCCACTGCAAACTACTGTACTCACCCCGGACCTCTTGCATGGTCTCTGTGGCTCATCGGGCAAAATAATAAATCATTATTGGGACACCTGTGCCGACCTGGCAGATGCAACAATCTTGCAGACGGCGCTATCTCAACTCTGTAGATAAACTGCCAGGGATGTAGTTGCACTGATGAGTATCAGTCATTTATTAATATTGAAGAAGACATCATGTGCCACATGGAAGGATGACGTAACATACTCTTCTCTGCTGAAGTAAACCATGCTGGAAACTTGATTGGTTGTGTTATAAATAACACATAATTCCCTGGGTATAGGTGAAAGAGGTCAGGATGTAAAAATAGGCAGTTCCTTACCTCAGGGTTGTCAAATATGAAGCTATTTCACCCCCCTTCCCCCTTAAAATTAACAAAAAACAATTTGAAAAAAAAAATTATTTAATGTGACCTTGCAGAATAAGCAATGTGATAGAGACAAAGTCATTTTACTTACACAATTTTGTGATAAAAGGACTTGACGCCTGTGTTAGGCCTCCAATCTGGGGTTACTGTCATTTGTCTGTGGGGTTCAATACTTATCCTTGCTGGAATTGTGAATGCAAAATGATGTATATATTGTAGGCACATAAATATCAGAAGGTGACAATTTTCTTACCACCTCCCTTTCACTGAATCCCTTCTCTCTCTTTTTACATTGTTGCTGTTTTATTTTCATTTGTGTTCATTTTTATACTTTGGTTTTTTTTTTTTTTTTGGGTGGGAAGTTTTATTTTCTAGAGTTGAAAGCAGCCTAACCAGAATGCCCCTGCTAATCAGTATAAAAAAAATTATTATAAAAAGTATAATATATATTTTATTTTATTTTATAAAATTGCTTCTAAATGGTGGTTCCGGATAGCTTCGGTCCCAATGCCTGAGGAGCCATGCACATGATTGATTCAGCAGCCATGTGGATGGTTAAGGTGAGGGCAATGCACAAAGAGAGAGGTTAACCATGGCCCCTGTTCGAGATAGATGTGAGATCGGCTCCCAGAGATTAAAGTGGATTCCCCCCCCCCCTCCCAACTTGCTCTATATGGAGAGCTGACAGCTACATTGAATAAAATTAATTGCAAAAATAAAATTCTATGATGTAAAATAAAATATTATGTTAAATAAATTTTATAATTATATATATATATATATATATATATATATCTTAGAAATAAAACATTTAATCAGAGATAATTATACCACACACACACACATATTATATATATATATATATATATAACATACACACACACCTTTTTTCACATTAAAAAAATATATTACAACTGGCAAGCTGATGGTATAAAAATTTCAGCAATACAGTGATTTTAAAAAAACCTATTACAAGAAATAAAATAAATTATTTTTCAAAAAACTTTGAGAAAAAATATTACTTAAACATTCCTCAGGTAGACATTTTTCACCTTTACGAATTTAATAAAAATTTTATTAAAAGCAATTATGTCTATTGAAAATCCATTTTGGTGACATAATTTTTTTTTTACAATCACAGATTTATTAAAATCATTAAGAAAAATAAATTAATCAAAAAAAAATAGTAGGGCAAAATAAATAAAACACACACAAATGTTCAGACTATTTATATAGTAAGCAGCCAATACTTAAAAAAACTACAAAAAAGAGCATATTTGTGCCATCAGCATGTGCATAAGCGTGTGCGTGTACGTCAGAGACTAAATCAGAGGCAAGTGAAGATGTAAACAATACATTTTTGACCATAAATGTATAAATAACTGTACTCATCTTGACCCAAGTAATATAAACAGTTAGAACATTTTGACAAACAACAGTTTGCAGAAGACAAAAACATAATAATTTTAAAAGTGCCATTATTTCGAAAATATTAATTATCATTGTCAGAACAAGGTATATAATAATAAAATAACATTGATCAAACACATTTTATAAAAAAAATTAAAACAACAGTAAACTGATTTTTGCAATAAAATGAGCCATTATCAAGTTCAACAATAAAATTAAATAAAAGTCTTAAATTCAATTATATGTTGAATACAATTAATTGTATATCTTATATTCATTTGCATGTCTTATACAATTATTCGCATGTCTTTTGTTTATTTCCTTGTAACCCACATGCTTTTTCATATGACCTACATTCAATTATATACAACCCACATTCATTTTTAGGTGACATGCATCCAAATGCATATGCAAATGCATGTGCTTATCATCTAGTAATATCCATTCCATCTACTTTCTTCTGCATTTCTATCTCTCATCACCGTCCATAATATTGAGGGTGCTGGTCACCGAAATATTCATTATTTTATATTTGTATGAAACGATGTTCAACGTGTAGACATTACTTACAAGGACTATGAGCATTCACAGGATTTGTGTGTGTGTACATGTATACATATACTTATGCAGACAGACAGGATGATTATTGAGGAGTTACTGCCACTTACATGGCTTGTTTCTTGTCATTTTGAGCAAGTTATGTACTATAAATGTGGCTCTTAGTCACAATATTTCCAGGATAATTCGAAAAATTATAAACCCATCACAGTGAACAGTTCATGACAATTTGGTGCCCGTTTGACTAATGAAGTAAACAACGCTTCTTTGGTCAACGTAAAGTGGAATTATCTATTTCACTGTGTACTGCGTGAACATGGAATGTTTCTGCAGATTTATGGTGCTTGTAGCCTTTTGTTGTGAGGTATAGTCATTGTGTTACAATGCCACATACATTTTCCACAGAATACACAGATGGAATTTGATACTTACCTGTAACAATAAAGTATGACGACGATTTTTTTTAATTCATGAAAGGTTATTCCTTATTACTTCACCTTTCAGAATTTTATAATTACTCTATAAATATTGGGAATACGAACCACATTTTCACAGCATATTTTGTTCTAAATAACTTAAGGAATAAGCATTGTGGGATGGCAGTAGCCCCTCGTGAATCATCCTATGGGTGTGTTTGACTATATATTGTATGCGATAGTCATATATACAATCACAGCATATACTTACAAAATTGTGGTAGCATATGTTTGCATCTTTAGTCACAATTAATTTAATTTTAGGAAGTGTTTTCAAGACTTGGTTTTTTTTTTTTTTTTTTTTTTTTTCCAGTTTTACCACATATATAGGTGTATGTCACGGAAATTAGGACTAAACTTTTGATATCTTGAAATGGCATGTATAAAGCATAGTATAGTATCTTGTAAATGACGGTAAAAAGTTAAGTATCGTTTCACTGTCTTTGGGGTAAAATATGTTTCGGTGAATAATTCTTGTTGTCTATCTGATTTTATTGGTAGGTATAGTTACCGATAATCACTTACATTAACTGTATTTATGTGTCCTAATATGAAACTGTGTAAATTTTTTTAAAAAGAAAGCTTTATGCAATGTAGAACCCTTTTCACAATAAAAGTTTCACAATATAGCATAGGCTTTGTTTTCGTGCAAAGCTTTACAAAAGCATGACAGTTCTTAATACTAACACTGATGAATATTAATTTTAAAAGACTTGTCAGTCCGGAGTTAAACTTTGTCACAAAACTTATTTTGTCAGATGCCTGCTTCCTTTGCACATATTGTGGCCACAATTCATTACTGATGATAGGCACTGAGATCACTGATGGTTTATTAGTGTTCATCAGTAATAAGAGAGCAGCCTGCAGTAAACAGTAAATAATTTGTATGTCAGTAAGTTCATAGTTTCTGTATGCTAGACAGTAATAATCATTAAAATTATAGAAAAAAGGTTAAATTATCAATATCTAATCATGTTTCTCCCTTAATTTAAGAGAGTACTTAAGCATAATAAATGTAGAGATACTAGGTCGTCTGAAGAATAAAAAATTTAATAACATAAATTCTGCTTTGAATTTAATTGTGAATTGTTTTCGTGCAGAATTTCAAACTGAGCCCTGTAAACATGCAATGTTATGACATAAACAACTCTGAGAACCTACGACTTGAATCCCCCGCCGATATCTTGTTTCGCTGTTATGTACAACCAATGTAGCTACAGTAAAATCAGTGTATTCAGTAATAATGAATTTAGCCTTGTGCAGGGTACCACAGCTTATAGAAACGAGTGTCAGTGATCATCTGCGAGTATCGAATCGTAATACGTACTGTATATCCACCTCATGCTCTGAATTCTCCATTACCTCTTAAGTTTCCACCATTCAGCAACAAATTAAAGAAAATGAAACATATTTTTCAGTTCATTCCATCACCAGATTATAATTCCTTACTACAGTCCATTCATTGTTATTTCCAACTTTTTGTAAAGCGCTGCTGAAGTTTTACTTCCGGATAATCTTCAGCCTCATGCAAATAAAGCTTAATCAGGTTTAGAAAATTTCACCAAGGGGCAAACGCAACACATTCATATGCACTCAGTGTAATCATATTTTGTATAAGAACTATTTTTTACTTGGCATTGCCAACACACCCACTTTCTCTCTGTTTATCAATATTAATTATAAATTAAATATTTATTTATAAAATATAACTATAATGTCAACTTTAATAAAAAAAAAGTATTTTTATTTCAATCTGAGTATAAAACGCTTGTGATAAATTATTATTATTAGGTAACAACCAAGCATGTCATACATGGGGTGGTTTTTCAAAGGTTTGATTCAAAAAGCACAAAGAAACAGCAAATAAACTATATTCAGAACTTCAAATATAGAAATGTTAGTATTTCAATTATAATAAGTTTGTGTTCATGAATACATAAAACTTGACATTGAATATTGTGTAACGAGGTAACTTCGCATAATAACGCATCTTCATTGTAATTGTGTTTCTGTTTTGAGCAAAATACTTAGTGGTATATTTCTATAGTGTTTGTAAATAAATTGGAAAGTGCCACTTTTTTCAATTTTTTTTTTCACTTCTATAAAAAATTTTCCCTGAACAGTATTGATTGGTAATCTATACTATGTTTTCAGTGTAAACAGATAAAAGTTCCTGAAACTGTTAACAGTTAACCATTTCAATTTTTATTGTATCTTTTTATTCTTATATAAGAGAAATTAATTTAAATCAGTATTTCCAAGACATCAAAGTTTTTGGAAATATTCGCCAACACAATATAACATATCTGCAAAATGCATTGGTTACGTAATATGAAAAACCCACATTAATACACTAGATAACGACACAACTTGACTTTGTGAGCACGTGCGCGCATAAGCACAGCTGAACCAACAAACCAAGCCAGAAGCGGGCCAGCCTGCCTGAGCAAGGCAGGCTTGTGCCACCCGCACAAGGGCGACAGTCAAGGGCAGGGATGTTTCGCAACATTGCTGCAGCAAGCTGTCAGACTTAGACCGGGGGTTCGGGGGGAAGCTCTCACACTCGCGCGAGAGCTGTGGACCTCTCACAGAGCAGGGTGACACATCCTCCCCATTCAAGAGCTCTCTCACTTCTGAAAGGTTCCTGGAAGACGCACAGTTTATATACAGGCCTGTGGAATGGTGGGAGACATCATTTCGAGACTCTCTACCATTTTGTATTAGCAGAATAACAATTTGTAACAATGACAATTTTTTTGTGGCATGAACCGTCCCCTTAATGGACTGAGGTCACTTGTTATTTTTAATTTGTAAGAGTTTTGTCGCCACATAGGTCAGCAGACTTCTTCTGAAGCGACAGCAGCTGGCTGTGTCTTTCTCGGCCCAGGTGCTCATTATTGTTCCGCCTTCAACAGTTCAGAAGAATTATCTTCTACTCGTTCGAAGCACAGGGCTGCAGCTGGAGCTGCGCAGACACTTTCCTTGGTAAAGCTGCAAGATATTTTGATGAACACTGCACTTTGCCACTGGGCTTGTAAGGGGAAAGGTGTGGTTGTCTTCGAGATGTCGAGTTATCGATCACAGTGGTGGCTGGCTCTGATTGGCCAGCTATGTCGTCTGCCAAGGCAGTGACATCAGGCAAGGCAAGTGGTGTTTTTGGATCTAGTTGATGAGGTCACGGGCTGGCAGCATGAGTTGTGAGCGGACAGCTGTTATGAGCGGAGGTCTCAGCATAGGTATGCGTCCCTGGAGGAGACTGTGACATCACGATGGTAAGTATTCATTGACAATCTTTGTTTTTGTGCATTGTCGGGATGTACTTCCCTGCTTCACAGGAAGAATGGCCCCGGCCATGCCTTTAAATAGTTAAGTCTTTTAGTAAATAAGGGTCTTAGTTGATAGAAGACAGATGGGTAGTATGTACCATGGGTAGAGCGTAGGTGTAGGAGGTGTCGAGAGCCTGGCAGATGTCTTATAGCTAATTATATCCAGCTCCTCAGCTCTGGCCGAGGAGCTAAGGAGGTTATGTTTACCGTACTATAATTAATTAACTTTTTGCAAGGGATGGAACCTTAGTTATTGCAGATGTTTTTTTCAGAACTCTTAGTGGAAACTTTCATTATTGGTAATTGTAGTACCTGGTGTTTAAATGACTCTGCATGTTTTAGGTTTTCGTGAATGACGGAGTTGGGTTCATACTACTGTTTTGAAGTAAACAGAGGTCTAGTTTATGTATCCCAATAATTTTTGACATGTTCCTCCCTAAAAGTTAACTTTTGTGTGTTTTCACTTATTCATTTAAGAGTTGTTTTGAACCTTTACTTTCTTTGCTAATTCTTGTTAAAGTTCTCTAAACCTTATTCCAATAACCATGCCAATCTTTCTATCCATGAATAAAGTATTTAAGCAAACGGAATCAGTAGTACACTATTAAAATTAGTTTAGTTCTTTTTCATTTAAGCCCTGGGTGGCTAATATTTATTATTAACATATACTGGTGTTGAAACGAATATTCTGATGCAATGATCAAAAATAGTTTTAAGGTAACTTCACATTAGTGAAAAATAATATTTATTGTTAACGAATACTTTTGTTAAAGGGGGCAGTCTACCCCTAATCAATTTGTAGTAATTTAAATACCTTTTTGTTTGTTTTGTATGTACTCATGTTTTGTATGTACTCACATCTGGGTGAGTTAAACCAGGAGTATTATTGAGTAGGGCATCCTGTTAGCCCTACAGTAAAGTTTTTTTTTTATTTCTAAATTCAAACACTGGGTAAGCCAGTGCATTTCCTGAATATAGTTTGTATAATAATTCATTTTAGGAATTTTCCTCTGATGATTGTAAATTCACATTCTGTTGAGTAACAACAAATTAAATTTATTCAGTATTTACTGTTTTGCCCAAGCAAACCCTTTTGTATTTCAATACTTACCTAATTTGTTAAATGAATAACTTTGACAGGTAACTTTTTAAATGTTTTGATAGTTTTTTTTTGATATTATTATTACTTGTTTCTCTGTTTATAATTTTATTTATTTGTTTTGAATAAGCATACTTTTTTTAAAATAATATTTCTTTTTTGATAGTTGTTAACGAAACCCTCCTCTCATTTCAGCTTTTGGCCCTCACAGGGGGTCTGTTACCTTAGCATACAGGCACTGGATGCTATTAAAGGATAGCGTAATTTAAGTGGAAAATATCAGAGCACTGCTACTTTGTCAGAGTCAGACCCATGAAGCTGTGTTGGTATTTTTCGTCACCATACGAGTAGAACCCCCACTATCCCCCCCCCCTTTTTTTTTTTTTTTTTTTTTTAAGCCTTTCCTGGTTTTCAAGTAAGTATTCTAGGGTACAGGGTATCATGCTGGCCCTGCTGAGTTTTATTTACAGCATGTGGTGGAGGCTTCGCAGGTTAGATGTTTGTGTTGGCTCATTCTCCTTTTACAGTAAATCTAAATTTTACTTTTCCCTCTCTCCTCCCTACTTCATAACATTATATATATATATATATATAATTTTTAAATGTTTTGTTTTCCAGAGCTTACTGATACACTTTTTTTTTTCATTCTCCTCCTTTTCTGAACTGATGGGATATATGATAAACCATTTAAAAACAAAAGAGGTTAAATTTTTTTTTTATAGAAATCTTGTATCTTTACGTATATGTTTCATTAAATTAAAAATTAATTGCTTCATTTTTTATGTATTACTCATGCACTGACAAGTTAAAATTTTTTTAATGTCTATTTTTTTCCACATACATGTTGCAACTTTTTTACAGTTAAAATTCTCTTTCATTTTAAAATTTAATAATTTTTTTTTTCACGTATAACAAGCACATTGAAAAGTAAAAAATAATTTTAATGTAATTTTTTTCCTATATATATATATATATGTTGCCACTTGTCATTTTTACATTTAATATTCACTTTCTTTTATAAATTTAGTATTCAACCTTTTTTTAATGTTTTACTCGTACAAGTAAAAATAATTTTTTTATATCAATTTTTTTTCCACGTACATGTTGCGACATATTTGTTTACATTTAATATACACTTTCTTTTCAAAATTTAATATAATTTTTTAATATGTACATTAACAAGCAAAAATAATATTTTATGTCTTTTTTGCATAAGTGAGCAACTTTTTTTACACATGAAGTTCATTTTTTCTCCTGCCTTATTGTTTCGTTGATAAGTTAGAAGATATTATTAAAACACAAAGAATAATTAGGAAAAAGTTTATTTACATACCTATACACATACCGTGCACATTAAAAAGATTAAATAAGACTGGCCAATACAAATCAGTAATAAAATTATTTTACACGATGTTACAATGTACAAAACACTATTTCATGCTTTTATTTGTTATTATTAATGGTCCTTCCCCATCTTCATCCAGCAAGCTTGTTTTCACCTCGCAGGGGAGGTTACAGCACAACGTCGTCCACTCGATGAACATCCGATAGCAGTCTGAGAGTCTCGCCATTGCATTCTTCACTTAAGCAAAGCACCGTTCCCTGGCCCCTCTCATCGTATTTCATAGTCTCTATGCTGAATACCCTCGTTTAGCTCCAACAGGCAATCGGTGCTGCATGGTGAAGTTACATCTGGCCTCATGTTGTACACTGTACAGGTTTTGACATTGTAACTAATTCTGTCCATAAAATAAACTTTCGACTTGCCTTTGGCATTCATTATTCTCAGGTTGTAAGCAGGTACTAGGGCGTAGTAGAGGCGAGCATGACTCACACCATCACTGCATCCTTATACCACAAGTCGCCCAGTCAGTTTTCAACTATCCGGAACCCTGGGATTACACTTCAACATACCTGGCTTGAAGGAATTGGTGTACATCACCTCATGCATCGAAGATCATGGTGGTGGCATGATGGGAGTATCTGGCCTTGACCAACTGCTGCTGGTGCTGATGGTGGCCTGCATGGTGCCCTTGGGTGCTGTAAGCTAATTGTTGCATTTAGCCGGGATGAGAGTAGTGCTGGTACCGGGATGGAGACATGATGTGATCAGCTGCATGAGGTTGGAAATCATCTTGTCTGTGGAGCCATTAATTTTTTTTTACAGTGTGGTGCCTTCGAAGATGGTGGTGGCAGTGTTGGCAGCTGCTGTGTGACCCTATGCTTTGCACAAGGCACGGGAATGTGGAGTGTATGGAACTGACGTGGTAGAGCCTTCAAAGCACTCCCTCGTAGCAGGCAGTCGCAAATATCTTCACCTTGCTGCAGGTATGCCGGAAGTCTATTCTACAAGTACCAATCTTCATGGTGAGCTTACGTCAGCAGGAACTCTTTTGGCAGAAAGGCAAATTCGTTTCCCATATCAAGGGCAGCGAGCGAGCCTAGCCTCCCATACGCAATGATCACCAAAATTATTTTCTGACTGCTAACACAGCATGCAAACATCTGTTCCTTGGTGAAGGAAAAAAATTCCGGATGAAAAATAAACTGCACACTTTAAGGAGACTGACTTGAGCTGGTAATAAAGAAGACAGCAGCAGGCAGGACACGGGGTTCTGAGGCCTTTTATATGCTGGTATACGTATGTAATGGTGGATAGGACAGAGGGAGTAGGGTGAAGGCAAATTACCGCAGCTGACAAATAATCCAAAGAAGGGTGGGGTGAAGAGGTGTTCGAGCATGCCAACATGTCTGGTCGGGAGGGGGGCAGGTATATTGGCTAGACGGTGGTGGAGGGAATCTATCAGTATACCACATTGATGCTGTGCGCCATAAATGCTGTGATGACAGAAACCACTTTTCATGGTTTTTTTTAACAAAAATGTTATAAAAACAAATAAATAATTATTAGGAATCCAAGGTGGCATGCCAATATTTTTTAATTTTTCATCAAATTTGTTCACAGAAATACATATTTTACTAAAATAATTTTTAGGGTTACAGGTTGTTGTCAAAAATGGTGAGGAGGGGGATGGGGGTATCCAATATGGCCAACGGCCGCAACTGCCTCGTCAAGTGAGTTGGCTGGTGGCTCCTGGCTCTTGATGCATAATACCAGTGTCAAACTCGTCTATCCTACTACTATTGAATGTTTTTTTGTACTCTGTCATATAGTATCATCTATTTTACTGATAGCAAAAATTAATTGTAATGCAATTAATTTTAACTTTCTTAATAAAAATAATATTGATTGAATAAATTTTATAACCAAAGGAAAAAAAAAAGTAGGTTTAGCTGGGTTGAGCTATATTGTATAATCAATTACACTGGTAAATAAAAATATAATAACTGAAATCAAGAGAGTTTAAATTTTTTTATTTAAAAATTTCAATTTAATTAATAATTTTTTGAAGCATAATATTAAAAAAAGAATTTCTAAAATTGGAAGTTTTTGAAGTTTTTAGAAAAAAATTTGATTTAATAAATGTTCAGCAAAATATAATTTTAAAAAAATTACAGTTTAAATTAGCCTCATTCAAATCTCAGTGTTGTCCCGTGCCTCAATAGCTCAGTTGGATAGGACACATGTCTACCAACACAATGTTCAGCAGTTCGTGAATCCTCCCCTCCAGAAGAATTATTTAAGTCATATTAAAATATGTGTGTCCATAGAGGCAAAAATCTTATGTATGGAAAATTACACTTAATCCACAAATTCAGGGTGGAAAAAATAAATAAATACACTAGCGCTGCCTAAAAGGGAATGTCGGAACCAAAGATTGTGGACACAAGTGGAGCACTCTTGTAGACAACAACCAAACAAATTAGGAAACAAAGCTAATACCCAAAGGTCCAAGTCGAATACACAAGAGGCCACTGCTCAACCAGAATCACAGAGCAGGAGAAAGCATGCAGCAGGGGTCAGTGACTCAGCCGTACTAGTTCCACAGTTCCATGCGCCAAACAGTTGTCCTAGCAGCCACCAAACCACATTACTTACTGGGCATGTGGGTCTGAGCCACGTCTAGGGTTTCTTTTACAAGATTTTTGGTGGGGATACAGACATCCATAATCTCAACGACTTCTGTGTCCATGATCAGGGAAGCTGGTAGCAATTTGTGTGGGGATAAGTAAAGCTTCTGCGAGCTCTCTAATATTCAGTAGTGTAATGTGGTTTGCAAAACATATTTTCTATCTTGTGTACTGTGTATCTAGACCAGAAGTAAGGCCATGTAGGTAGTTTACAAATAAGTGTTTGCTTGATTCCAGGATTTTGTCATAGTTTGAAGAAACTATAAATGACCGTTTAAAAATTGGTAATTCACACAAATTTTATTTATGTCCAAGCAGTGCTTAAACACTTCAACATTAAAACATTTTTCATTGTCAAAAATAGCATCAAACTCTAAAAATTAATCAAACATGTATTTCTTTCATTTTAATTTCTTCTCAAGAAAATTAGGGGAAACTTCCCATAAGTTCTTTTTACTGTTAGATGTTCTTCTTTCAGTTTTGTCATCTTCTTACCAAGGCTTGTTTCTGATTTTCTTCAGTACTCTGCAACTTTTCTTTAATACAGCGGAACACTTGTATTATGCCCCCTGATTTTACACAAATTTATTTTGGTCCCAATATCTGTTTTTACAGCATATCCCTCTTATTACAGTTTCCTGCATTTTGCATCATTTTTTCCCAGTCCCTTGCACAAAGTGTAAAATACGGGTTTCACTTTAGTATCAATACAATTTAGATCTAAAGTTTCCAATAAAATTTAAATTACTGTAGGGAATTTTTAAACATAATTTATTAATACCCTTGCTTTAGAGCTCCCCTTCTGATTTTTACTATTAAAGTTAAGTACATCTCTGTCTTAAAAACATGAAAATAAGCACTACAAAATGCAAGGTACTTAGTTTCTACTCAACCACCAAGTTTAAATGTTAATTTTTTTTAAACAAGGCCCATCGAAAAACCGAACTAAGTTATACTTGAAGATAGTGAACGCAGTTGAAAAACTTTTTGGTTTCCGAAATGTTTGAAACAGAGTAATTAATTACTAGGTTTAATACATGAGCACAGTAGTGTACATGTTAATCTGATTATTTCACATATTTAATTCTTGCATGAAGGCTCATGAAGATCAAACCCTTATTTTCCACCCCCAGTTAATCCTTAGTCTCATAAGTAAGTAATTATTCAATAATACCCATTATATTTTCAGCGAAGACATATTGCAGAAGTGTGAGCCAGAGAATGCCTAGGAGATGATTCACCAAATACTCGTCAAAACTAAATGAGAATGTAAAATTACAAAAGACCATAATTATGTTAAATTGAATGCATTTTTGGTAGATGTTCTTTGAATTTACAGTGTCTTGTAATTAATAACGTCTCATGTTTTAAAAATTAAAAATTCTGCACCCATCTCAAGCTTGGAGCCTGGAGCAACTGATACGATGGCTCCACTACAGTTATGCCAATGCAAACAAAACTACTCTGCAAACTTAAACAAGAAGTTACCAATACAACTAATGAACCTATTTTCCTCTACACTGATGCAAATAGTTTCCATGAAGTTCTCAAAAGTGTAGATTGTAGGTAGGCCTTGATATCTTGTAAACAGATAAATCATTAGAGATGGAACCAGAAACATAAAGAATACTAATGACATAATTACAAACATACATGACTTAACCAAGAGTTGAAACCAGAACCCCTCGTACTGTAAGCTGATATGAAACCAGCTACATTACAAAATATGGTTAGGTGCATCAACTTAGGTTGTAATAAATCTGATGTTTTGGTAGACAGGTTTACTAACCTGAAATATTTACATGGTAGTAATTTCTAAAATCAAATATTTGAGTCACTTAAATCAAGTAAGTTTATGTGCCCTATGGTAGCAATACTTGTTTGTAAAATTTGATATGAATAGGTTTACTGGTCCCCGAGATATGGCATCAAGGCACAATTTTCTCATGTAGAGCTATCTTCACAAATGTTATTAAAAAATTACTTATTAGTACGGTCAATGTTTGTCATAACTACTGCCAGCATATAAACTTATATTATCTGGAACATATGGATACTAAACAAAAATATTTACATGGCTATTACATTAAAATTATGTGATAAGTCCCTTTAAACATACAAATTTTAATGAACAACAAATGTACATATTGACATAAAAACACTAATTTTCATGTGGCACTATCATACAAAATGGAGGAGATAAGAGACTCTGTATAAAAACATTTTATGGTTGTAATAGATTGTGAGTATACCAAATTACGATGAAATTTGTTATATGATTTTGTAGATATTCTATGCTAAGCTAAAATGTTTATATCAGGCCTGTCGTTTTAATACATTTTATCAGGTTTTACGGATTTTAACTCTAGAAACAAAAAATAGAAAAATCCCAACCTCTTTTTTTATAGCAGTACATGTGACACTAGCAGCATCCCCAGCGATGTGTCAGTTTCACTGACGCATTTGTTTGAAAGATTCTTACAACAGAGGTGAATAATTTAACAAAATGTTTTGGACATATATCATTGCTTCAATAGTGTAGGTCCAATATATTTAGCTTAATTATTAACTGGCACGGGTATAAAGTTATATACATATTTTTGTCCCTGGCTGTAGGATCACATGCAAAGGCTAAGGCCATTATTGAAAAGAACCTTCGCAGCGAATTGTAGTTTTTGCGCATGCAATCCGAATCTGGTGACTGTGTTTTGCATTTGGCATTGGTATCACAATGGTGAGGAAACAAAAATTATTGCAGATACGGTCATTGTATAAACAAAAGTATAAGTGTGCGATGAGAAAAGAATTACCATGGTTTGTACATTCCAAACAAAAACAAATACACTAAATATGTAAACGTCCTTCATATCCACTTTTTTAAATGTAATTTGCCATCTTTTTTTACCCAAGGATTTTACAGGTTTTGACCCAATGATTCCAGGATTTTATAGGATTTTCATATACAGGAACCAGGATTTCAGCTTGAGGGCTGGCGGTAGCCCTGGTTTATATGACTGTCATTCTGTGTATTGTTTCCCAAGATATGACTTAAAAATTGTATTTTGTAATGTGGCGGTACCTTATAAAATGGTGGTGTGCTAACACATGTGATTCTTGTAATAGATACTGTAAACATATATAGTTAAGTTAAAATTAGTTTCATGGTTTGATATATACAGGTTTATTCAATATACAGGTTTATTCAGCTAAGATGTTCACCACAAATATCTTCCAAACCACAAAAGGTATCAAAATTTTGATTTCAAATTCATAAATGGCTCCATGTGGCTCATGAGACACCATCTATTCCTGTTTCGAGATGTAATTAATTACTGAGACAATGATATCTACTTCAGTTTTATAAATGTGATCATGCTCATGTCTCTCAATAGCATTACAGGTTATTAAGCAGCGAGTTCAGTGACGTGATAATTTTGAAAATCTGACAATCACTTTCTGAGATATAAGGCAGTGTTTGTAGATGAACACATTTGACTGCAGATGTGGCGGGCTAGGGTGCATCATCGGTTGGGATGTCCAGCAATGTGTTCCTACACAGGTCACATAAACAGGTGACAAATGCATGATAAAGGTTGTTTGTTGGTATTGACAATGTTATAGAAAAATTAAATGTTTGTTTAATTTGGTATTCATAGTTTGATTACAATTAATTCATTGAGCAATTGTATCTGTTTCACAGTCCACATCAATGCAATATCTCCCAGTGGGTGATGCAACCTACCTCGTCACAACTACAGTCAAATGCAGACACAAATGAAAACCCCCTTATATCAAAAAAAAGGGTTTGTCGGATTTTCAAAATAATCACATCACTGGATTTCCTATTTAATAACATGTTATAATACTGGGAGAAATAAGTATAGTCTCATTTAAAAACCAAAGTTGATATCATTATCTCAGTAATTAATTACATCCCAGAACAGACATAGACAGTGTCATATGAGCCCCGTAGTAAAATGTATGAATTCAAAATAAAAATTTGTATACCTTTAGCGGTTTAGAAAATATTTGTGGTGAACACCTTAGATGAATAATTCAGTATATAGCATGCTAAGCTAAAATATTTATATAGCCACCATTTTGAAAATAAGTGTCTGACCCACTTAAAATAAATGAGTTTACATGACCTACTATAGTATTAATTGAATGCAAAATTTTATAGGAATCAGTAGATTATTTTCCAAATATGACAAAACGTTTAGTTTTTCATGTGGCACTATCTTATAAAATTGCAGAAAAAAAAGAGGCTCTCTGTAGATACATTTGATTGTTGTAATAGATACAGCCAGTGTAAAAAGTAAAGTTGAAAGCATTTGTATGGTTTTGTAGATAATGCAAAAATGTTTATATAACTACCATTTTGAAAATAAGTATGTCACTTACTTAAAACATACAAATATACATATCCACACATAGTCCTACTTGTTTGCCAAATTTACTAGTAATAGGTTGATTGTTGATTTGTTCCCAAGATATGATATAAAAACTTTATTTTTATGTGGTGTTATGGTATCTTACAACATGGCAAATAAAACAATACTACTTATTGACATATTTCAAAATGGTACACCAAAATATCCATCTCTAATTTCAATCCCTACACAATGCACTGTCAACATACTAAATCTGGTTGAAATCTGTTAAATAGTTGCTGAGATATAAACAACACCATAAATTTTAATATGGCCACCATCTTAAAAAGAAGCATTTGGTATGGTTGAAAACTTTAAAAGTCACATTTCCTTAGTAAGTACTATTTGTGTACCAAGTATGATAATATTCTGTTCATGGATTAAAAAGTTTAAGGGGACACAGACACACATTGACTTACACAGACAGGAAAGTGCTCTCGTAAGCATATCTTTCCTTCACAAAGTAGGCTAAAAAGGAATTTCTTTCATCTTTGTTCATACAAAAAAATAATGATGCAATGGTTATATCAGAGTACCCATTATATAAAACATATATATTAAAAAATGTTTCAGTTATAGGAGAATAACTTAATTAGAAAACATTGCCGTTAATTTACAGGTTACTGGATTCTAAAATGAAAAAAGTGGGGGGATACTACTTCGAATATTTTTTGCTGCCTTTTAAATTTATTTAAATGACTGGTCTTACAATACTGTATAAAATAGTGGACATAATACATTTTTCATATTTTACAAAACTATTAACAACGAATAAACAAATTGATCCTATTTTACATATTTTTTGCTACTTCTAACTTTCTTTAAGTAATGGGTCTTCCCTACAATACTGTCATAAAGTTGTGAACATATTAATTTATCATATTATACAAAACTACTAACCTGCCAGAGGTCACTATTTGAGAATTTCTCTCACATAATTAGAAACCATGTGTTTATTTCTAAGTTATGGATGGGACATGATTGTACCTTCTTCTAGCTGAGTTTATGTCGTCACAAAGTATGTTAGGTTGTGAGAAGCACAGTGGCGGCTCCAGGAAGAATTTCAAAGGACGGCACACAGTTAAAAATTAATATAATACTCCAAAAAAAAAAAACACAAGTACTGCATTATTTTATTGTAGAAATTATGTATCTAATAATTCTACATGTTCATTGTGTTTTTAAATTGATCTTCTGTATACTTTGTTAGCTATTTCTCCTTTCTACCTGCCCAGCATCACCATTTTCATTTCATTTTGCAAATACAGTTTGTTCCCTAAATGTTTTATCTTGTCATCCAAACGTTTTATGCTGACGACACCTGAAGTCGCTCATATATCATCAGAACTAAAAAGAATACAACACACGTGGTTTTTATAATCGTATTCTGTTGCATAAAGGGTTTAATGGATTTTTTAACTCAAATTACATGTATACTTCATCTTTTGAGTGTGATAGGTTCACGTTATAATAAGTTGTGATATCGGAGGATCAAGATTTTTAATTTAATGCCTGTCGTGATACACTAACTGGTACCCTAAAAAATTCTAATTCTGATCACTGAGTTTTCTGAATAAATACAGTATGTTACATGCAAGTTCAGTAAAGCCCTGTCTACAATTATGCTATCCCAACTTATGTCTTAGGATAAGGATATGCTGACTGGTGCACATGACCCTCTTATGACATTGTGTTATCCCAACCTCCCGTGTCGCAAGTCAGCCTGTGACCCATGTAAAAGCATTTAAAAAATTGTACTTTCGTCCCGAGTTGTGTCATAACGCGATGGAAAAAGAAGACTACAGATACTTACGTGCACATTCGTGGGATGTACACATTGTAAACGTGAACAATGGACTTTTAAGGTGAATTTACTCGAGACAAACGTGATGAAATGCTTATTAGTGAAGTCTGCGTTCTGTCTGAACTATTTAATATGAAGGATGAATATTTAAGAAAATTCTTGGCTATCATTTGCAAGCTTATTTAAAATAAAACAGTTAGGGTCTACATCATGAAGATACATAAATAAATATTTGAATCACACATTTTGCAAATCAGTAACTACAAATAATGTGACAGATTTACTGCGATCTAATGTCATACCCTTAAATCTCACTTTCGGAGATTTATAGACCATATTTGGACTGTGTGAATGTGATGTCACTAGACGTCAAGATTCAGACACATGTCCACAGGTACGGCCGATTGTTGACAAGCTTTACTACAGCAGAAAAAATACTAAAAATGAACATCACAACTGAATAATACTTAAACTTTAAAAACTATATCATACACTGTTATTTTCAAAACATTCACAAATTCTCAAATCTTGAATATAATTCTACAACAGTAACAGTACATAATGCATCACAACATCAGAAAACACATCGCAGACTATACACACCTGTTATCTATCAAGCTATTATAGCACTGCGTGAACCGCGTGGGCTCACGTGGCTTGTGCCCCAATTCTGCCATGCTTCAGCTATTACAGAGAAGTCTCGTGTACCTTTAGCAAGGAGAAAATATACAACAGCGTGGGCACAGATGGTCTGTGCCCCAAAGCAGCGAGGAAAAATATTGTCTGTGGCTAAAGTAGAGACTATTTTCAGCCTAGTTGTACAGAACTTATTAACCAAATATGTTACCTTTACACTTAAATTATGAAAGAAAGATATATAAAAGAACACTTATTTGCTAGGGCATGTTAAATTTTATTTGGGAGGGTACGTGCACCTGTGCCCATTGACAAGCACCACCCCTGGTGAGAAGTAAACACCATAATTGCTAGTGACAAAAAAGGTTGTTTCATACCCGTGCATCACGTGTGAGTGTTTTTCTCACAGTGCAACCAGCTGCGGTAGTATTTTGTGCATCATGAATGAGTATTATTCTCATTGTGCAATAATCGGCGATAGTATTTCATAGAGGTTGCTAAGGAAACACTCTCCTGTTGTTTGTGACCCAAGTATCTTTTAGAATGGCAAGTCAAGGAAGAATGCTGGTTGAATAAGCTCTATTACAATATCCAGGTAAGGCCAATGTTGGTGAATACTGTATTTTTTCCGTATGTTGTTATTGTAATTGTCAGGAAGAGCTACATAATTTTGGGTAGATATTTTTACAGACATAAATGCATGGAGGCAAGAGTCTAACAGTTGAAGATTTAGGAGAAAACAATGATGACACACAAAGGATTGATAACAAAGAAAGTGATAATGAAAGTGAACATATTGATCATATCACCAACAGAGAACAGTCTGCTTCCAGTAATTCTGATAGTGATAAGCCTCGTTCTGCAGGGCCTAGTTATGTAGTAAAAGACAACAAAATGCAAGTGATCAATGCATCCTTCCCACCATAACGTATGCACTGCAAGATGTAACATTGTTACACATCTTCCAAGTGTGAAAGCTATAACAAAAAATGCCAAGGCAGTTGTAAGATTGCTGGAAATTGTTTTTCCTGGATACAGTCATAAATCAAATAGTTGAAAACACTTATGTTTTTATCAGAAAGCTTCACGTTAACTACAGCCACGAAAGAGATTGTAAGGACACAAATTTTGAAGAAATCAATGCTTTATTAGGTCTTTTTATCTAGCTGGAGTCAAGAAAGCTCAACACATGAATGTACAAGAATTGTGGAGTGATGATGGGAGCATGTCAGTGTGTTTTAAAGCTACAATGATAGTGAGAAGATTTTATTTGTTGCTTCGTGCACTAGGGTTTGATAAATAAATGAGACATTTGCAAAAGGCAACTGACAATTTGGTACCTATACAAAAACTTTTTGATGATTTAGTCGGTTGCTTTAAAGCGAATTATCAAGTTGGAGAATATACAACCAAGGATGAAATGTTGGAGGCATTTCGAGGTCAGTGTAAGTTCCGGCAATACATCCCAAATAAACCAGCTAATTATGAGATAAAGATTTATGCCCTGGTAGATGCATGCATGTTCTACACAGCCAACTAGAAATATATGCTAGTAGGCAGCCTGAAGGACCTTATAAAGTAGACAATGATGCAAGAAGTGTTGTGATGCATATTGTTGCTCCAATTCTGAACACAGGAAGAAATATCAGAATGGACAACTTATTTACTTTGGTGCCTTCGGCTAAAAATCTCCTTGAACAGAGGACCACATTGGTCGAAACATTGCAAAAAAAAAAAAAAAAAAAAAAAAAAGTTCAACGTTCATTTCTCATAGTGAAAGATAGGTCACAGCATAGCAGTCTGTTTGGATTTTCAAAAACTGGTGGACTGGTGTCTTACGTTCCAAGAAAAGGCAAGAATGTGCTACTATTATCTACCCTTCATTCTAATGAGAAAATTGACGTGGACACAAGTGAACAAGAGAAACCCAAAATACTAACATTTTACAACCTAACAAAGGGAGGCGTAGATGTGGATAAGCTGAAAGGCCAATATTCAGTATCCAGAGTAAGTTGCAGATCGCACTTGACAATATTCTTTTCCCTTCTGAATATTGGTGTAACCAACAGCCAAATCATATACAGAGAAAATACCTGTGAGTCAGTACCAAGATAGGTATTTTTGAAGAAACTAGCTCTTGAACTTATGAAACCACACCTTGTAAACCTTTCTACCATAACAAACCAGCCACAGACTTCACATGATGCTATGAGGAAATTTGTAAGGGTTGAGTAGATTAAGAACACACAACACGAGTACATACCTCGGTTTGGTGATTTCTACCCTCACAAAAAGAACAGGAAAACAAAGAAAGCTTGTAACATGTTTTAGATGGCTATTTGTCCAGAACATTCTACATACACATGTCCTGATTGTGGAGAAAGTGTACAAGGTGAATAAATTAACCTGTACTGATAGGTATGACATCCTGAAATATGTAGACTGTTTAAATAGGTACTGAATGTACACACTCATGGTGGCTAGCAGTATCCTTATAGCAAATTCCCTGACATATCCCTGACTTTTCCAGATATCCTGTTATATTTCCCTGACCAAATTTATGCGGCAAATATTACACATATTTTTATTTATTTATTTATTTTTAATAAATTAAAAAAAAAAATTATGGGTAACACATATCAATAACATAGCCTTCATTTATGGATGCTTTCCTACACAGAAACATATATTTATAAAAACTTGAAAAAAAGTACGTAGGTACAAAGATGGCCAATGGAAAAATGTGACACACAGGTTAAATACTAGCATTCGCAGAACCCGAAAAATGTCACCATATAAATATATGAACCAATACAATGAGAATCACTAAAAGTGTTTAAATGATTATTTTAGTACAATAAGAAAAAAATCAGCCAAGAAAATGTGTAATAATAGTTTGAATCAAAGATATAACAACAAAATTGTCCTCAGGATCATAAATCTTCCTATAAGGGTGGAATATAAACTAATAATCAGTACAATTCATAAAATGACTTGCAGTAGAAGTGCTAGAATCCATTATTAATTTTCTTATTGAATATATTTCAAACTAATTTAGCTAAATTCCCGGTCTTCATACAAATTTCCCTGAAATTTCCCTGACTTTTCCAGGTTTCCCCCCTGATACTAGCCACCCCGACACTCTATTTAAGACATTCACAGCGCATGTTTAAATCTTAAATTTACATGTGACTTTGGTAACACAAAGACAAGAACTGATTAACATAGTGTTAAAATTGTTTCATAGAATACTATAAACATTATTTATTACATAATGTATAATATAGTTAAATAATTTGATATTTATGAAGTATTTCAGGCAAATTTTGAGTATTTTTCCACTTTCCACAAACTCATGCATACAATCGCATTTATTATATTAATGTGTGAAAAACTTTCACACGCAACCACTCGTGCCCGTTATCTCCTAGAAACCACTTGTGGGTTAACAATTTGACTGTTTCTACACTTAACCTGTTTCTTTCATCCGTCCATTAAATATTCAATGATGAAAATATTCTTTCCACAGTGGCATTATGTGCAGTTAATAGTGCAACACAATCACCAGAAGAACAACTGCTCATGTACTAATACCAGTTTTCTATAACATTATGAGCTACAAAAGTTGCACTCTGGATTTTCCTGTAGGTTTTCAAGTAACCTATTTCATCCAACAATACTGAGTCATAAACAATAATACTGAGTTCCCTAAAAAACACCAAACTTTTTCTACTGCTTGCCATTCTGGTTCCTTTCTAGAGTTAACCAGAGAAACGCAGTTAAATCACTGTATTGCAACATCTACTTGATAATATATTCAAAACAAATTATGTAAAAAGTTTTCATGTCATTCTGATATACAGTAACCAGATGGTTATTATCACATTTACTAATAATATCTTTTACTTCTAAGGGAACAAAATGGTTTTCTGCACTTTCTTTCAAGCTTAAGACAATACTCTGCAAAACAGAGTACATTTACACTACAGTTTTATTTTTGTACAATGTTTGTTTGTGCAAGAAACTCATTACATTATGTACAAACCATAAATAACCTTCTTTCAAAGGGTTTTCAAAAGAAGGCCAAATGGTTAAAGGGAAGCTCCATTTAGACAAGAAATAAAACTGTAGAGCATCATACATCTGCAGCATCCTTTTAATAGCAGATGCAAGTGACAGCCATATAGCTTGTGAATGTGAGAGAACTGACTTATATTCAGCAGGCCCTTACCTAAAAAATCACAAATCGCCATTAACTTCTGCACTCTTCTGTGTAAATTGAAAAATTTGAAAATACTTATTAATGAAAACTTCCATATCTACCTTCAATCACTAAAACCTTCCCAGCATTGTGAAGAATGTGACAAGAACACTCACTTACTACAATGTGATTACCTAAGTAATTTTTCAATCTACTGTATACATTGTTTTAACCAGCCTGAGTCCACCAAAGTTCACATTATCATTGTCTCTGCCAAAAGCGACCACCTTTCTTGAAATATTGTTTTCATTAAGCACTTCAACGATGTACTCTGAAACAACATGGGATGTTTCATTTGGAAGACTTTTCAGATCAATGCAATTAGTTAGCATACCACCTTCAGATGGAGAAAAGAACTGGATAACTATGGTAAACAATTTAACATCCCCATGATTGCTAGCATCAGTACTGACACCCACAAAATGAACAAATTCCAGAGTGGTTTTCAAATCATTCAGGCCCTTGGGTGCAATCACGTTGGTCACAATCGCTTCACATTTTGTCCTTCCACAAGATAAATTTGATGCAGTTAAGAAATCACCAAAATTTTTTCTTGAAGTCTAGCAGTGCAATCCATGGAGTTGAAATTATGGTGAGGTTTCATAGTGTGGAATGAAAAATCTGCCTCTAGTGCTGCAATTTTCAAATCACTTTCACTACAAGATTTAGGGAAAAATTTTTTTACACTTCTAGTGGTATCATGTGCACCTTTGTTTTTCTTGTGCTTGTTTGATGCAGTATGGTTAAGTAGTATATCAAACACCCTCTATGAGAGATGGAGAAAAGTAGATGGAAAATAATAGTAACTTCAAATATCCATTTTTAAAGCAACCAACTAGCAAGAATAAAAAAATCTTACTTTATTATTATGACTCAACTGCACAGAATGAACTCTGTTTCTATTTGTGTCCTACTCTGGCGTACAAGAGGAAACTCGCCTAAATAAGTGTCTTTAAACTTACACTTGAAATTGTCCTTAACCATTCCTATTTCTTAGGGCAGGTTTTACCACCTGCTATTAATCTCCTGGTCAAAAATTAGCTGCTGGCTAGCATTGAATTTTTGTTTTACTATTTCAAGTCAATGTCTAGCAACGACTTTAGCTTCTAGTTGCTGGTTACTGAAGATTAACCAGGAGCTAGCAGTTCCGAAAGGAGTTTAGGGAAAAAAGTGGCATCATATTTAGAATTCACAAGATAAATACGATGATAACAAGTATTTTTGTAATAATAACTCCATTTGAATGATTTGAAATACTCCCCAAAGAAGCAATTTTTTTTATGAGTTGATGTCATAAATACTACCATTGAGTAACTTTTTGATGTGACTTTCGACAATAGCAGTTTCGTTTTGGATGTTAATGTGCTGCTATCTTGCAAAAAACCATAAACCATAGAACATGTAGCACGATGGTTGCACAATGAATCATAAGTGCTGTTTTGTGAATAAATAAATGTTGTTCAGATGTTCTTGAGTATTTAAATAATAAAAGGAATTGTTAACTTAAATTAAGTATGGTCCAATGACAAATTCGTACATTGCTCACATATATTTCACTGAAGAGTGGTATTTTATGAAATGCAAGAGAAAATTCCACTTTTTCATTAATCATATTTTTGTACATTGTGCATAGATTTGCTGCTGTCGCTTGCATGCTTAAGTAAAACTTGGCAACAAAGAAGTAAATATTGACAATATCTGTTAATGTTTGTTTGTTGTAATTAAATCAATTGGGAATAACAGATATGAAGCAAAATATAATTTTTGTCACAAATATATTAATGTTTAACTTTTGCTTTCTGATATAGAAAGTTTAAAATACTAACCATGCAATTTTGGTATTATCAAATGAATATTACCTACTAATAAATATTTATTTTTTAACTATAAAATAATATGTTTACCAAATAAAAAATACAAACATTAGCTAATTAAATTTTTTTAAACATTGTTCTTGAAGCAGTACAATCTCCAAAAATCACTAGCTTTTAGTAACTTTTGTTACCAACATCTACAAAATCAGATGTGAACTTTCAGATTACAAACAGGAGGCTACACGATAGTGGTAAAACACTAGCTTCTATTTAGCCAGCAGTCAAGCCCAACTGCCAGATGGCAAACCTCCTGATTTAACGAGAGGGGGTAAAACCCACCTTTAATTAGCGAGTAACAAACCAAATTTAAAAAAAAGTAAAAACTCAAACACACATTCCCACCTCCTGCACTACCCAGATGTTGACAAAACAAGACAACCAAAAACAAAACAATAGGCATATCAGATCTAGAAGGCTGTGAGTGTTGCCAACTATAGACAGAGTTTAGCACAAAACAAGACCAACCGAAAACAAAACAATAGGCGTATATAGAAGACTGTGAGTGTTGCCAACTATAAAACAAGTTCAGCACCCACCCGCTAGACTCTTCCTCTAAAAAAACCCTCTATTTCCATGTCCCAATATTAAAAATCTGACAGTTTTAGTGTTTAGGCAAGTGTTAGAAAGCGAAAGTGGAAAAGTTGGAAAACCTGGTAAGATTTTTTTCTATTGGAATAATAAACTGTGGGCTGAAAATAGGGTCTGAAAAATGGGTGGTACGCTGTAAAAACGGGTATGGACCATTCACGCCTGCATCCAACTTTTCTGAAGCCCTGCTTAAGTTCTACTCCCAGTGTACTCCTCCACATCATGCAAACAAAGCTTTACTAAGTTTACACCAAAAGGACAGTGCACCGCATTCATGCGCACTCAGTGTAATAATATTTTGTATTAGTACTAGATCTTACTTGGTATAACCAATGTGCCTATTTTCCCCCTTTCCTATTTATATTAATTATAAATTTAAAATATAATTATATATACATAATATAAGTAAAATTTCAATTTAATAAGAAATATGGTATTTTATGTTAACATATGTATAAAACACTTGTGAAACATGACATGAGGAAACAACCAAGTAAGTCATACATATGGTGATTTTTCAAGGGTTTAATTAAAAAAGTGTGAAGACACCACAAATAGATTTGAATATGGTATATGGTAGCCCAATGCTAATTATTAATAGCAATATAATCAAACAACATTTAAACAGATAATGCATTTGCTGGCACACTTTCGGTGACACTACTTTTACACACTAATAAATACTTGTTTTAATTAAAATTGATACTGTAAATCTTCTGTATTAAATTGATTAATTATGAATGGAGTTACAGTCAGCAATTAATTTAATGAATATAAGGAATAATGATTATGAACAAACCAAATAAATTACAATGGTGGATTACATTTGGTTAATTTATGTGACTGATATGGCCAGTTTAAATACCATGTTGATTTTGGTCAACTGTAGTAACTGCAAACATATTTTATCTTCTGCTGGACTATATAACTTATTTAAGAAACATCTCTTTTGGTTGAAGGGCAGGCAATAAGATATTTATGGAGGTTAGTTTATTGTCTTTGAGTAGCACATATAGAAATTTACATTTCAAGTGAAGTATGTACACTGGCTTCAACTGTAATGCAGGTTAACTTCTAAATTTGTCAAAGTCATTTACACAATGCATGTGGCAAAATACTTCATTCAATAAATTTTAAAAAAATAACCAGAATTAAATAAACATTAAATATCCTAATTTTATTGCTGTCTCATAGGTAAAATAATGACCAATACCTCAATAGTTGTTTGAATCCCAACTAAATATTATTCAGTGATGAAATATATTTCTGTAACAATATTTAATTATTCGGTGAGGAAATATTGTTCTTAGCCAATATTTCATTTTAAGAATAAAATATCTATAATATACACGTACAAATATTAACAGGAATTTACCACAATATTTACGTACACTGCCCAGAATGTTTTTATATTAATTTTATGAAATAGGCACAAAAGAAAATTTTATAAATAGTTTCTAAAACTATTTATAACAAATTCTAATATACACTCACCCTTCTCCTAGTTTGCAAATTATGTCAAAAACTTCTTCTGGTTGCCGTGTTAAACTCTCTTCAGAAAGTTTCTTCAGTTCACTACAAAAAAATTGTGGATATGCAAACATTACCCTTTAAAAACAAAGTCACAAAATATAATAAATAATTTAATTTAAAATTCAATATAATGTATACAGTAAAAATACCATAAAGTGGGATGAAATTCATCAGCAGGGGTGAGACTGATCACATGTTAAGGCCAGGTATCTAGTTGGGTTGAAAATGATCAGCAGGGGTAAGATTGACATAACAGGTTTCTGTACATGTTTAGGTCAGGTACCATATCTTGACATTAATATTTATAGAACATTTTCATGTAATCAATCTCACCCCTGCAAATAAATTTCACTACACGTAATGTTTATTATTCGAAACAGGATATAGGGTTTGTTCAATGGTTAGTCATTAGCCTCCCAAGGTAAAATCCTCAGTTAAAAACCTTGGATTCTTTGGCTGGAAAGTCTAACTTTGCAAATGTTACAGATAATACTGTAAGTGTACTAGTTTTCTAAGATTCTCAGATTTCCTCACCCCACCCTCAAGCCTATTCTTACAAAGGTCCACACTTCTCACCCTAAGATGGGGAAAATATACAAATATTATAACTAATTTTAATGCAAATGTTATTGTAGAAAACAATTCACATAGCTGTGGTTGTAAAATTGTTTACCACACCCTCACAGCAATTATACTAAACATTAAAAGTCCTTTGAAAAAGATAATGAAATGCTTACATGAACGTAAGTATAGGTTATTATATGTAGTGACAATCTTAATAATTTCTTGACAGGCTACGTTGATTTCAGCTCTTTTGTGGAAGCACCTAGAAATTGTTGTGAACATACATAAAGTCAGTAAAGTCACGGTAGGGTTTACAATGACCACAGTGCCCATACAACACCCAATAGAGCCAGATAATAAACACAGCATTGAAGAACAGCACAAAGAGTGTTGGGCATGTGGATTACACTCATGATGCATGTGCAGGTAGTCATGTGACAGTGATGCCACACTAAATGATGCCACACCATTCAAGCAGGTACGATGTGGAAGGTGCAGAGGAACGTTCAATGCTTTCTTTGACTTGCAAAACTTAAATTTGTAATGTGTATTCATAATGAATATCATAATATTTTCAGAGCCACAACATGAAAACACCATTCACTGGTGGGACCACCAGCTAAAAAAATAAATGTAACATTGGTGGTTGTGTTTCTGGGTTTCAAATTTCCACAGCAATGGATAGGTAGGATTGGATGGTTGTCATGGCTTCCACGATCACTGGACTTCATGCCACTAGGCATTTTCTTTTGGGGCTACATCAAGCAATGTGTGTATAGTGTTCAGTAAACAACATTGTGAACTTGAAAGAAAGAATCAGAGAAGAGGCTCAGTTTGTTACACCTAATGTTCTATGTTGTGTATGCCAAGAACCAGAGTAATTTCTGAATATGTGTAGGGCAACAAATGGAAGAGACATCAAACTGGCCTAAGCATGTAAGAAACTTGATAGGATGGTCTCTTATCTTAGCACACTGTTGGGAGTTTTATAGTTTATGGTTAATTTAATACAGATTTTCTAAACCCCACCATGAATTTATGGGCACACTGCATTACGATTATGTTGAAGAATATTCTGAAACACATAATGTTTGATATGATGTAAAGAACATAGCTTTACATCTTCATCAGGCTTATTTAATATCAATACATAAAGTCAGCCTATATTCAAAATTATTAGTAAACTTTAATCTATGGCTCATTCCACGATGATTCTGCACAATTCGTATGTTTATAGACTATAAAGAAATGCACCTATGGTCAAAGAAGTTGAAACTGGCAATCAGTTTGCTGCTTTGAGGATGAGAACACTTCTCACTCTGTGAAGTTATTTAACACCAGTTGTCACACAGGATGAAGAACATCATATCCCAGGACCCCAAGGTCACAAAGTGGAAGGCTGCTGGCTTATTTTGCTGCTGCATCAATCAAGTCAATCCCAGGAATATCCTCATGACCTAGGATGCGATACTTTATCATGCAAAACTATACTTAGCATGGGACTTGCTGCCAATTAACATGGCTGCTAGTTGTTGTAGTGAATGTAGCATTGTCAAGTGGTCAAGATATGTGCAAGTGGCCTACCACCTTCAGAGGCCCTCGGGCTGCACCAAGTAGCTTGACAGAGTCACCAGCATGTTCATCCAACGAGGAACCCACTATGTTTTAATTATATACCTATTACTGTAATACGTATACTATGTTGCTGCCTGATTCTTTTGCTTTGGGTGGAAAATGAAAATACAATAAAATTAAGATAATACTTAATATTCCATGTAGTTGCAGTCCATTGTGGGAAGGTATAAATAAAAGTATATGAAACATTTATGTAATGCAGGCATTTCTTACCAATATACGTATTACTTTTTCCTTCATGAAAATACGTCAGTATTTAATTTGCCTGTTAAAAAAACTTGCAATGTTGTAATACAAGATAATTCAGACTTTAAGATTAAAATGATGAACGAGTATAAATGTTCTATGTTTCTGCATTTGTGTACGCAGTGTTCTGTGGTCATGTACACTACTGTCCAAAAGTTAAGTAGCCCTACAATTAAGATATTATAAAATATTTTTAGTTCACAAAGTATTAGAGCTACACAAACATAGTAAAAATTACTCTAAAGTTTATCTGGTACACAAAGGAGTAGAAAACATTAACATTGAACATCACTTTCTGAACACAAAAAAATTGTTAATATGGGGTGTGGTTACCCCTAATGGCCACACATGTCCTGCAACAACGTGACATGCTCTCTATGAGGTGGTTCGAGAAATCTATTGGCAGTTTGTTCCACTCCTCATAAAGAGCAGTGCAGAGCTCTTGAATTGTCCTTGGCTTGGTGAAGGCTGGTGGTATGCAGCTCAGCTTCCTAATGCATCCCAGGTATGCTCTATCGGGTTCATGTCTGGAGACCTTGCTGGCCAGTCCATATGGCACATATCTTCACCATCAACCAGGTTGGCTCGATGCACACGTGCACTGTCCATGATAATTAGGTCTGAGCCACCTGCACCACTGAAAAGATGCACATGGTATTGGAGTACCTTCTCTCTTTACCTTGAGCAGTAACAGTACCTCCACTGAGGAACTGCAGCTCCATACATCCGTCGAACATGATGCTGGCCCATATCATTATTCCACCATTTACCAAACTGACCCCTTTGCATGATGTTTCTGGGATAGTTCTGTTTAAGGTTCTCTCCAGACAAATGTGTAATGGGAAATATTTTGCAAATTGAATCTTGATTCATCTGTGAAGAGCACGTTCCTCCATTCATTGAGGGTACAATTTTGATTCTGCTGACTCCACTGTAAATGGGCTCTTCTGTGCATTGGTTTAAGCAGAAAAACTACTGGACATATGGCATGGAGAACAGCTGTCCTGAGTCTCTAGTACACAGTTTGCCAAGAAACTCATACTCCAGAGGCAGCTGCAAGCTCTGAAGACAGTAGTCTTTTAGGCATTGTCTGGTTTTCTTGTGCAGTTAAAGCCAGATTGGTATTGTTGCAAAGTTGTTACTCTTGGACAACCTTGTACTGGTCTGTGATGAAATTATTTGTCCCTTTAAAGAGGGTCCACCTGATCTCTTTGTGCTATGTTCTTACTGTACAGTGCAAACTTTACCACAATACAGTGGATTCTCTACCTATCATTTAAGGGGCTGTCATAAATTTGCATACATCCAGGATTTTAGCAGATGAGCAATTTACAGGTACATCAATAGAATATATCAGTTAGAAGCAAGGAAACAGAAGTGGAGAGAAATGGAGAAGATAGCATTGATGGGGCCGCAGGGGAGGAGATAGGGGGGTAAGAAATGCAGGATGGTAAAGCAGAGTACTAGCATAAAGATAACGGTGGTGAACAGTAGGAATGTGTACAAGGTGGAGGGCTTCTGGGGAAAGATTGAAGGATATGTGGTGGATATAGTGGTAGCTGTGAAGACTTGGCTGACTGAAGAAGTGCTGGACATTTAATGTAGGCAGGATAAGTTCACCATCCTCAGAAGAGACAGGAATGGGAGAGGAGGAAGAATAGTGGTGTACGTAAGGAAGGGGTTGAAAGGGACAGTAGAATGTGTTACTGAGGATGTTGAGGTAATGGAAATTAAATTCAGTGGTGGTTGTAATAGGAAAATTACTTTGCTGGCAGCGTTTAGACAACCAGGACAGAGATGGCAGGCAATTGAGATGATCAAGGAGAGGGTCGATAGACTAAAAGACAGGTAGTGGGTTGTTGTAGCAGGGGATTTGAATATGCCAGATGTGAAATAGATAAAGGGTGCAGAAGGAATGGGTAGCATGATGCAGAGAATGGCAGCACAGTTAGTCAACAGAGGATTAGTCCAGGTAGTATAAACACCTACGAAATGGAATGAGGAGGGTGTTGGGACAATGCTGGATGTGGTGGTCAGACCGGGGAATGCTGTAGTTGGTGCAATAGTATTGGCTGGTATAAGTGAACATCATATCCCGGTTGTGGAAATTGGGATTGGCAGGATGAGGGAAGAGCAAACGGCAGAAAGGTTGGTGTGGCAGTATGGGAGAGGAGACAAGAAAGGGGCAGATATCTTCCTGAGAGACAGGTTTAAAAAATGGTCTATGGAGGAGGCTGTAGAGGGATTTTAGAGGATTAATGGAGGTTATGTTGGAGAAATTTATGCCAATGAAAAGGTTACAGACTAGGGGAGAGTCATCATATTATGGACAGGAGATTTTGAAAATGAAGAGGAAGTGCAGAAAATTACATGCCAAGTGGAGCAATGAAGGGATGATAAGATCTAAAGAAATGATGAAACAAATGGGTAGGGAGCTTGAAAAGAAGATCAAACAGGCAAAGAATATATTTCTGGGCAACATGATGGAAGAAGGAAAAGGCAAGGAATGGGGAAAATTGTTTAGGTATGTTAGGAGGTTAAGGGGAGGATAGGAAGGGATCCTCTGCTAACAGGAAGGGATGGTTGGCATGTAACAAATGACCAAGAAAAATCGGAGATGCTTCAAGGACAGTACTTGTCAGTGGTTGAGGCGAAGGAGGATTTGGAATAGGGGGGCGAATAGGGTTTGGGAGGTGTTTAGTAAGTTTAAGATGGGGGAGTGGGAGATAAAAAAAGGTAATTAGGAGTTTAAAGAGCAGTAAGACAGGGGGTGCAAATAGGATGGGAAACGCAGCACTAAAGTTTGGTGGCAGGGAGTTGGTGAAATATTTGAAGGTGCTGTTTAACATGTTCTTAGGAGAGGGTAATTTACCACAAGATTGAAAGGATGCTATGATGGTACCTATACACAAGCAGGGAGAGGATAGGGGGAGGCCTGGCAGCTACAGACCAGTGAGTTTCACATCAAGCATGGGAAAAGTAATGGAGAGGCTGGTGATTCAGTATGTTGTGAGGGTTATGAACAATAGGAATTGGTTGGAGGAGTCCCAGCATGGTTTCAGGAGGGGATACTCATGTGAGACTCATCTGGCTGGGTTATTAGAGGATCTTGTGCAGGTGGTTGATGAGGAGAGGCAGGTGGATACCTGCTTCATAGATTTTGAGAAGGCATTTTATAAGGTGCCCCATGGGACATTGATGAGGAAAGTGGAGGTGCTGATACCGGACAGGAGGGTAGTGGGGGTGAAGGCAGAGGGTGAAAGTGGGGGAGGCAATATCGGAGGAAGAGGAGGTTATGTCAGGGGTACCACAGGGAAGCGTGCTGGGTCCTTTGTTATTTACCATAATGGTAAATGACGTGGATTTGGGGATTAGAGTAAAAATAAGATTGTTTGCAGGCAATTGTGTATGCTGAAGTGGTTAAGGGGGGGGGGGGAATTTGCAGGCAGACATTGACAAGATATGGTTGTGGACCAGGAAAAATTAAATGAAGATAATTGTAACAAAAACTACGGTAGTGGTGTTTACAAGGAAGAAGATGATAAGCAAGGATATGTACAGATGGGAATGATAAGAGATAGAAGAAGTAGTATAATATAAGTATCTAGGGATTGTACTGCAGGGAGACCTCAAATGGAAAAAACAAGTAGAGAGGGTGGTTGCAAAGGGAAGAAGGGGTATGCTGGGAAGGGTGCTGAAGGGAGTCAGCTATGAGATGAAGGAGAAAGCATATAGCACAATGGTATGGCCAATGTTAGAACATGCTGCAGCAGTATGCGACGTGGAGGTGCGAGAACTGAAAAAGGTGCAGAGAAGGGCAGCAAGATGGGTGAAGGGGACGTGGAGAAGGCAGGGGCAGGATGATGAGAAAGAAGGGAACTATAGACCATCAGTGATGATGAAAGAAATGGGGTGGAGCTCATTGAAGGACAGGAGGAAAGTTGACCGGCTAGTCAGGATGTACAGGGTGGTGAATGAAGAGAAAGGATGGGGAGGGCTACACTGCAAGCTAAGTAAGGGGTTATTTAGAGGAAGAGGAAACAACAGTAAGAAGCTTCAGAGGGTGTAGAGGAAAACAGAGCGGGGTAGGCAATCCATGCTTGTGAGGTCTGTGAGGGAGTGGAATGTGTTGGGGGAGGTATTGGTACCTGAAGGGTTGGTAAGTTCAGGAAGGGAGTGGAAAAGGAGTTGGTTGGGTGAAGGAGAGGTGAGAGAGCTCGCCACTGGGCGGTAGCCTAATTGCGAGTGTATGTATGAATGTGTAATAAAACTTCTAACAATCTTAAACTTCACGTTGTGTATCATGAAGGCTGTACATTATCTGTAAATAAAATTTAACTAATAAACATCATTAAAATGGGAATTCCCTCTGAAAAAGAAAATAATAGGACACAAAATGCAAGCCTAATTCTGAATGTCCCACATGCACTCAATCAGCTGAGAGCACATAAAAAAGCTATCACTCAGGCAGTGTGTTCAGTGGGTGAGATGAAAAAGGGGAAGTGTCAGCAGCAGGAGGAGTGAAACAATCAACCCCAACACAGGTTACTTTCTCTTCCAAACTGGTCAGCAACAAGGAGGGTGGCATGAAGATACCAAGCTGGTTGTTAGTGAACTAGCTCCTAACTCGCCAGTCATGTAAAGGAAGGAAACAAGTTCACAGCTAAGCTCTGCCGAGTAACACCAAGGACAGATGAAGCTTACTCAATTCTGTCCACATATCTAAACTTAAGTTGGCAATATTGTATGTACATGGCAAACACCTGCCTTTTGAAGTGATTAATACTATTTCACTTTTTAAAAAAATGTGATTTCGAGACAAAAATAAATATTACATTATTTCTTTGTGGTTTTCAATATTTAATAACTTAAAACCACGTCCTCTGATTTTCTCGTACACTTGCACCTGTTGTGAGTCACACAGCTCTCAGGCTCTGTGTTTAGTATTATTTGGCGACAAAACGTGTCGATGGGCCCTTCTAGGATATCAGTTTATTAAGATGTGTGTTCTTGAAAGACATTAATACAAATTTTCCGATTTCCCACAGAATGCCACTGAAAATGAACTCCATGCATTGTAATACAAATTGCTCAATATTCAAACAATTTTTGGTGTCAAAGGGAGCTCAAATATATGCTTTTTGGGCTACAGTAAACATACCTATTATAAAAGACTAATTGGGGTTGAAGGTTGTCCATTTTATAACAAATAAATTTTCAAAGGCTCTATTTATATCAATGAAATAACCTCAATAGATATAAAACTTGTTTATTTTACACGGTAAAGGCATATACAGTAAAAAAAAGTGAACTTATGAAGTTCAAAAATTAAAAATAACATATAAGACTAAAAATGTACACTGAATTCATAACTGATAAATTTGATCAAAATAGAACTAGATGCACTGTGCCTGAAGTCAACATCATAATTTGTGGAATTACAGATAATGCCACTCAGCTGGTGAGTGGCATGAGTCATATTACACAACAATACAACAATTATAAGCTACGTCCGTTACAATAGGGTCAGTTATAATGGGGGTTTACTGTACCATTTTATTCCGAAGATGCTGCATATTGGGATAAATTAATATTTTGTTTCAATTATGTTGGTTTTATGCCCGATATGATTAAACACAAACTCAGGGAGAAAGTTTCCTTTTAAATGGAAGAGAAAACATCTTTGCAAGAAACAATTACTATTAAAATTTATTTTGTGACACATTTTCAAGGGAAACCATTTGCTTTGAAATACTACATTGATGCAACTATTTTGGACAACAGATAATATTGATAAAATTTCTGTGATCTGGGATAGAGTTGGAAACGTGTAAGAACAGCACATGTCAAAGTGGATTACCTCCATTTACTCGGTAACTGCTGTGACCATGTTAGAGGCTGGACTCAGTGGAGCACTTGATTGCCCTATGGTACAGTGCAGTTGACAAGAGAACTGGGTGTCATAACAAACTGAGATCACATGATTGGTTTTATTTAATGCTTCATGTATAATCAATCATTGTGTGAAATCTTTAGTGATAATACCAATATATTTTTTTATTGATGTAATATATTATAAACGATGAAAGCAGGGAAATTTATCATTACTTATAAAGGAATTTCATCGGGACTAGTAAAAATATTTGGTGGATACCATTTTTGATACATAGAGAATCCACTGTATTGCCCTCTGATTACAACAACAACACAATACAAAATGAGACACAGTTGGTCTGATACACTGTTTAATTCACCTTTCGTTCACAAGCCTATCTGATGCTGACAGCTGCCTGTGCACATAATCTGAGTTACACTCCCTGATAAATATTTATGGTGATGAGCCAACTGTCATCCTTCCATTTTTTAAGTTTTCTTAATGTGTTTAAATTTTGAGCACTTGCATTCTAATACAGTCTTCCAAGTTCAAATCCCAGTTAGTTACAGCTTATTTATTAAGTTGTTTTGTTTTATAATGGCTTAAACACTGCCAAAAATATGAAAATAGGTTCCACTCTGTTATACAACTTTGCTTCTTACTAATGAATAAATAACACATATATTGAAAAAACATTTAAGTATAAAGAAAAAGAAAACTGTAATTTTTTTCTTTCAGCTTTTACACGAATACTCCAAGAATATGGTTTACCAAAACACTTCAGTCAGGTGTAATTTCATGGAGTGTGATGGAATTACTCCCCTCTCCCCAAATATTACTGCAGTTATTTAAATTCTATAACAAACCATCAGAAAATAATTATGTATTTTCATGGCTGGCCTACATCAAATATATGGCAACTGACACTATATACACTCCATCCCATATGCACTCCAAATATACAAAATGTTTTATAACATGTGGAACCCACTTCATAAGTGGACATTAGACATTAAAACAATTTAAAAAGTTCATATACTGGCCTATTTGACCTTGTTTCAGAGTTAAAGCCACATATTCAACATCCCTCGACCTGTTTACTGGGTATGATATAGGCTATTCCTCTTTGCTTTCCTGGCAAGAGCAGCTGATACTGTGTTGTACTGTGATTTGGATATGGCAATGAATTATTCAAAAAGGAAATCGCAGAAATGCATTTGATGTATGGGCTCCTGGAATGTAACTTTGCAGAAGCAAGACATCTCTGAGTAGATAATTTCCCTAATAAGAAATCTTCCCGACAAGAAGACATTCCGGCCTGAGATACAAGCTCATTTTAAAAAACGAGTGTCAGATGGATTTAGAGACTCACTAAGGAGGGCGCTACTTGAGGGGTAGGATAGGCCAATTGCCATACAATAAAAGCATGAGCTTACCAGAATTCATATAAGTATAACTTGAAATACTAAGTAGGTAATACGTGTACTTGATTCAAGAATAAAATTTATCCTCCAAGAGGGGGTCTCAAGCCCTCTAATATCTCCTTGTATCCACCACTGACTAATACTACTACTAACAATAATAACAACAATTTAAAATTAAAGTTAAGCTATCACCCTGTGATAAGTGCTCCTTTCCCTCAGCCTGTTTCACTCTCCAGTCTCGCAGTCCCTTCCTAAATTGCCCAAGACACTCTTCATCATCTCCACCCAAAACAGTGTCCCAACCTCATTGGCTTTCTTTAATAGCAACACTTCAGAATTCACTAGTTCACACATAATAATAATAATAATAATAATAATCATAATCATACATACATACATTTGCAATTAGACTACCGCCCAGTGGCAAACTCTCTCACCTCTCCCTTTCCCGACCAAACTCCTCTTCCACTCCCTTCCTGAACTTTCCAACACCCCTCATACATACCAATTCCTCCCGCAACATATTCCACCCCCTCACAGACCTCACAAGCATGGACTGCCTACCCCGCTACGTTCTTCTCCACACCCTCTGAAACTTCTCACTGTTGTTTCCTCTGCCTCTAAATATCCCCCTTACTTAGCTTGCAGTGTAGCCTCCCCATCCTCCCTCTTCATTCACCAACCTGTACATCCTGACTAGTCGTTCAACTTTCCTCCTGTCCTTCAATGAGCTCCACCCCATTAATTTCATCATCACTGATGGCCTATAGTTCCCTTCTTCCTCATCATCCTGCCCCTGCCCTCTCCACCTATCCTTCACCCATATTGCTGCCCTTCTCTGCACCTTTTCCAGCTATCGCACCTCCACCTCCACGTACGGGTCCCATACTGCTGCAGCATAGTCTAACATTGGCTATACCATTGTGCCATATGCCTTCTCCTTCACCTCACATACCCAGAGCCCTTCTTCCCTTTGCAACCACCCTGTCTACTTGTTTTTTCCATCTGAGGTCTCCCTGCAGTACAATCAATAGATACTTATATTCTGCTGCTTCTTCTATCTCTTGTCCCTCCCATATGTACATGTTCCTGCTTATCACCTTCTTCATTGTAAACCTCACACCTTAGTTGTTATTACATTTATCTTCATTTTGTTTTCCCTGGTCCACAACCATATCTTGTCAATGTCCACCTGCAACTTCCCCCACTTCCCATTTATACATATACACAACACAATCGTCAGCAAGCATTCTTATTTTTTTCCCTAATCCCCAAACCCATGACATTTACCATTATGGTAAACAACAAAGGACCCCGCACACTTCCCTATGGCACCCCTGACATAACAACCTGTACACTCAATGTTGCCTCCCCCATTTTCATACTCTGCCTTTGCCCCCTGAGGAAGTCCCCTATCCATTCCACTACCCTCTTGTCCGGTATCAGCTCCTCCACATTCCTCATCAATGTCCCATGAGGCACCTTATAAAATGCCTTCTCAAAATCTATGAAGCAGGCATCCACCTGCTTCCCCTCATCAACTACCTGCACCACATCCTCTAATAAACCAGCAAGCTAAGTCTCACATGAGTATCCCTTCCTGAAACCATACTGTGACTCCACCAACCAATTCCTCTTGTTCATAACCCTCACCACATACTGAACCATCAGCCTCTCCATTACTTTTCCAGTACTCAATGTGAGACTCACCGGTCTGTAGCTACCAGGCCTCCCCTTATCCTCTCCCTGCTTGTGTATAGGTACCACCATCACATCCTTCCAACCTTGTGGCAACTTACCCTCTCCTAAGGAGCACCTCCAAATATTTCACCAACTCTCTCCCACCAAACTTTAGTGTTGCGTTTCCTATCCCATTTGGTCCCACTACCTTACTGCTCTTCAAACCCCTAATTTTCTTTTCAATCTCCCACTTCATCATCTTAAACATACTAAACACCCCCGAACCTTATTTGTCCCCCTATTCCAATCCTCCTTTGCATCAAACACTGACAAGTATTGGCCTTGCAGCATCTCCGATTTTTCTTGGTCATTTGTTGCATACCTACCATCCCTTCCTCTCTTCCCCTTAACTTCCTTACATACCTAAACAATTTCCCCATTCCTTGCCGTTTCCTTCTTCCACCATGTTCCCTAAAAATACATCCTTTGCTTGTTTGATCATCCTTTCGAGCTCCCTACCCATCTGTTTCATCATTTCCTTAGTTCTTATCATCCCTTCATTTCTCCACATGGGCATGTATTTTACTACACTTCCTCTTCATTTTTAGAATCTCGTCCATAATATGGCAGATCTCCCCCAGCCCGTTATCATTTTTTTGGCACACATTTCTCCACCATAACCTCTATTATTCCTCTAAACTCTTTCCATAATTTTTCCACACTTTCCTCCATAGTCCATTTTTCAAACCTATCTCTCAGGAAGATTTCTGCCCCCTTCTTGTCTTCTCTCCCAAACTGTCACACCAACCTTTCTGTAGTTTGCTCTTCCCTCATCTTACCAATCCCAATTTCCTCAACCAGGATATGGTGGTCGCTTATACCATCCAATACTATTGCAACAACTACAGCATTCCCCGGTCTGACCACCACATCCAGCAGTGTCCCAACACCCTCCTTATTCCATTTCGTAGGTGTTTCTACTAACTGGACTAATCCTCTGTTGACTAACTGTGCTGCCATTCTCTGCATCATGCTACCCATTCCTTCTGCACCCTTTATCTATTTCACATCTGGCATATTCAAATCCCCTGCTACAACAACCCACTACCTGTCTTTTAGTCTATCGACCCTCTCCTTGATCATCTCAATTGCCTGCCATCTCTGTCCTGGTTGTCTAAACGCTGCCAGCAAAGTAATTTTCCTATTACAACCACCACTGAATTTAATTTCCATTACCTCAACATCCTCAGTAACACATTCTACTGTCCCTTTCAACCCCTTCCTTACGTACACCACTATTCTTCCTCCTCTCCCATTCCTGTCTCTTCTGAAGATGGTGAACTTATCCTGCCTACATTAAATGTCCAGCACTTCTTCAGTCAGCCATATCTTCACAGCTACCACTATATCAATCACATATCCTTCAACCTTTCCCCAGAAGCCCTCCACCTTGTACACATTCCTACAGTTCACCACCATTATCCTTATGCCAATACTCTGCTTTACCTTCCTACTTTCCTTACCCCCTATCTCCACCCCTGCGGCCTCATCAATGCTATCTCCTCCATTTCTCTCCACTTGTTTCCTTGCTTCTCACTGATTGCTATTTCAACACTTGCTGCTCGGCCCTGACCCTCTCCATAACGCCAGCTACTTCCCTACCTAGCAGATCACCTAGAATCCTCTTTCTCTGCTCAATAAGGTGAACCTGGTCCCTCCCTCCTATAATAAATTCACTCCCTCCTCTTCCACATACGGGTCCCAATCTGTGGCTGCATATTCTATCATCGGCCTAATCATAGCTCTATAAGCCTTTTACTTCACCTTCTCCTTAACTCCATTCAAGATCCTTCCCAGCATTCCCAAAGCCCTTCTTCCCTTTCATATAATTCTCTGTACTTGCTTTTTCACCTAACATCACTCAGAATCATCACCTCTAGGTAATTATACTATGAAGCTTCACCTTTCCCACCTATTTCTGCATACAGCACACTGTAATCTACAAACAACCTCACTTTGCCACCCACCATTATCACCAGGTCATTAACCATAATGGTGATCAACTAAGAGCCCAGCACCCTACCCTGTGAAAACCCTGATGTAACCCCACCTTCCTCCGACAAAGACTCAACCATTTTCACACTCATGTTTTCTCCCCTCAAGAAGTCCATTATCTAATTCATTACCCACTTATGATCCAGTAGCTTATCCAGATTTTGCATCAAAATCCCATGGAGTATCTTATCAAAGGCCTTCTCAAAAGTTTATGATGATGGCATCCACCTGCTTCCCCACATCTACTGACTACACCAAATCCTCCAGCAGTCCAGCCAGTTGTACCTCACATGAGTAACCTGCCCAAAAACAATGTTGGTACTGCTGCAGCAAGTTATTTTAATTTATAGCCTCTACCACGAGCAATACTACAATCCTCCCCAACATATTTCCTGCACTTAATATGAGACTCACAGGCCTGTAACTGTCACCATTTTTCCTTTCCTCCCCATGAGTGAAAACCAGAACAACAAATGCCTCCTTCCAGCCCTGTGGCAACTTGCCTTCCTCTAAAGATCTCCTAAAGAACACTTCAAGATATCCACACAGCTCTCGCCCACCAAACTTGAGGACACCATTCCCTGTATCATCTGTACCTACTACCTTACTACTCTTCAATCCCCCTATAACACTAGCTATCCTTCTCCCTTATTCTGAACTTTCTGTACATCCTACTTTTCACCTTACCTACCCTCTGCCAAACATCTTGCTCCTCAAACACTGACAAGTACTGGGTTTGCAACAACTCGGCCTTTTCCTTGTTTAACTCAAACTCTCCTTACTATATTCAGTACTGGAATACCTCCCTACCGTTCTTTAACCTTCTTAATATACCCATACGACTTTCTCCATCCCTTTCCTTTATCATGCTGCCTACGTATCCCTTCTATTGCTGAATTAATAAAATAAATTCATGAGGTTTTTAAATATGTATAATTGTTACGGGTTTTGCCTGGCTGCAGCTATTTTGCACAGTCGAAGCATCAAAATGCATGAGCTCTATGGCAGATTCTAACTCACTCCCCACTTACCTTATTGCCTCTACATGCAAGTGCTCAACTGGCATGCAATCTTTCTATCGGTGACTCACCTGAAAGTGATTTTAAGCAGTGATCCTATATTTTTATAATTATACTAATGCAGATAAATGTATGCTGCACATCTAGAGACAACTCAAAAGTTTCTGTATAGACAATTAGCAACTAAAACAGATTATGAAAACATGCATTTTAGCCATTTCGACAAACAAAAAATAATCCTTGGAGTTGAAATGAGTTCTTGAAAACAGTCTTTGGGCACAAAATGCTTCCTAAATGCCTTTTGTGTTCAGACATTACTACACAGTATACATGCAGTTTTGTTTTCATGTGTTTTCTACCAAGCATCTGCAATGTACTTCATGCGAAAGCTAGGCAGAGCACTTAAAACTTCACATTCATATGAGTTGGGTTGAGTGACAGATGATGGTTCACCTCCCATACCTGTTCATGTGAGGGAGGGGAACACAAGGGTACCCAGAATGAAAACGGAGGTTGTTTTGTAACTGGTCACCAGATACCTGTTAAACCAAGTGCTAGCATTATTGCTAGCTACTTTCCTTTCAGTACTATATAAACATTAAATCAATGACATTACAGGGTCAATAATTATGATCACACCACACATACCCTTTTTCATAACTAAATGGAACACAAATTGTTCACATTATTTGCAGAAAAAAATGGTGCATTTTGAATAATTAACAGAAGTGTTATAAATTAATATGGCATTTCAAAACACACATTTCCAATACATATTTAATGAAAACAATATAAAATATATCTGCATGACAGAAGAAATTGTGGTGGTGTGTCATAACTGTCTACATCTTGTTATGATGGTATTTTCACAATTTTTGAGCGGTTTTAGTTTTATGGTAAGGATACCTTCTTTTTTTTGTTACGATCACCTTAATTTTTCGGGATGCTCCCTATTTTTTTTGTCATCATCCATTAGGTAATTTGAGTAATTTTCATAGGATTTTAGGAATTTTGAATTACAGCGTTTTGGTTAGGATTATTGTTCAGAGCATACCTAAGGCACTTACGAAAAGCAACCTGGTAAAGTTAACTGTGTTAAATCGGTCATGTGACCAGGTTTACAAGATCACTTGCAGTTAACCAGGTTGCTTTGAACATTTTAGAGTAGCTCTGATTTTGAGATGGTGGGAACTCCAAAAATATTTAGTGCAGTTATTAAATACAGTCAACTCTCGATATCTCGGATTAATTGGAGGGGGGGGGAGAGGTTGTCCACATTACTGATTGTCCTAGATACTGAGGGGACATCTGTAACTTGCACTGTATGTGATTAAAATTGTACTTTAGTAGGGTGTAAGCCCTGTATACTGTGGCTCCTTATGCCACGGGCAATTTATGTACCATGGTCTCAATAAATAAACGAGTGGGGAGCGCCAGGCAGGCAGATAAGAGATCGGACGGACAGGACTTGGCCTGTTGTCGGGGGAGTGCGTGGAATGTCATGTAGGCACTGCTGAGTGAAGTGGAATGGAGGAGGGGTGGAAGGAACAAGGGAGAAGGTTGGTAAGCGGGAGGGACTGGTCAGCTTGCCTATCCAGAAGAGGGAGTTTTGGTGTGGGAAATGGTGGGGTGACTCAGGCAACATCCCTCTCTCCCCGCTGAAGGCCCATTCGCTTTGCTGCAACTCCAGTTCAGTCTGGCGCTCTTGCGGGAAGTGGCCAACTGGCTGCCACCACTGCAGCACAAATAGGAGTGGTTCACCTCTTTATCAGAAGCCTTCAGTTCGTGATTCGCGTGTTGGCTACTTCATATCTGCAGCAAGCAAGAAGCCACGACTCACAGTGGTAAGCGCACCCTTATCTGGAATGTGAGATGCGTGCAATACGTGAGGATAAAGCTTGGTGGCTCTACCCTCCGCCCTGACACACGGCCTAGCAATCTCCTAACCTCCCTACTTGTACATTGACTGTGTATGCTCGCTGGTGCCTGGTGTGCATGACTAGGCATATCTTGGGACAAAAATACATTAAGAGTTGTTTTCAACATTTAAAAAGCCTGTAAAACTTGAACATGTGAAAAAGAATAACATTTTCATGCAGTTGTATTTTAAGAAATAAAATACGTGATGTGTTAATAAAACTTGGCAGTCTGCAATATAACTTGTTTCACGAATTAATAAATTTTCTTTAAGAAATTCTGATGATGATTAACCATTATTGGTGCCACTAGTGTTTTGGATGCCATATATCATAATAAGCAAAGTTAAATATAAAAAACTAAAATTTACTAAAAAAAGTATTCAAAACACTACCTGTCCATGACACCACAGAGTGCTGCATAATATCCGACAGAAATAAATAAAGAAATTACAACATACAAAACTTAAACACTGTCCTACTGAACCAAAAATCAACCTTCACTGTGGGACATAAAACGTACACATGTACAATTCTGTACATATAAATGTTCACAACATGGTTGAAATTATATCCACATGGGCTTATTTAGTAATGAACAGGAAGTTACGTTCACTGTGTGGCATACTGTGTTGCACAACACTGCCTAGTCCCCAGAGTCAAGATAGTACACACTTTCTCTACAATTGTACGAACATGATGGAAAGGATAAATCAAGTGGCCGGGCCACTTCAGCAGATCCTGACATTTCCGACCGAGGTTTGAAAAAAACTTTCAATCGTCTTATGGACAGTCTTTTGAAGCTGCTTCCGGACGACTATTTCATGAATTGCGCGAAAATGTCTGTAATACAGCAGGAGCTCAGCATCTGAAGTTGAGTCAACAATAAATACTGATTAGGGTATCCAGAGCTTGTCTAGCATTAAACAGTTTCGACTGGGACAGTGGTTCTAATGTCTCTTCCTCATCCGTGTCTTGCTCTGTGGTAGCAGATGATAAAACTGTATAGGCAATCTCTTCCTCCATCTGTAACTGGTTCCCAGGGTCCCCTTCATTAGCCTCTAACCACTCAGCAATGTTATCTCCTGTGAGGTCTGTTTCGCCTCCAACAAGCAGTGCACGCTGATAATCACAGACTTCAAATCCTCAGAAAACGGACTCGAGTCACAGTCATAAAGAAATTTTTCCCACCCATTAACAAGTGTGGACATCTTGATTTCTTTCCATGTAGCGGCCCAGTTGAAAATTGCCGATCTGATGCTGTAATTTCATATGTTTTGTAGTGTTCTCTTCCCTCACGTGTCATCCTCTTTGTCTTTGGTTCTTCCAGAACCACCATCACTTCATTAAGGAATTTTTTTTTGTATAATCTCTTGCATGCTAAAATAATTCCCTGATCCATTGGCTGAATAAGTGATGTGTTGGGAGGTAGTGCCAAGCATTTTATTTTTCCATCACAGCTATACAACCTCTCCGAATCAGGGTGGGACGGGGCATTGTCGACTATCAAGATGTCACCAGCGGCAATTCCTAAAACATCCATCTGAAATTTACGCACTTCAGGCATGAACTGATTATGAAACCAATCATCTGTGATTGCCTGTGTAAACCAAGCATTTTTGAGCTTGAATAGTGGACAGGCAGACAGTCCATTATGTCCTTCAGCTTTCGAGGCTGATGTGATTAGCTCACAACTGATTTTAGATCATGGCTGCCTTCAGCATTGGCACACAGCAAAGCTGACAGCCTCTCTTTACTCAGTTTCCACCCAGGTACAATGCCCTCATGCTAGCCTGTGTGTTTTTGGGCAGAGAACGCCAAATCAGGCCCGTTTTGTCGGCATTGTAAAGTTGTGCATGAGTCAGTTCTTCACTGTCGATTAAAGCTTGAAGATGTTTCCTGAATGGCTCAACACTAGCAGTATCTGCACTCAAAGCTTCTCCGAACATTCTTTTATTGACGATTCAGTGCCACTGTCGGAAACGCCACAACCATCCATGGCTTGCTTTGAACTGAATGTTCATGTGTTTTGCCAGTTTGTCAGCTGCTGCATGTAACTCCACGCCACGTACCACAACCCCACTTGAACTTTGCTGCACGTACCATCTGTGTACATCTTCCTCCAAGTTTGTATCGCCAAGCAACTTCAAGCGTTTTCGACTGGAAACTGTACTTTCTACATCACACTGCACAGCAAATGCCTTCAATGTCTCCATTTGCTTTTTAATGTCCGAGACAGTTTGTTTTACAACCCCGAATTCTGCGCAAAGACTAGACACAGAAGTACCAGACTCTAGCTTTTCAATCAGTTTTAACATCTGCACAACACTTAACAACACATATTTCCATTTAGGGTCATTATACACGTTGACGTCCCTTTAGTATGGCACTGAAATGTTTCTCTAGTCTCTCGTGACATGTGCGCTGCCACTCGCGTGATGAAGGGATAGTAGGAGAAGTGAAGGCGGGCGCCTCACTGTCACATGCGCTTCCTAACTCGCGCGACGAAGGGGAAGTACAGCCACGCAGCTCATTGCACTACGTTGCAATAATCGCACACCAAACAGTGCGCTGCATACGAGATATTTTACGGCCAAGCTTATGACGCAGAATTTGTTCAAACTGCAGTAAACATTGCATTACTATTATTTAAAACATATATTTGTTCTTTCAGACAGCGTAGACAATTGAATATTTGTAGGCATAATTCTGTGCAACTCACTTGCAATAATTTTAAAAAATTAAAATTTTTAATCAAAATTTTGTCAAGCGTTATCCAGAGTCCGGGACATCGAGGTCTGAGATATTGAGAGTTGACTGTACTGTGTTAGATGACAATGATGACGACTATGAAAAGTTTTTGTTAAATTATGTTAATGAAAATACAATGTAAAAAAAACATTGCATTAAGCAGTACTGCGATAATACAATACCTTTGTATTCTGTCTCAGTTAATTATAAAATTTAATATCCTGGCTACGACAGGCCAAAGCAGCTAAACATTTATAATTTTACATATTTTGAATTCAAAACTTATTTTTGTTAACTTGTTTGTTTTTGTTGTTGCAGTGTTTAGATATTTACGCGCCATTACATGTGTGTCATCTGCTAGAGTCAAGTTACCCTGCTGTCTAACAGGGTCAGCCCAGAGTTGATCGAGTTAACCCGGGTGACATTCCGAATGTGAGTTAACTTTAACCCGATCACTTTTCGAACACACAGAGTAAAAGTTTTAACCTCATCAAGTTAAACGGGTAACTTTTTGTAAGCGCCTTTAGGCATGGTTCGGTTTTTGTAATTTTGGGGTTAGGATTGCTCTTCTTTTTATTTGTTCAGCTGAAAATCCATCCTTTTTAGTGTTTTGGCAACGATTTGATACTTGTAATTTTTTTTAAATTTGGATTTTGGTTATAAATTTTGTAAAGTCATTTTGCTTCTGTTTTGGTAGTAGGGTCTATAGTCTATTTGACCTTAACTTAGCAGTCGTGGTTGTTTTGAATTTTTAATTGGTACTTCCCTCTTGATAAATTATTTTTATTAATTTTTTCTAGCCAGGTTGCTTAATTGGATTTTATTGGAAGTAATTTATAATTTGTTTGTTTATTCTTTTTGAAAGGTTCGGCCTAATAATTATTGTCATGTTCACGATGTGATTAAGTAATATTGATTTTTAAAACAGATTTGGAATAAACAATGGTTATATTATGTCCTTTGTCATCTCGGGAATCGTAGCCTTGTAGTTGATAGTTCACGAGCCGCTACAAGAATTATTTGTTGTTAGTATTGAGCTGAAGTCAGCCTCAGCATTTTTGGTACCGGCCGCAGATGCGAGTCTTTTTCTTAGTAGCAGTCATCATTTTCCTGAACTGTTTCGTGCTGCATGTGTGCCGTCAGTTCCCGAAGCCATCAGCAGATGGGGATGTTTACGAATAGGTAGCAGACTCTAGCAGAACTTTGTGCGAAGCCAGTGTTTAGAGCCGCTGCACGTGTGTGTGCAGTGCTGGGATTAGGCAGCATGAGTGATGATGTCAGGGGAGAATCGATAAGGAAGGGGGCAGCATTGTTGTTAGAAGAGTCTGTAAGTCAGTCTGTCAAGGAGGAGATGGCAGGCAGTCGGCATGGAGTGAGAAGGTGGGGGGAGCCTCTGAACGACTGACGTCATGTAGACGATTGAAAAGCTAAGTATCAACTACGTTAGTTATGTAGAGTTTCTATAGACTTGGTACCCGACTGCACTAAAGTCAGAAATAGGGCAGGTTAACTAAATCCTGTGAATAAAAGTCGATAGTGGTCGTAAAATTGTTTTTTGAGTAAAAATCAGTCAATCGCAGTCCAGTTTGATGCTAGGGAAATTTTAAGTTTTGATGGTGATTTTCTGAACATAGTAATGAAGGTCATTTTGAGAGTTAATCAGATTGCTGATTAGGACCTTCTGCAACTTTCCCAGTCGTTATAAATTTGTGGATCCGTTTTTCTGTTCAAACGAAGCTTTTGTTCGTTTGTAATGACTGTAACTAAATGTAAGATACTCTGATTTGATAAAAGAAATATGTGCTGTATTCAGTTTAATTTTGAAGCATTTCGAGAAAGTGTAAATGAAACAGAAGTTTACAAATTCCGCAAGAGTCATTCCAGATGTTTTATTTATAGTTTTAAAATAATCAAAACTTCAGATAAATTTGTTCAGGTCAATATTCAAGAGATATTTAATATTACTTTTTGTTTTCTTTGTTACACTGAGATACTCATTTTTGTGTTATAAATTTTTCATATTATTTTTCATAAATGTTAACTTATTATAACAGAATTTACATTTATTTTATTGTTATAGTAAAATTGCTTTTATTGAAATGTTTCCTCTTTTATTTTATAGTCGATAGTTTCCTCCCTAAAGTCTGGAATTTAATTAATTTCTTGTTTTATTTATTTAAATTCAATTTATTACTCTATCGAATAATCCTGCATCATATCGTTTTACTCACCTTCAAAGATTCCAGGTACCCAAGCTAGCTGAACGAGTGTTCTAATTTTGAGTTATGCTCTACCCACATAGATACATGAAGAGATTGTAGTGAAGGGTGTCTATGCGGCCCTCAACTGCCTGGCGGTGGCAGCCCCCAATGAGATGTTTAAATAGGGATGCCGTGAGGAGCATCGAGGTTACATGAGAAATAGGAGTTGTTAATGTTTACTTTTGACGCTTACAGGCCTATAGTTGTGGTAGAGAGAGTGCCTTTGATTATGAGTAGTAATTATGATTTGAGTAAGAATTATTATAATTTGGTGGACTGCGCTATTTAATTACGTCCATGTTACACACAATTATACCCCAGTTAACCAATTATAAACACATATTACTTCGTCCCTTAAACCCCCCCACCACCAAACAGTAATCGTCCTTTTTCCCATTTCCCATTTTTCCAACTTTTAACATTTGGTGGAGGCACCAGGTAGTATTAATTTCGGCTTAAGATTCTTCTTTTAAAAATTTATTTTTGTGGTGTTTTGGCATTTTTTCACATTTTGTTAAATTATAGCCCATACTAGCCAACGGTGGGTGAATTTGAGTTTGCTGATGATAACTAAGGTACTCTAATTTTGTTGTTGACATTTGTTCAAGTTATTTTGTTTTCATTTTGTTCGGAAGTTGGAGTTCACTTTTTGCTGTTTAAGAGTACCATGTAGCTTGTTGTACACCCTTTTGATGCCTTTGATGTAGTCTAAACCAAAACGTAACATAGATTTGATAAATAGCCATTTGGTTGTTGGGTGCTTAAAGCTAAGGGAATAGTTATGGTTGTTCAGTATTGTTTTTGTGTGACCAGATGCAAATTGTTCTGTAGTTTTTTTGTTAGGATGTTAAAGGATAACTGTGTTATTACAGCTGTATTGTAATAAATCATTTTTATTAATTTATAGGATTTAATTTTGTTTTGCGCAGTAGACGCAGAAAAAAGCAAACTGCATATTAAATTGTTTTGTTGTAAAGTCTGGTCACGCAGATAGTTTTATGTATCTGATCAATTGAATAAATCGTGTTTGTTAATTTAAAGTTAGTGGTTTTTGCATTGTACATGGTAAGTTCACTTAGGACATGGCTCTGAATTTTCTTTTGTTTTGGTGCTGTTTGGACGGTGAAGTTTGTAAGCAGTCATGAGAGTGCTTGCAGTGGCACAAGTCGCAACTAGAGGCACTTGTAGTGTAAAAGTCCACCACGAGGTGGCATTGGTTTTCGATTCTTGATTTGTACTTTAGAGGTTCAACGTTTTTTATTGTGGTCATTTAACGTAATTTTAAGTGGTTAATTATTTTGTGTTTATAACAGTTTATGGTCAATGCATTTAGAGCTTAAGTCTAGAAGGAAAATACCTCTGGGAAGTTTAGACACTTAAAAAAATCTTGCTGCTTTGTAACAGTAAACGTAGTCGTAAACAAGGAGGTGGAACATGTGGAGGTGTTCACTTGCAGTAGCTGACAGTTCCAGATACAAATGTTCAGCTGGTCTAGTTGTAAACAGGACGACGTTGTCGTATTGCAGATGGAAACATTTTTTCAAAGGTGAATGTAAACATTCAGAGATACTTAAATTAAGTATTGTGTTCAGTGTTTTTTTAGACAGGATATGCAGACGAGTATGGAGCAGAAGACTACTGTTAAAAATTTATTTATTTTATTAATAAAAAAACAAGGAATTAAATCAATTTTTTAAAGTACAAATGCAAATTCGAATGGAAGCAAAGTTATGGAACTTATAATGGGAGATGAAAACCGTTGTTTTTTTTTTGTTTTTTGTTTTTTCATGTTTTGGTTGACTCCTTATGATCATTTTTTGTCTTAGTTTATTTTTTGTTATTATTTATTAACCTGTGGTGTTAGTAAGTAGTGAAACATGACTACATTTTTTTATGTCAGGTTAGTAGTAGGTAAAAGTGAGAAAGTCCACACAAAAAAAAATTGTATCAGGATAGACCTTTCGAAATGGAGGTGTTAAGTGATTTATTTAGGCCTAATTTGGATTAGTGTTTGGATATCGGGCATGTGTTTTGTTTGTGTTTTGTTTTGAAGCAAAATACAGGTTAAGTTGTAGCATTTTCATTGTGGAGGTACAATTGGGTTTTGGATTGGTGCAGCCCAGAAAGTGTTGGGTTGGCCAGAAGGGGAGTGTGGGTTGTGGAACCCCACACATCACCATGGAAGGAAGGGTTATGCTCAGAGAGTGTGAGCAGACAGTGAAGGTTGTCTGCCCGTTCAGGGGGTGGATGACCACCAAACCTTCCAGGGAGCTACCGGCTGTGCTGGAAAGGAAGCACCCTCACTCTTTTGCCAGTTCCCTTTTGGTTTACCTGAGGTCGTAATGGTCGTTGACAGTTTCAGTAGATGTGTGAGGTTAGGTTTGGTTGGCAGTTTAATATATATATATATTACAGATATTAGTTTGAATATCTCATTTTCCCTTTAAATGATCATTTTTCAAAGTTTTGGGAGTTGTTTTTTATAATGTAATGGACAATAATAGATTTTTTTTTTTTCAAGAATTTAAATGTTTTATTCATGAGAATTTAAATGTAGCCACGATAAAGAGATGTGTTAAAAATAAGTAGATAGTACTCCCTTTAAAAAAAATTTAAATATCTAAATACTCAGACAACATTTTGTTTGGTGTTGCCCTGATTGGTATACTTATTGGGTGTTTTGTCGAGACCATAGCACAAAGGAGACAGCAGATAAAGAGTATGACATGTTTTGAGTTTGTCATAAATTAAGTAGACAAGTTGTTTCTTTGGTCCGAAAAGGAGAAGTTAATACATTTTATTTTTGCTGATCTTTTTTTTTTGACTTCCCTGTTTGGTTACAGCATTAGGTTTTATAAGGACAGAGTATGTCCAGTGAGTGGATTTTGTTTATTTTGTTATTTAGTTGAAAGAAAGTCATAACTTTCGTCTCAAGGAAAACTGTTAATATGGAGATGATTGTTCTAATTATTGCCAAAAGAACATTAAGGAACAGAATTAGCCATTTATAGTATTTGTGTTTGGGGTTCTCAATAATGTAATTTGTTCAGGATAAGTTATAGTGTAAGAATACGTTTAGGGTTTTAAGTTTGTAACAGTGCTTATAAAGCCATTTTTTTAAATAGAAAAACCACATATCCTTTGCTGGAAGAAAAGTATGGTAAGACGATTAATAAAATTAAGGGCTCAGTGACCTGATTGAGTAAAATTCTACGTGAAGTAGGATACTAATGGCAAAAATTCATTGATGTGATGAGAAATGACATGGAAATTTGTTTTGTTTCTGTACTGAGTTACAGGGCCATCACTAAGTAACTGTACCACCTTTAAATCATTTGAACAGAGTGTTGAAGCACACTTAAATATTGGCTTTAAATGTGCCCATATTGCTGCTGGGTCATGCCTGTTAGAATGAGATAAGGTACAAAAAGAATTTGTTACTAATTGTCCAAAATATTTTTTGTGTACATCACATCTGTATGCAAAGTAATCTGTTGTCTTGCCCCACCAAAATGAACAGATTGAATTTCTTCTGAATATTTACAGGAACAGTTTTCACTGAAATCAACATGAAGAATTGCAGAGTCAGATGACAATGAGGACTTCAGTTTGGACATACTTTTGTACTGATGTGTGATATTCCCAAGATGAGTCATATATCTCTGTAAACTTTCTTGGAATTCAATAACAAGATCTTTTATACGCATTACATTCTCTTCTTTCATGGGCTTACGTGTGGTGTTTTATTGACAATTTTTTTTAAAAGCACAAGTTTTGTAAATCCACTTCTTTCTCTTGATTTCCATGTCTTAATCATGTAAATTGTATTCAATACATTTACTTTTACAAGCAGAACATTTGCGGAACAAGGAACTGTCATTGTATACATTACAGCACAAGGTCAGCGGTAAATTGTTTGGGCTAGTGTATTTAAAAGTACCAAGGAGGAAGAGGAGGTTACGTCAGGGGTACACAGGGAAGCGTGCTGGGTCCTTTGTTATTTACCATAATGGTAAATGACATGGGTTTGTGGATTAGGGGTAAAATAAGATTGTTTGCAGACAATTGTGTTATGTATGCTAAAGTGGGAGAGGGGGCTGAAATTTGCAGGCAGACATTGATAAGATATGGTTGTGGACCAGGAAAAATAAAATGAAGATAAATGTTAGAAAAACTAAGGTAGTGAGGTTCAGAAGGAAAAGGTTGATAAGCAGAGACATGTACAGATGGGAGGGGCAAGAGATAGAAGAAGCAGCATAATATAAGTATCTAGGGACTGTACTGCAGGGAAACCCAGATGGAAAAAGCAGGTAGAGAGGGTGGTTACAAAGGGAAGAAGGGCTCTGGGTATGCTGGGAAGGGTGCTGAAGAGAGTCAGCTGTAAGGTGAAGGCGTATGGCACAATGGTATGGCCAATGTTAGAATATGCTGCAGCAGTATGGGATCCGTATGTAGATGTGGAGGTACGAGAACTGGAAAAGGTGCAGAGAAGGGCAGCAAGATGGGTGAAGGGTAGGTGGAGAAGAAAGGGCAGGATGATGAGGAAGAAGGGAACTATAGGCCATCAGTGTTGATGAAAGAAATGGGGTGAAGCTCATTGAGGGACAGGAGGAAAGTTGAACGACTAGTCAGGATGTACAGGGTGGTGAATTAAGAGGGAGGATGGGAGGGCTACACTGTAAGCTAAGTAAGGGGGTATTTAGAGGAAGAGGAAACAACAGTGAGAAGCTTCAGAGGGTGTGGAGGAGAATGGAGCGGAGTAGGCAGTCCATGCTTGTGAGGTCTGTGAGGGAGTGGAATGTGTTGAGGGAGGAATTGGTATATATGAGAGGGGTCACTTACAGGAAGCAAACTCTCTAGAATCTAAGTCTCTCCTTTAAGCAGCAAAAGAATTTTGTATACCTTTAATTACTAAATGTAAATTTCATATCAAACATAAGCCAGCAGGCACGTAAAATCAAATGTTTAATTGATTCAGAATAACTTCCTAGCACGTTGTGAGTGAAGTAGTACCACCTGTGCACAGAAAAACTTCCACTCCCTATTACCCATGTCCACCACCTAGTATTGCAGGGGCTTTTTAAACGTTAAATGTGGCGATGGACGTACCTCCATCTACTCGGTGGTCTCACTACACAATGTGCATAGGCATTTTCCTGTGTTTTAAACAATGTACGAAACTTCCAACTGAATACTAATTAATTTCTTCTATCTTGCCAAAATTTTTCAAACTAACTTAAATTCAAATCATAATCTTTGTGACACGGTGTCTCAAATTTGGCATTCCACCCTCAACACTGACTCTATGTATATTCGCAAATACCACCAAGCGCCTCCAAGATGATGATTTAGGCCTGCGCTCCTCGACCGCACCACTTCAACCCAACCCTACCAGGACAACTACTACAAAACATGTATTCTTGACCAGCCAGGAAGGACTGCTATTTCGACATGGGGGGTAGTGTGGCGGACTCCAGGAGGCCGCACACAAGTTAAGGTACTACAGAGTATAGATTCCTTTGCAAGCATCCTGTTTATTCAACAAGCCTGGCTGACCCACTGTCGCCAGGCTATAAATGATCTGAGCACATACCCCCACCCCCACCCAGGTGACAGCGCGAGCTTCTGTGACGTCAGTGCCAGAGCGGCATGAAGCAGAAGGCTATAAGAGTTAAGGGTCTAGAAGAGATCTAGACCAGACAGCAATAAACCCTTCTGATAATTGGTGAGCATAATTCCGGCTAAGCAGTAGGGTGTCATCCCTGAACTCGAGGTCCTGTTATAAAGACTTAATACATGGCAAGGTTAGTTTAAGTTGCATAACAGTATTCTTTGATATTTTGTAATTAACTTGTTGTACCACAGTAGAGTACTAGTAATCCTTGTTATATTGCCTTAATGTATCGCTGTATTTAGGAATAGTGTTTTGTAATAAATGTGTTTAGTAGAAATCCACTCTCTTATTGAATAGCCATCTGTAGTAAGCTACCACCCACATAGGCCCCTATCCTACCATGAGCTATTGCGAGTAGGAGATATGAGAAGTAGTGATTCGTAGAAATAGAGGAACGAGTATAGGAGTTAGGAAGGGAGCCCTTACAATGTGTGCCGTACGTTCCAGGAGCTGTCGGTAGATGGGGACATTTACGAGTTGACAGCTATGTGTTTGTGATGCACACAGCAAACTCTACAAGAACTTTGCAGGAAGCCAGTATTTAGAGCCGCTGCACGTGTTTGCAGAGTGCTAGAATTAGGTGGTGTGAGCGATGATGCCAGGTGAGGCCCGATAAGGAGGGGCAGCCTTGTTGTTAGAGGAGTCTGTTAGTCAGTCTGTCAAGGAGACGGCAGGCAGTCGGAGTGCAGGGGGAGCCTCCGAACGACTGACGTCATGTAGATGACAGAAAAGCTAAGTAACAACTATGTTAGTTATGTAGAGTTTCTATAGACTTGGTTCCCGACTACACTAAAGTCAGAAACAGGGAAGGTTAACTAAATCCTGTAAATAAAGCCTAGAGATGGTCTTTTTTTTTATAGTGAAAGTCAGTCGTTAGTAGCAGTCCAGTTAGATGCTAGGGAAATTTTAAGTTTTGATGAAGAATTTCTGAACTCAGTAATGAAGATCATTTTGCGAGTTAATCAATTTGCAGATTAGGACCTTCTGCAACTTTCCCAGTCTTTATAAATAAGTGGATCCGTTTTTCTGTTCAAACGAAGCTTTTGTTTGTTTGTTTGTAATGACTGTAACTAAATGTAAGATAGTCTGATTTGATAAAAGAAATATGTGCTGTATTCAGTTTAATTTTGAAGCATTTTGAGAAAGTGTAAATGAAACAGAAGTTTGCAAATTCTGCAAGAGTCATTCCAGATGTTTTATTTATAGTTCGAAACTAATCAAAACTTCAGATAAATTTGTTCACGTCAATATCCAAGAGAGATTTAGTATTACTTTTTGTTTTCTTTGTTTCACTTACATACTAATTTTTGGTGATATAAATTTTCATAAAAGTTAACTTATTGTAACAGAATTTACATTTTTTTAAAATTGTTATAGTAAAATTATTTTTATTGAAATGTTTCCTCTTTTATTTTATAGTCGATAGTTTCCTCTATAAAGTCTGGTACTTAATTAATTTCTTGTTTTATTTATTTAAATTCAATTTAATATTCTATCGAATAATCCTGCATCACATTGTTTTACTCACCTTCAAAGATTCCAGCAACCTAAACTACCTGAATGAGTGTTCCCATTTTGAGTTATGCTCTACCTATCAAGATAAATGAAAAGATTGTAGTGAAGGGTGTGTAGGCGGCCCTCAACTGCCTGGTGGTGGCAACCCCCAATGAGACGTTTAAATAGGAATGCTATGAGGAGCATCAAGGTTACATGAGAAATAGGAGTTGTTAATGTTTACTTTTGACGCTTAAAGACCTACAGTTGTGGTAGCGAGAGAGTGCCTTTGATGATAAGTAGTAATTATGATTTGAATGAGTAAGAATTATTATAATTTGGTGGACTACGCTATTTGATTAAGCCCATGTTACGCAAAATTATACCCCAGTTACCCAATTATAAAACCCTATTAACCCCCCCAAGCTGTAATAATAGTCCCTTTTCCCCTTCCTCATTTTTCCACCTTTGAACAATATTTTATGCCATTGTTTTCAATGATGCACATTTGTTTTGTTGCTACAATCATTATTTTAGTACATGAGTGTATTTTATTCTCGTAGGATAAATTATAAACTACATATTGACAATTATTATGTGCCTCTTTGAATATACTAGAATTAAGAATGTTTATCACATGATGTTATAGTTTTATGTGCAACATTTTTATTCAAGTAATTCCATAGTTTACATGTTTTTCTTTATATGTCATTTACATTAGATACTTTCTCAGTTTATAATGAAAGAAGGTTCTGCCTTATAACTGTCCGTATTTCATTTTCCTGTGCTAAATAGAACTTGCTACAATGTTCAATATTTTTATTGCATTTTCCTTACACCCTATACACAATACCATGAAATAAAAAAAATCCTCGAAGGAAGAAAAAGAGGAAAACCATATTTACTTCATATGACACTACCAAAGAACAGCACACGATCAAGAGCACAAAACTGTGGAAGAGCCACAAATTAAGTTTTTTTAAGAAATATCTGAGGCATATCCGCAGTAGCACACCTACAGAGGAAATAGTTTATAGTTTCCATTATCATGCTGTGTTCCAATGTGTAGAACATAGTTTGCATGCCAGCATTGCATGGACATTCACTGTTTCTACAATTAACTGAATTCTGTAACCCACTCTACAGCGTGTTTTCGCAAAACTGAATTGGAGGCCCACCATCGTTTATATAGATCAGCCGGCCCAATCCAAATCGTTCCTTGCAATCAGAATTATGCTAAGGAAGGCAAGGGCAATGACCAGAACATTCTTGCAATGATAACAAAAATAATTGTATCATTCTAGGGCAGGAGATGGAATTAGTCTAGGTAAAGAGTTATTGCAGCAGTGGCACATGCCAGTAATCCATCACAGTCAGTCTGTAAATCTGTCTTGCTCTTCTTGGGTTACTGGAGATGCTTTCAGAACACTGTGCCAGCACACATCAAGGGTCACACTACCACTCGTTTGTAAACACTTTCCCATTATCAATTATGCTCTTGAACACAGTACCTTGTAGTCTGAGGGGGATGGACCAAGGGAAAGGACAGAGCAACTGCATGAAATAATGACCCCTTCTCAAATGTGTTCATCCTTCATCCCAAACAAACTCTACAACATACGGACCTTTGTAGGGTGCCAGTTGGTGAAAACGGACAACCATACGCTTTACATTTAAGCCTTGACAGCAAATTTGAAAGACCACATCATTAGGATCAGTGATCTTTTGCGAAAAAATTGGAGAACACAGTAGACTGTAACATTATATATAAAGCCCAGCTTTTTTATACCTCCATTGGCTGCTGCCTGTGACAAAATCATTTCCTACATTTGACAAGAGTCACTCAAGATTCGGTAACTTCAGCACTGGGCCTTCGTGATTCATGTGCAGACATTTAACACCGAATAAAACATGATGAAGCCAATCAAGAATGCTGAACAACCTTATCATTCTTCAATTTCTATAGTGTCTTGAAATCTTTTCACAAAATATCACTGCCCCTACACATCATTGATCTACTTCAGAATCCTGTAGGGGCCTTCCCAATATTTCTGTACACTTAGGTAGTACCCGGTTGCCTCTGTGGGTTGTACAGCCACACCAGTTGTCATTTAAATACTTTGCCCCACAGTCTTCTGTCTAACTACATCATCTTCATCCTGTTACTATTTATTCTGAGGTGCTGTCAAGCAAAATCAGAAATGCCTATTAGTCTGTGGGGTAATTTACTGGCATATTCTGGGGTGACAGCTTCCTCTTCTAGAGGGCAACCAAAGAGCAGGCCACTAGGAAAGCATAGCCTCGATGGTGTTACCTTTGTAGAGTCATGAACTGTGAAGCAGTAAGCACGGACAACAATGGCACCTTTTAAACCCCAGTTGTTTTGGTGTCTGCAGCCTCTCAACCATTTAATCAGATTTAGGGTACAAGAGTGTAGTCCTTGTCTTTTTCATCTCCACAATTTTTTTTAACATTCTGGAATATAGCTGCTTCAAAATTTTGTCCCTGTCAGAATGTTGAAGTTCTAGGTGGCACGCCAAACCTTGAGAAGACATGCTCTACGTGTACATTGGTCACAGTACTTGCTTCTTGGTTTGACAGGGGAATGACCTGAGGCCACTTGTAATCATGATCCATCAGCAAATACCTATTACCAAAATCTGTGGCAGGCAAGGATCCCAGAATATCAACTGCCATCATCTCAAATGGGGCTCCAACATTGTATTTCTGGAGGTGACCTTGTCCCCCAGTCTTTGGTTCCTTCCGCGCTGTGCAGGTGTTGCACATTCGGCACCACTTCTCAACATCCTCCTGACAACATAGCCAAGTAGAATCTCAGTCCAACTCTGTCAAGGTGTTATTAACACCAAAATGACTACTGGCTGCAGTATTATGCAATTCCTTTAAGACTTCGGGAACCGTGTATTCCGGAAGGACCAACTTTCCCGTTTCCTGTAAAGCACACCATTCTTCTGTACAACGGAATTACATTGTGCCCAGTATGCTTTAACTGCTGTGCTCAAGCTGGACATTTCTTCCCATTTTGGCAGACAGCCAACTTCTCCCCACTCTACTAATGGATATAAAGAGTGATCATTTAGCTGATCTGTGCTAATACTGTCACCACTCCATATGGGCAACACATCACAAGAAACAGAACCTTGAATACCTGTCCTCCATACCTTCAATGAATGATTCATAGCTCTTTTCTTGCTGGTGTTTGCAATGATGGCAAAATGATTCACACATGGCCTCCTAGAAAGGCCATGCTGTGAAGGCATCCACGTCTGTGCTGTATTTCAAAGTCAAAGAAATTTAGTGGTCAGCTTAATGAAACATGATCGGTTCTTAGAATAAAATGTGTACCATAAAGGTAGGGGTAGAAATGTGAAATTACCTTCGCCATGGCCAGAAGCTCTCTGTACGTCACACAATAATTTCTCTCAAGCCTGTGCAGAACCTTACTAAGTATTCTAGTGGCTTCTCTCTCCCATTCTGAATCTGAGATATAACAGCCCCAATGCCTACATTATTAGAATCAGTATCCAGAATGAACATGCCCTCACTGTTCAGGAAACCCAGGAGTGGAGGAAACATAAGAATTTCCTTTAGCTTACTAAATGCTAATACTTGGTACTCAGTGGTCCAATAAAATTCCATTTTTGCTTCCGTCAGTTCAGTCAGTGGCTTGCCAGTTATGGCAAAGCCAGGTACAAAGCAACGGTAGTATGCACATAAGCTCAGAAAACTCAGCACTTCAGGCTTGTCAATTGGCAGTGGCCAATTTATTATCGCTTTTATTTTCTCAGGGCATGTTTCAATTCCGTGGGCCAACACAACATGTCATAAGAAATGTATTTTCTTTTGGAAAAGGTGACCCATTTAAGAACCAGTTTCAAGTTGTCTGTAACCACATTCTGGAATACAGATTCTAAGCATGTTAGGTGCTCTTCAACTGTCCTTCCTGTGAAGATATAATCTAATCAAACCTTACAGATGTCTAAAGGAAGGGAATTTTCCCTCATGCTTTTAAAAGTGGCAGAGGCTTACACAGTCCAAAAGTCAAAGGCCTAACTTTGAATTGCCAGGTTGCATTCCCTTGGACACAAAAAGCAGTCTTCTCTTAGTACTTTGGGGGCTGCTCACATACACTCATACTCATACTCATACTCACTCTACATGATCAAAGTACAAAACCAATGTGAACCTGCTATGCTGTTCAGTGTGTAATCTATACTTGAAAGAAGGCCTACATAAAAGCGTATTTATTTGTTACCTTATTAAGCTGGTGGTAATTAACACCAAATCTCACAGAGCCATCTTCCTTCTTAACAAATAAAATGGAAGAAGATCATGGATTAACTGATGGTTCTATCACATCTAACTCCATTTCCTTTGGAATACCCTCAACTATCTGTACTTCATGTGAAGCTAGTAACACTAGTCTTGGTTTGTATCAATGCGACTGCAGGCAACATGCGTCTTTCTGAGGTCATTTGGTCCACAAAAGAAGGCATTCCTATTTCACTAATTGAAGTTTTCTCTTGTTCTTAGCAGTTCCTCCAGTACTTCTGACCGAGAGCATTCAATTTGTTTTATTCTAGAAACATAAGGAACAATCTGAGGCCTATTGTACAATACGATCCCAGAGGCTTGTTTATACGTGTGACATAGTTAATGATGTCAGGATGTTGGCCGTATAGTAGAGTAGGTTGGTAGTAGTTGCAACAAGTAAAGTAGAAATTTACAACAGCTGATGAACTTAGTTTTCATAAGTTGTATGTCTGTACGTTTATTCGTCTTGTAGAATAGGAAAAAAAATTATACCTAGTTGTCCTTGTCCCTTTGTAGAGTAAAAAAGGTAGTAGTTTACATGTACGCAACAGTCTCATGAAATGAATATGTACCGTATATAGTGGTAAAATAGTATGCTTTATACAAAGTGAAGTGGTATAGAATGGTGTACGGAGTTAATATATAACTGTGATGAATAATGGTGTTGTGTACAACATATAATTATATACGTACCATAATGCAAATGATGAGCGTCGTGGAATAATGAGGATGAGTGTGGTAATACATGTTGGCAGGAAATGGATGTTGGGTACAGGTAAGTGTTAATATCTTAAATTACTAATGTGTGTATCTGGTGTAATTAACACGATTGTAGGTAGGTAATGTCAGGATTCTGTAGCAGGTACCTATTTTTTACTATTGTTTGTAGTGACATGTCGAATTAGGTTGTTGTAGGTATACCCTTTAAGGACAGGGGTAATATGTATAGGCGGAATTCAATACAGCGAAGTGTATAATATGGCAGAAATTGTATTTAACTAAACAGGAATGTGATTATGTGTGAAAATAGTTTTCAAATGGTCTAAATATGCACCCATTACAGTGATTCATCTACACACAACCTGTGATAAACACGGTGTGGCTGAACTACCCAAAATTGTGATTTGTCATTTACAGATATACGTTAGTTTAGGTAGCAAATTAGTAATTTATTGACTATGTTTGTTCAAAATATGCATCAATTACAGTGAATCACCCACACACGAGCTGAGAAAAACAAGGTATGGCTGAAATACCAAAAATAGTGAATAATTGTAGATAAGAATATGAATCTTTATAATAATTTAGAAGGATATGATAATAAAAATTATGACCACCATATTGGTGATGTCATAACATGCATGTAAACAACATGGAATCAGGTTCTACAATAATCCCACATTTGGAAGTACCTCTGTTATCTGCCTGAAAATCCTTATCATGTTCCCCTCCTCAAGATCAACAACACTGTCGGATAAATTGATCATTCTAACACACAATATATCAGTGTTCTAACACATAAAAGTCCTTGCCACAATGGCACTACCTGGCAGAATACCACCTTTCCCTGCTAGCTCAATCAAATATAAACATCTGACAAACTTTCCTTAACATTTGCATGTAATGACAATTTCACTAGAAGCGGGAAGCACATTGGGCTGACACAAGACTACTGGGCAGCTCATTGGTGAGGACAAATCCTGCAGTGGTGACACCACCAACTCTGTATCACCTATCCATTGCACTCCCAATCTAGTGTCAATAAAGCACTCGAGCCTACGTAGATCAAGCACTAAAATGACCCCCTATTTCTGCTACGTAAATATTGTCATCTATGCTAAGGTCACCAAGCTTCAACTTTACAGTTCTCCCTATTGCCTTTTTCAGAATGTCCACTTACTTAAACAGTTCCTGAGCTAAAACGATTCAGCAACTCGGCAAACACTAAAAACACTGTTTTCAAAAATATTTACTGTCAATTCGTTTAAGTCGTCATTCATTATATGATCCTATGCGAGTGATTAATTTTTAGCTAACTCGCCTTACAGCTACGTTCCTATAAGATCAACTGAGGTAACACGAACCAACATTCGATTAATCTAGTTATGGGTCTAAGTACGAGTGATTAATACTCAATATCACAACCAATGAACTATTACTCGAAAACATAGTAGTGACTTTTGGCTGTATAGTATTGTACGATACCAAGGAAATAACACATTAACCTATAAGATAAAACTTCCAAAAAAGTATACACACGCACGCAAAGATCATACAAAAAAAAATAAGTTGTGCATCCCTTGTATTAGCTTACCTTTTGGAAGACATATCTATATTTTCTGCAAATAATTTAAAAATCAAGATAGAATTAAAAAGGAGGCATTTTATTTACAAAATATTACATCGCGTGGGGAAAAAAAAACTTTAAAATTGTAAACATTGCAAAGGGATGGGCGATTATTATCGAAAATTATATTCGACGTTAATTTCGATATATTTTACGATCGATCTATTCGTGACTATTATGATTATCGATAATTATTCGCCCAAATTATAATCGATAGCTATTTCCCTATAAAAATTGCAGTGAAGAATACAAATGGCCGGCTGTACCAACTCATCCACAATCCGAGATCGAATGATCCTAGTTCCGAACAAAAATTCAGTTCGATCTTGGTTCCATTGTGAAAGTGTTGCACCGACCCAATACGCTGTTGAAGTCGTCTGCTAGGGGCCTTATTCATAGTCAGAGCTTCGTCCAAAGATGATTCAGAGCTCTTCCTCGGAGTTGGTCTGAGGTTAGTCCGGACTAATGGTGGACTAACTATATCGTTATCATAAACCCCAACCAAAGTGGGACTAACTTAAGACGAATGATCAAGGACGTACACTGTTGTCAAATTTACTGTGCATGCGCATTACAGGCTTTCATCTCTAGACAGCCCTAAATATAATATAACTTTTATACAAAAAAATGCATCTTCTTTTCACATTCAATAGTAGTTAACAATAATCTTAATATATACACTAAGAAAGAAAATATTGATTACTTTAGTGTGTCTAGAATTGAAAACAAAAGTAGACGTTTTGTAAATATAAGTATATTTTGCGCACTGACTTTAGAATAGAAAAAGTGTATATAAAATATTTTAAGTATTGAACTTCTCAATCCTCTTCCTGATTACTCCTATTTTTTGGGCGGATGGCGCAGTTCTGTTCCCCGCCTCCAGGGCTGTGCTACTGCGCTAAAACCCCGGATACATTCCAGCAGCAGATCGACACATTTCATATCACCCTCATTAACTTCACAAACTCTATCTTAACAATAACTTTACTTTCTCCAGCCCTAATCCAATAAAAGGACTTCTTTTTATCCTCCCCGACTGTCGCATAGTTTTTTTTCCAGTCCCTCTCCCCTTTGTCTGGTTTTCTATGCCCCTTACTAGAACCTTCTTCTTTCGGGGTGTCTCCATGGCTACAATTGCAGCCATGGCACCAGACAACCCTGCTCAGCCGCGATGCATGCGACCATTTTGTTAATTAAACCCGACCTAAGGCATATTGTGCTTGCCCTGAGAGGCATCCCATTCTCAAACCATCTTAGCTACTAACATGTATGCCGGAGGGAACACAGAACAGTGAAGGTGCTCAAGCTGGCATAGTGGGATTGTGGGGCTCGCCAGATAAAAAAAAAAGTACTTCTCAAGAACAAGCCAGTGTCTCCTTCGAATTGCCAAGGCGAAAGAAAATACAGTTCCCATCCCCTCCTTCTATAAGCTTTTTCATCTTTACTAACATGAGCATGTCACACACACTCTGTCTCCTGTAGCATTTATGTTTAATGCATGAATAATTTTGATTTATATTCTGTCGACTGGGTTTTTACAGTGTCTATACTGGTTTTTCCCAGTCTCTTCTAGTGATAGCTTAGCTATTAGTACACTTAGGGAGGTAGTCGTGGCCCCAATCGCAGGCCATGTCTGCCCTATCCCCCTCTGTCCTGATGCACATCTCCTTGCATGAGTTCATATTATTGTAGGCATAAGGGGTCTAGCCCTAAGACGCATTGAATCCCACACTACTCACCCCACTTTCACGTAACATTTATTTATAGGGTAGTTAGAAAAAAATCGCACTTCACAAGAGTAAACCTCCCAGAATTAGTCTTCATAATAGCCCTAAAACATTAGGCGAGAAATAACTGGCAAAGAACTAGGAATCCGGCAAGTAAATCTGAATATAATGGGCTCAAAACGAAAGTTAACAGTAAGTTAGAAGAACTAAAAATTAAAGAATGGAGCAAGGCCACCAAAAACGTGGCTAAATATTCGAGAGAAATTTGGTGACTAACTAAAATACTAACAGGGACACGTAAAAAATTAAACATGCCAGCATTAGAAACGCCCCAAGGATTAGTTTACAACAAGAGGGACAAAGCTAACATAGTTGCAGAAAGCCTAGAGAAACAATTTTCCCCTGATAAAGACAAAATGGATAAACAATTCACACAATCAGTAAATAAATATATCAATGAATACTTAAAACTAAAAGAAACTTCAGAATATGAGCCAATTACATTAAAGGAATTATTAAAAATAATAAAAATGCACCCCAATAATAAACCCGGAGGTCCAGACGGAATGAAATACACAGCATTAAAGAATTTACCCGTACATGCCTTAGAATTCCTATTAAAAATATACAACTCGATGTTTAAATTATGTAGATTCCCACAGGCCTGGAAGAAAGCTAAAGCAATCACACTACCGAAACCAGGAAAGTATCCCAGTAACCATATGGCCTATAAGCTTACTAAACTGCATGAGTAAAATTTTTGAAAAAGATCTTCTATATAGACTGCAATTTCATTCAAATATAAACAAAATAATCCCAGATAATCATATGGTTTTAGAGCTCACCACAACACCGTCCACCAACTATTTAAAATAGTTGAAGATATAACAAATAGATTTAACACTAAAGAACAAAGATATACGATGATAACTTTACTAGATGCAGAAAAAACATTCGACAAAGTCTGGCTACCAGGATTAATATATAAAATGATAAATTATAATTTCCCAGCCACATCCGTATATTAACTAGCACACTATTTAAATAACAGATATTATGGAGCAGACTCTAATACTAAATTGGCAACAGCAGGAGTTCCACAGGGATCAGCACTCTCCCCTTTCCTATACACTATTTACACGGCTGACATCCCTATAACAGACACCAGAACTAACGCTAATATTCAAATGTACGCAGATGACACTTCAATAGAAAAACAACACTATAATGTAAAATATGATTTGCAGCCCTAAAGAGACAATTAACAACTCCAGAAAAATGGTACACCAAATGGAGAATTACAACAAACCCTGGAAAATCCGAAACAATAATAATTACTATAATGTTACCGAGACCACCCAAAGAACTAATACTGTTTACTCAAAACAACCCATTTGTTAAAACAGCAAAATGTTTAGGCATAACACTAGACCATAGGTTAATTTGGCAGCCACACATAAATAATGCAAGAAATGCAGCACTTAAACTTAAACTGCTATACCCCATTTTAAAAGCAGATAACTTCCCACAAAACAACAATTGTTTAATATATAAGCAAATAATACTCCCAGCTATGCTATATGAATGTGGCGTATGAGGACATACCACAGAATTCATATTAAATATTTGCAAACTGTTCAAAATAAATATTTGAGAATAATAGCTAACCAAGACAGATTCGCAAATAATCAAACTATCCATTAGCTGCTGTCCACAAAATACTTTAAAGAAATAATTGTAGATAAGAATATGAATCTTTATAATAATTTAGAAGGATATGATAATAAAAATATTAAAAACTTGGATAACTATGATCCCACAGGCATAAGAAAATTAAGAAAACGTAAATAGATTTGAACACTGCGAAAGTAGGAATGGGCTCGCCCGCTGGTTGGCCGGCGGAGCCTGGAAAATCACAGCGCTTGGCCTCGTGAGGCTATAAATATGACCGCGCTACCAAAAAAATCTGGCAGTAGGAGAGCAGTGAGCCGAGAGGCGACAGCTTAATAGCGCTAAACATACTACACACGACCGAGTGGTTCTTCTCAGAGCTGCTCGTGCAAATGAAAGGTATACAAGTGTGGATAGTTTTTGTCAGAGATACCACGCAGTCCGGGACAGACGGCCCGGCGAATGAGTTAGGACCGCTGACTCCCCCTCCCCTCAAACTCGGAAAGCTTGTGATGGTAGAGCATGCATGCCGACCGCACCATCGAAGTTGTGCACGATTTTTCACGACACTCATCGAGACACAAAGCTCCTTAAGTTCATAGATACACAAACACAACAAAGAGGAGGCAGAGATTCACTGTTTCAGGGGTCAGCTGCTCCATCACCACTCGGGAGTCAGGCACATGCACTGGTCCAGGAAACAGGGCTCATATGGGTTTTTTTCTCACAATAATCACTATCACCATTGTATATACCAAATATATACCAGTGAACACCAGACATACCGGGATAGGTAGTCAGTGATTAAAATAATGAAAAACTGATACATAATTTTTTTTTAAAAATTCTAAAAAAATGTACGTATAAAAAAGGACAATTTAAAAAAACACAAAAAATACAAAATACAAAAACTATAAAAATTCTTATTAAAATGTGTACCTGTAATGACGCACCGACTTGATAGTCTGTTTCAGGTCGGGGAGAAGCTGATTACCAATATGGCACAGGGGTAACCTTGTTTTGACCAGAAATTCGACTGGATTATGGTACCAAGGGCCCCCCTAATATATGCGCTAATAACGTTAACTTCCTTTCAGGATTGCACATTCAGTGTTCAACAAAATTAATTTAAAAAATTAGATTCCCCTCCTTATGGAAAAAATTCTTTTTTAGGTTAAAAAATGAGAAAAATCACCAATTTGAGTCATATTTACCCAAAAAAAATTAGTGCCATCAGCACTAAAACAGAAGAGTGCCATTGGTATAAATAAAAGTAAATGTAAACAAGCATATTATATCTTTCACTAAGTGCCACCAATGCAAAAAGATCTATAATTATGAATATTTCAATTCTCTCCTACACTACACATTGAAACGATTAAACGTACCCAGTGGACTGCCCCAGGAGACTAGGGACTCAAATACACAAAAAATGCGAGTTTAACTAGTACACTTGTAAACAACAAACCAACATACTAGACAGACATCACGACACTAATATTCACTCCAGCCATGAGGCTGGAGGAGAGTCTCACTCCCCTGCCGAATACAATTATACATAACTTAATTTTAAAATAGGCAGAAATTAAACAGCCTTAACATGGGTGCCGGTGCCCAAGAAACCGCTGCCTTACCCAATAATTTGAGTATTTGTCTGGGTGCATTTTGCTTTTACAAACATCCTGTGAGTTATGGGAGTATAGGCTCCTGGTCTCACGACACACCGGCCATTCGGTGGTGTATGAGGGTTCGGCGGCTGTGGCACTTGGTAGTCGCTCTGCATTGTTAATTCCCCGAGAGCTGGTTTAGCTGTGCAGTGTGTAGTGAATACAGGAAGAAGTTATTCTCTTTTAGAATAGGAGCTGCGAGTTCGGCAACACCAGGCCTGTGCTCTTGTATAGGGCACAGGCAAAAGGTACACCTCTTAGCTAGGGTAGTTAATTATTGTCAAGCAGTTGACTTCCCCTTACCTCATTTCCAGTCAAGGGAAGAGGTCAGGGAAATTAGTTTGTGGAGGCCAATTATGAAATAAGTTGATCTTTATTTTAGGTTTTAATTTTAGTTCCCCCCCCCCCCATAATGTGAAGAGATTAGGTGTAGGCCCTTAGGGGGAAACCTCCCCGACCACCTACAAGATAACGGACAGTACAACACCCAGCACCATGGACATGCATGACAATTAACACTTCTTGAATGCTTAGGCTAATTGGGTTTGAACGCTGTCACGTAAAATTTGTCAGTGTTTATTTTAATTGGAGTACATTACACATATGGAAACAGTCCCAGACTTGCTGTAACAGGGGTGTAGCATGGATTTATGTTAGAGAAATGCTACTTTCTTTGGATGAGAGGAGCACGAGTTGGGGAACAGTGACAGTGTACAACCACATGAACAATTCTATCAACAAGAACAGGAAGAAATCAGCAAAGAGACAGAGCGATGGGCTGGGGAACAACAGTAAGGAGAATGCACACTGCCATGATAACCCTGTTCTGTGAGTGAACAACATACGACCTGGTGAGGGAAGACCTATTGGCAGAGAGGGAGGGGACTATCTGCCCCGAACTCTGTGTCGTAATTGTCGGTCAGTAGAAGTGTACCACTGGCAGAGTAGGTGCTCTAACAATCTGCACCTAGACAGTTATCGCAGCCTGGCAAGAATCAATCAGGGAAACGCCCCATGGAGGTAATACGACCAGATGCCACCGATGCCCCAGTAGGAGAAAAGCACCCAGATACAACCCTGCAGCAAGCATTCGTGCATCAAATCAGCGGCAACATGGCACAATTGATTAGAATTCAAATCCACTAGAACAGGCAATTATGTCACGCACTTATTGACACGCGTGCTTCGCATAATTTCGTATGTAAAAGATTTGAAAATATAAAGGATGTCACACCCACGAATCACGTCATCAGACTGGCAACAGGGCAACACAACCACAGCATGGAGGGACAGGCCACTGTGACAGTGCAGGTACGTGACTTGGAAACGATCACAACAGCCATGATCACTGACGAGATTAGAGAAGATGCAACACAAGGGGTGCCTTGGATGCAGGAACAAATCACCATTGTGGAACCTGCCGCCATGAGGATCCATTATGGTGCCACCGAGCGACGGACAGTGCATAACATCGATCGGAAAAACCCAGAGCAATTACCACCCATCAAACTCAGTGATTTTGACCACGTCCTCCCATCACAACACCAGGCGGTGTTCCAGTGACTGCTGAGCGAGCATCGCGAAGTTTTCGTGGAACATTACGCACTTCGACGCACAACTATGGCGGAGCACAAAATCAAGCTGACACGAGAGGAGTCGATTTATGCTGCACCAAGAAGCTACCTACCCCACCAGGCAAGAATCACACGAGAGCAGGTGAAAGTAATGTTGGCGAACGACATCATAGAGCCGACTATGAGTCGCTACAACTCTGTGATCACACTTGCCCCATAGAAAGATGACAGCTGGGGGTTCTGTGTGGAATTCCGCCCCACTAAGCAGTTGACCTGCAAAGCGTTACCATCTTACATGAGTGTGTGAGATGCATTGAGTGCCTTAGGCAATGCGAAGATAATTATGTCGCTGGACCTGCGCAGCGGGTAGTTGCAGGTGCCCGTCAAGAAAGAGGACAGTGAAAAAACAGCATTCACAATGCTGGATAGGAGGCGCTATCAGTTCTGTGCGATGCCGTTCAGGCTGAAATGTGTGCCTGCCACGTTTCAGTCCATGATGGTCCGAGTCCTGGATGGACAGATTGGGGAGTGCATGTTACTGTACTTGGACGATGTCATGGTCTGGTCGAACAGCTGGGAAGACCATGTGCACCACCTTTCTATGGTCCTAGAACAATTGGAAATGAACAGACTCACCTGTGCGGTGAATAAATGCCACCTAGGTTACAGCAGCCTGGAATTCCTAGGACACGTAGTGTGGGAGAACGGGAACCAGCCAAACCAAGAACAGCTAAAGTGCTCGACAACTACCCCATGCCAAAGACCCGCAAACAAATCCATACATTCTTCGGGCTTGTTAAATGGCTATGAGTTCGTTGAGGGGTTCGCTGTAGTGACAGCACTGCTTACCGATTTACTGTCACCACAACGCAAGTTTGTGTGGGGCCAGAAAGAGGAGCATGCATTCTAAGAAACGAAGAACTGTTTCCGCACTTGATGCAAGCCGGGATTTATACCTGCAAACAGACACAAGCCATGAGGGACTTGGAACTGTCCTCTAACAGTGTGGAGAGAACAAGACACAGATGATGATATACTTCACGAGCACAAAGTTGGTAGCAGCAGAGAGACAAAATGATGTGAACGAGCGTGAGTGACTTGCGGTAGTGTGGGCGGTGAATAAATATCGCACCTACCTGGAGTACTGACAGTTTGTACTCCGCACCTACAACCATTGTCTTGTATGGCTCCACAACACCAAGGAAACCAGAAGCAAGTTAACCCTGTGGGCGCTTCTCGTCCAATCGTGGTGGAGCACGTCCTACAAAAAGAAAATCAACTGGCAGATCCACTGTCACGAGACAACCGAAGCACCACGTCCGTGAACGACAATGCAGATCGGGACGACATCCTACCTCCAACCAACAAGGAACTCCTACATGAGGTATATGTAATTGCAATGAGCACGATAGAGAGCGATGTACTTGTGAGTGACATGTGGAGGGAGAAAGTGACAGTGCAGCATGTTGGTTTCTTTACAAACGAAGTGAAGGCAATGTGTGAGATGCAGTGAGTGGAGAGTTGGCATATGATGGACGGCCGATTGGAAACTTGTTCCGTGCCAGAACCGACGAAATGGAGGTTATTTGTACCGGTGAATAAGGTGACTCTTGTACTAAAACACACCCATGCAAGTGAGTCCGCAAATACACCCGGGAACAGCACAGACAGTTAGAAATATACATGAGATATTTTACTGGTCAGGAGTGTCACATGACATGCATGACTACATGTAAAGATGTGTGACCTGTCAGCAGTTTAAATCACGTAGAGCAGATGGAAGGCAACAACACATGCCACCCTTTCCTACACGACCATTCGAGACCATGAGTCTCTACTTAATGGGACCTTATCCGCGCACAACAAATGGCAAGAAGTTTATCCTGGTGGTCACGAATAATTACTCGCACTGGGTGGATGCCTACCTCCTCAGTGGTGCATGTGTGCAAAACATTGTGAAGGTGTTAGAGCAAGAATATTTTGTACATTGGGGATACCCGAAACAATTGCTCATCGACGACGGCACACAATTCACTCGCAGTAGGTGGCAGAAAAAGTGCACCAAGTGGGGTGTACCATCCCCTTCCGAACCCCATGGAGCGGCGTAACCAGGAGTTGAAGGTACAACTGCGACTATGTGTGGGTGAGCAGCCCAACACGTGGGCTGAACACCTTCATGCCACCCTCTTCACCCTTTGCTGGTGTGTTAATGAGGCTACAGGACAAACACCCATCCAGGTCCTGCTATGCCACAACCTGACCCTGCCGGGTGAAAATCAATGCCTGCAAGAACCGACGTGTAGCAGTGCAGAGAGTAGCGAAGGACAGCGGGAAAGGAGATGCTGAGAGTGACACGAATAACTATGCCACCAACATCAGTACGCCGTGGGGTGGGTCCCGAAATGACGATACCACCGCTGGCACTGATAACAGAGCAACATATTTATCTGCGAATGCACCTGCAATCCATGGCGAAGAACAACTTTTGAGCAATGCTGACAGTGAGATAGAGTGGCCCACACAAGGTGGTATAAAGTGTCGGACCTACCACCTACCTGGTCCGAGTGGGCAGGAGACTGATCTGGACTCACCAGGATGACATGAGAAGAGCATCAGATAACGTCACTGGCAAGAACTGACCCAATGACCAGGACACCCACGGTGGTGCAAGAGCCATCGATCAAGGAGAGCGGGCGAGAGGGGAAGAAGGTGGGCCAGCACATCAGCCAGAGGGACTTCCACTTGTTGTGCAAATGATGTCGATGCCAGGTGTAGCAGCATCTACAAGGAGTCGATTGGGCACAGGCACGAAACAGGACGCAGGAAAGCTGCAAGGCGGAACTAACGCCCCAGGACAGTAAATAAGGGAATATGTGCAAGTAAGTGAAGGAGCAAATGTGCAAGCAAGCGAGGGTGCAAGAGAGAAATGTAGGGGGAGGAAGCAGCCCCGATGATGCTTGACTGTGAAGCGCCGACAAGCATCACCATGTCAGATTGAGTCCCGTTACCTGCACCTGCATGCCCAACAGCAGCTCCGACAATGGATGAAGCAAGACCCGTCGAAGAGGTACTGCTGGGAGACAGGGGAACTGCTGCGCAAGAGACAGCAAGAGTAACGGAGGAGATAGAAGAGCCGCACCAGGGTGGTCCACCGCATCTGGAAGCTAGTGGCATGGGTCGCACCCGGCACTGGAAGGTTATGCATGGAGGGAGCAAGCAAGAAGACAGCATGAGCAACCACAGTGACAGTGATAGCAGAGGGTGGGCAGGCTCATACTGCCCCCCTCCACCCCAATTGCATCGGCGGAAGAGACCGCAAGCGACCTGTACAACTTATGAGGGATGGAATACTTCCCACGGTGAGCAGCGCCGGAAAAGGAGGGTACCGCAGTGGGCACTTCGAGATTGTGTGGAGGCGATGAGGAGTTCCTACCAGCTGCGGCCAAGGAAACAGCCAGGGAGACTGCTGAGTGTGATGTCGCACGTTCACAAATTGGCTCAGTGAGGGAGGGGCATTTGACGTGTGTCACATATCCTGTCCGAAGCCCGTTTAACAGCAGTGGTGCCGCAAAACTGCACAGTTGGGATGCGCACGTGACGAGTGGAGCAGCAAGTGCAGTGCAGTGTAAGTGGGAATGCAACAAAACACAAACTTGAGCACGTGACATTACAGCCCCCAATGTAGCATAGTAATATGAAATAGATCTTGTTTTTCAGTGATATATTTTATGCAGGTTTTTGCGTGTAATATGTAAACACTGGCATTCACGTGTTTATGTCATCTATAAACGGAAACAACCACAGTAAAGTTTGTTTATCAGTGTTTCATTATGTATCATTCACAATGTGTGGCATCCTCACCTTATTCACCAAAATGTAAATAATGTTCCATATAAAATGTTATTTTTAAGAATTATTTATGCATGTTCCAGAACAAGGTAAGGAACGTAAAGGGTTATGATCTATTTTGCAATGTTAATAAAGTAGATCCACATGGTCTGCCAAACTCGGCTGGAGTGCCACTGCGTGCAAGTCAGTCAGCTACGAGCATCTCAGAGGTGTGGTTGCATGTTACTGTGGCCCGGGTTACGCACACTCAGGCAGCCATCAACATTTTTTTTCAACCATTCAATTTCCATAGACTTTAATTCACTGTAATAATTGTTCTTTAGCTACCCGATACACAACCTCCCTCTTCACCAGTGCTTCCATCGCCTGGGGAAGCTTAAAACCTTGCACATAATCTTTATTGGCTTTGCGCCATTTTTACAGCATTACCGCACCGGCAGCTTAAAACAGTGAAGTGTGATTATGTGTGTAAAGTGTAGGCCTGAGAGCCTTGGTTAATAAATAACATAATTTACGCATTGAGAACTGTTTGTGTGGACATTATTTTGTGGCCTTCGGGCTCTTTTGGGCACGGGCCCTTAGAATACCCGAACCTTTTTCACTCAGTGTCTTAATATGTATTTTCTTTATTCGTTAATGTGCAAGTATTGTGTGTGTAAATGTAGGTGTGTGACTAGCCAATAAGTCACTGCGTCAACTTAATTGGCGAGCTTTTGTATGCCATAATATTACTTAACATGGGTGTGTGAGCTGACCCGAACAGGCCACTGTGCACTACGCATTTGGAATAATTGTGCGGCACATTTATAAGGAGCAGAAGTCCAAGATAGCATTGTTTGTAGGCCGATTGACCCTAGAGGAAATCTCGTCTCTAACGACTCATACGACATCGTTCACGATATTTGATGCCCTGGGTCAAATAACCTTCAAAATTTCACCGCTCCTTAATACTTATCTCTACCCACTGAGGCACCATGGCGTCACGTCAAATATGAAGGAGAACTAAATTAATTGTCAGTTAAATTATGTTGAATGTAATATTGTTCCTTTGGGGCGAAGCTGTTGGCTGCTTCGCACACCTATATTATCTTTGAATTTACTCTGCTTGAGGGAGGCATACAATGAAAGACACTTTAAAATTGATGCTGCTATGAGGGCGCGGTTCACCATGAACTCTGGAGAGTTAATACAATAAAGCATGTCTAATAATGGTATGACTGTTTTATTACCGCAAAGGTACAATGAAATGTTGCTGCACATCGGTTAAGAGGACCCAGCACCCTGGACCTTCCGCTGGTCACTACTGTAAAAAGTAAGACGTAAACCTTAAGTTAGAGTTACGTAAAAATTCGTCTCGCGCATGAAGTCTTTGTATGCTACTTCAGGGTGCAGGGAGACCACACCTCGGCTAACTAAAAGTACTTAAATGTTCCTGAATTACGTTAACTATTGCGATGTAAGAAAATGAAGTATGATGATGTCCGGGGGGGGGGGGGAGAGTTCGCAGAGCTTACCGTCTGCCCTGCTGGTTGTTTGGAATGCTGAAGTCTGACCAACATCATGGCGTCGGGTTCGCTGTACGTCCAGCGAATCTGGCACCAAAAATGAAAACATGAAAAAATGTAATCTAATAACTGACATGATAAATAAAAATGAAATTGAAAATAATTATGATCACTAAACAAAAACACATTCGGTGACGTACCCGTGAAGGCCGGAGCCCCAGATATTTCTTTGAATGTGACGTCATGAGTATGTCACCGTACTTGAAGGGTAATATTAAATGAAATGATGCCTGATGTGGCTGATTATCGATAGATGATTACATGTACACTCTTATAATTAAAATCGGCATGTATAATTACAGGAATGTGTATGGATGTGACGACACATGGATTTCTACACTAGGGGCGGTATGTTATCTACTATCTATGCTGGAGCGGGCGGTTTTCCTAGTTAATTGTGGTGCAATCTCTGCTTAAAATGTCTAAGAATGTTCCTATTAATTAATGTGGCTAGGGAGCAGCTCGTCACTTTATGCTTCCTGCGGGATTGTGATTCTCTGTTTTTTGACACTATTTGGAGCCACGTCGCACTCCGGTTTCGGCCATGGGGCCTGTCAACATCGCGCATATCGGAAATCTGTGGGAATAAACGGCGCTGCTTATACCAGTGTTCACTCCAATGGCTGTTGCGTCTAACAGACATGACTTCACAGGACACACTCATTTAAGCCACATATCCATTCATCACAAGAGTCACCTCTTGTGATGAAAGTTAAATATTATGCCCGCGGCCACAAGTTACAGGATGGCAAGAAAAGTGTAAAAGCCGTTCTTGTCGACCTGCACTATCCGCACACCGCGACCTATTGTCGATCGGTCGAATGTTGCTGTGTGGTTAATGTGTCTGCGATGGAACAAACGGGCACAAGGGATACTTGGACGTCAGGGACACTTCAATTAACCCCCTCGCTGGTGACCGTTTGGTCTTTGCAGACCCCCAAGGGATTGCCATGCTGCTAGGCGCAACAGGATGACGGCAGTCGCAGCTAGTTGCGGGACCTTAGGTTGTAAGGCTCACGATGATGCTGTGCTTCGCTGCTTGCCGATGTTCCAGGGCAATGACAATGCTGATGGAGAAGTGGCTCCGCCCATGCTCGCCGAAGGGGGTTGTTCCCATCGCAAGTGGTGCACCCCGTCCGATGCAGATGCTGTCGCTTGGAGCAGTAGGGAGGGGTCGAGACCCACTCTTCCCTCGACTCGTTATCGCTGCTGCTGGGGCTGTCGCTGCTCTTCGGACCCCTAGATGCTCCTTCTTCTGGAGAGGGTAAAGGTATGGTGTCCCTTGCTGGACTTGATGCTCCTTCTTATGAACCTTTCCTTGTGCCCCTGATGCGGTCCTCTGATGCGAGGTCAGCTGGTATCGTAGTCTTTGTTGGCGTTGTGGCAAAGTCTTGTGGGCAGCTTTCTTGGGGGCTGATCGGGCCCTGACTCACTTTGTGCGACGTCTTCCAAAGGCAGTAACTCTATACTGGGTGTCATGACACTCTGGTCTAGCACATTTCGGATTGCGGCGCCTGCGATGCTGATGTCATGATATGTTTGAGACAGTGTGATCTCTTACTCCTGCTCCTATTCTTCCCCTGCCAACCTTATGGGCGCATGACTACCGAGTGTGGCAGTGGGAAAAAGGTGCCGAAGAGCACTCCCATCTTTGCTTGAGCTTGACTCATTTCTGATACATACTCTCGGCAATTGGTCCCTGCCTCTTGCTCAGAAGTTTCTGCACTATGTACTTACTCGGCTAGGCAAAGGTCGTCATGGTGTATGGCCACCTTGCACCCGCTGCTGACCTTGATGAGCTCAGCCTGTGCTCGCGGATGTAAACATGTTGTCCAGGGTTGAGCCTCTTTGGTGGGCATGTTGTTGCTGGTACCCATTGTCCCATGTACCTCTCCTGGTGAATGTATGCATTTTTTAGGTCTTGCTCGCGGCACTGTTGCCTGCCTGCTGGGCTTTCTGTTGTGTCGCTGTTTGCCTGTCGGCTGGAGATTGACCTGTGGCTAGGATCAACCTCTGTCTGATTGTGAACAAGGCCGTGGTCAGATGTTCAGTCTAACTTGCATGGTTTGATCCTACCAGCAGGTGCAACTGAGTCTTGAGGTCTTGATTCCTCCTCTCAGTTGGGTTGTCCCACGAGTGGTACACTGCCATTGTATAATGCTGGACTACCCACCTGGTACACAATTCTCTTCAATACTTCCCCGTAAAATGTGTACCATTGTATGCTAAGAGAGTGCATGGGTAGTCTCATCGGGGGTAGAATTTCGTCTCCAGTACACAGGATATGTTGCGTACCAGTTCACTGTAAACTGGGTATGCTTCCATCCATCTTGAGAACGAGTCACTCGCCACAATAATAAATCTCTTGCCATTAGGGGTATGCAGATATGGCCCCAGTAGGTCCAGCGAGATGGACTCGAATGGTACCTGCGGCTTCTGTGGTTGTTGTTGTGTTACTCCATCTGCTCTCCAGCTCTTGCGAAGATTACCCTTTATGCACTTCCTCATGCATAGCTGGACGTCTCTGGTGACGCCGAGCCAGTGGAAATGGTTCTGCACATTTCATGTGGTTTGTGATGCGCCAGGGTGGTTTGCAAATAGTTCATCATGTGCATGATGTAGCACCTGGGCTCGCACACGTTTGGCAACATACAGCTTCCAGGCTGCTTCAGGAGAAAGTGGTTATGTCTCGATGCACATGCCATTCATTCGCCACCATTCCTGTTCATTCCCCATGATGGAGGTGACACGATGTTGGGTGTCTGTACACTGTAGTTGTGAAGTTAAAACACTGTCCTGCAAGTCGTCGACCACGTGTTCATCTTCTTCAGAAGCCTCGATGATAGCACAGCTCACACAGCCCTCGCCAGTTGTTGGGCTGTTGGCTGTTGTGGGGGGAAGTAGGTTGTCCCACTCGGTATGCATGAGAGCTCGTCTGTTATTTGATTAACAGCTCCTGGTATGTGTTCCACCTCGAAATCGTATGCTTGGAGGTGAAGTGCCCAGCATGCTAATTTGCTCTAGCTTCTTTCATGGTGTGAAGCCAGAGTAAGCACCGGTTGTCAGTTCATAGTGTGAACCATTGGTACTCTAGGTATGCCCTGTACTGTTTCATGGCCCACACGAAAACCAGACACTCTCACTTGTTCACGTCGTACCTACCCTCAGTTGCCCCGAACTTTGCACTGCTGTATTCAATGATGGGCTTCTCTTGGTTATATCCAATCTGATAAAGAACTGCTCCCTAGCCCTTCTCAGTTGTGTCTGTTTGAAGATATAAATGGTGTCTTTAGTCATGTCGAGCCAATGTCTTGTACTCCCTGAACCTGCTCTTTATCTCTTGAAAACTTGCTTGCTCTTGAAAACTTGCTTGCTCTTGAAAACTCCACTGTTCACATATACTTTATGTTGGGTGACAACATGTCAGTGAGTGGTGCAGTTTTGGCTACTAAATCCTGTGTGTTTTCCCACAGTCAGTTCACCAACCTGAAGAATTTCCTCAGTTGCTTCCTCGTGCACGATGCCTAGTAGTAGTTACTGAGGGTAAATACTCTTGTGTTTGCCAGCTTCCGTGCTCGTCGACCATGTGCCAAAGAAATCGTATGCACGGGTGGCCAATGTGACACTTGTGGTTCGCACATGACAACTTGTTGATGGCTAGTCTCTCTAAGACTAGTGATAGGTGTTGGATTTGGTCATCCCAGGTTTCGGATCGGATGACCTCATCATCTGGGCACGTGAGGGCAAAATCTCCAATGTACCCGTCGAGTACCTGGACCATGACTGTCTGGAAAGTTGCCGGTGTGCACTTCAAGCCAAAGGGCATTGCTCAGAAGTGGAACCTTTTCCCATCTGGGGGTGTGAACACCATTTTGTGAAGGTCGGTAGATTTTATTGGCACCTGCCAGTACCTGCTGTGCAGGTCCAATAATGTCATGACCTGATACTGGCCCAAGGTATGCAATGCATCCTTGACAGTTATGTAGGCAGACAGGGCACTCAATGTGATTTCATTGATTTCTCTGAACAAACATAAGCACCATGTCCTGGTCTTTCTTGGGTGCCCAGGTGATCACGCTGTTGTAGTGGCTGCGAGTGTGTTTTATCACACCCTCAGTTAGTATTTCTTCAATTTGATCTTTAATGATGGCGCATTGATGCGGCTGGTAAGTTCTGGGTCCAGAGTAGATCTGTCGGTCATGTTCCAGCGAAATTCAATGCTCAGCGGCGGTTGTTCGATGGAGTGGGTCTTCTGCCACAGAAACTTCGCATCGTTCGTCCAGTATGTATTGCACCAATTCCCTGTATTCCGAAGAGAATGCATGATCGATTTCATCTAGTTTCACTCTGGGCCCATTACCAGTGGAACGGACTTCGTTGTCGAACACCATACACCTTCCCTTCAGGCCGAATAGGATCCTACGGGCGGCTGGCTCAACAATGGCCTTTTGTTCGCCGAGCCAGGGGATACCCAAGATGGTATCCTCCTGTAGGTCCGCAGACATGAGGGCTGTGGTGATGGTGTCCACATCTCTAATTCGGATGGTAATCAGTGTCTCTCCTATTGATTACCCCATTTTCTGCTTCGTTGCGAGATCTAGTACCTGTGTACTTGGTGCAATCTCGCTCGTGTCTACGAATCCGATGTGAACTAAATTATGACTGGCTGCTGTGTCTATTAATACATGGCATGGTTGCTGATTTAAATGTACTGCAATTCTAATCATTCTGTTTTGTTTTTTGTTGTTATGCTGTATGCTTGGTTGCTGACTTTTGATTTCTGCCTGCTCTACTTGTTGAGGAGTCACTGCACCATGGGGGCCCTTTGCCCTGGGGTAGTGAGAGTCCGGCTCGTCTACCCAATGGTCCGTTTCCCATCTGTGGTTTGTTGATGTTCTGCAGATGGTTTGTTTTTTGGGCACTATTGTGACAATGCATTTTTCCTTCTCCTTTGCAATAAAAGCACACAAATGGCGGCTCATGCGGGCCTCCTATCATGCCCGAGGTTGGTGATGTCCGCGCTGCCATCCTGGATTCGGGGAATGTTCTTGTCCAGAATGCAACTGCTCCTACTATCTTGTTCACTGCCAGTTATTCCTCTGTCTGCTCACTAAGCTCTGCATATTTTCTTCAGCGCGAATGATACCCGTCACCCTCTCCAGTCGCAGTGTTTTGCTCTCGGCTGGCTTGGTCCAGCAATGTGGCAGAGCGCATGATGTACTCCGTGTTACTGTGAAATAATGGTGCCATTGTTAGCCTGTTTTCCAATCTTACAGAGGATGTCATGCTCGCTATGTGGATGAAAGTTTTTGATTTGCACTATCTTCCGCTTTGCTAATGCAGTCAGAGATTCACCCGCTTTTTGCACTTCTAGCACAGCCCTGTTTGGTGCTTGCAATGAGGAGTAGGTATTGGCAAATCGACTTTGAAAGCTGTAAAGAAATTGCACTCACTGAATACAGTAATGACTAATTGTTTTCCAACAATTACTTGCCTCGCCGGCCAATTGAGTCACTATACAATCTAGCCAGACTTGTTGGCGCATCCTGTATCTGTCTAAACATGTTGTGCAGTCGTTTAGGAATGCCTGCTCGTCCTCACTTGGTAGGCCTGAAAACGTTGGTAACCGCTGATACCGGGCCAGTGTGGTACCAGCTTCGATGGCTCTTGTGATTGCTGCAAATATTTCTGGATTATTATGAATGTTTTGTTGTGGTTATGGTACACACATGGGTTGTGAGATCTCTTTCTATCGTGCTTCTGTTTTTCTGGGTAATGTGCCAGTGGGCTTTGATACACACTGGCCCATTCTGAATGCTCACGTGCATAGTGACGTGCGCTAGACAATTCCATCCCTACTACTGACTTGACATCTGACCAAAGCGATGGGAATGCACATTGTCCACAGCAAAATTTACTGGCGGCTTGATTTGCCATGTCTTGCCTGGTCAGACATTTGCTGTGTGTTTTGCGTCCACATATCTCACACCTCGCGGTTTCTTGTGACCCTTGCTTGTTGACATTGTTTATGCGTTTGTAAATGTTCTGTTTTGACTGCTTTGAAAATTTTGTCTGTTCGGAAAATAATGTGTTCGCACATTTCGCAGAGAATACGCCCATGCTGATCTGTGGTGGCCTTTTCAGTCCAGCTCAAACATTTTGATGAAAACTATGTGCACACTGTACACAAATTATGGTTCCATCCCCCTTTCCTGCACACATGATTTGTTTTGATCACTGGCCATCTTGCCAATGCATAATTACATTTACTGGGGAATTGAAATCGATCAAGTGCGGCTGTTCACATTGACAAACAAATTTGCTTGGCAAACCTTGTTTACTTTGGTGAGTTATATTTTACCACAGTCGGCACACAAAATTGCTGGTGTACCACCTGAGGTACAACTCCACTTTTGCCTACTCGGGCTCTGTTTGCCATGTTTATTCTTTATTTGCAAATTCTCAAATTCTGTATTACCCTACATGGACATATTACTTCTTCAAAGGGATATGTACCTATTGTAGATTGTACACATGTCAAACATATTGGTTTCGTTTTGCCTGCGCTTGTTCACCAGTTCAAATGCTTCCGGACAGTATCTGGTACCACACATGCTGTGGAGAGCGGGCTTCAAGGTCAACCATTGTGTTGTTACGCAGCTGGCCCTTGGTCGCACTTAGCAGGGGGAGGGAGATATTTACTGTTTCTCGCGGCGCCTTGCTTCCGACTTAGAACACGTGTTCCAGCTGCCTGGGTGACTCGTGTGTTTTCTTAGTATACTGCTTGCTTTAAAAATGGAAAAATTATTTTGAAAATTTCTTGAAAATTAGTTCTGGGCTCTTGACTTTCGATTGTTGCACAACAGCTATGAAAAGCATTCAAAAATTCTCTTGATAAATGGCTGTAAAGTTATTGTTGACTTTTGTAAATTCATGAAAAATCCTTTAAAAAAATTTTTTTTTTTTAATAATCCCCAGAAAAGTTTTAAAACTGATTTAATTGATAATTGCACTTTAAGTTTGTTACTGTCCAAGGTAAAACACTGAATAAGTTTATTTTTAATTTCGAAAGAGTTTTGAAAATTTTATTACTGAAAAATGCTGCAAAATTTTCCGGAAAAGTTCTGGAAATAATGAAACAAAATTTTGATTGCTTTTGTATCTTAAATTGCTGACTGGTATTGCTTGAAAATACCATCTTACTTTGATAGTTGTGATACCTGTTGCCAATTACTGCACACATTGATAAACGCCACTTGCATTTGTTTACAAAACTCAATCGCACTTACTTAGGCAAATCTTTTGTGCTGTTTCCTTTCCGCCGTGCAGAGTTGAGTAGAGGTACACTTTTACATTCGATTTACACTTGCAGTGTGGAGTGGGTGTGTTCGACTTTCATTTGTTTTGGCTTACAGTTGCGTCTTTTGCATTATGTGTTGTCACATCTAACCAGTGTATGTTTACAAAAGTTAAAACGTCTGATAATTTTGCAAGTAAAAAACCCAGCTTAGGGATTGTTTTGACACATGCAGGCCCTCACAAGGCGTCAGTTGATGTGTTTTGTTTCCCACTCGAATCACTGTACTTCTGATGACATAACACATATGCACTCTACAGTGTAAACAAATCTGACAAATTGACAAATGAAAATAATATATGGACAAATAGTGTGACAAATGAAAACATAAAATCACTTGATATTATTGATGTTGATTGTAGTGTTGACTGTACTGTTTTAATTGCGTTGTTTGATACATGTTTGAAGGTCTCAGGTTACTCACCAGTGACTGTAGCTGTTCGTTGTGAAGCACTGTCGCACTGTTATCTTTGTCGTGTGGCCTGTTGTCCACGTGTTGTGTTGAGCAGGCTACCGACGTGTTGTTGGTGCTCTTCTGCACTCTGATGTTATACTGTTGTTTGATTTGCCCGAGTTGGGAAAACCGCTTTACACAGGAATGAACTTGCACTATGATGTTTGAGTAGCCCTAGTTGGGCAAGCCAATTTATGTGTGCACCTCCAGAGATTCTGGGATGTGTTCGTGTCCTGCTTGGGAGCAGGTGGAGAACAGGAACTGGTGATGTACCCGGCGATAAAATTCGGTAAAGTAAAAGATTTTGAATGGGATCGTATGGCCGACCCCCTTACAGCGACTCTGGATACATGGTGAATATGAAGGAGAGCTAATTTAATTGTCAGTTAAATTATGTTGAATGTAAAATATTTCCTTTAGGGCGAAGTTGTCGGCCACTTCGCACGCCTATTTTATCACTGAATTTACTCTGCTTGAGGGAGGTAGGCCCTATAAATACAAAACATACAATGAAAGACACTTTAAAATTGATGGTGCTATGAGGGCGCAGTACCCGATGAACTGTGGAGAGTTAATGCAATAAAGCACGTATAATTATGATATTACTGTTTTATTACCACAAAGGTACAATGAAATGTTGCTGCACATGAAAATGTGTACCCTTGGTTAAGCAGACCTGGTTCTCTGGACATGCCGGTGGTCACTATTGTTGAAAGCAAGGTGTAGGCCTTAAGTTAGAGTTACATAAAAACGTGTTTCACGCATGAAGTATTGATATGTTACTTCAGAATGCAGGGAGACCTACCCTCGGCTAACTAAAGGTATTTAAATGTTCCTAAATTATGTTAACTATTGCAATGAAAGAAAATGCAGCAAGATTGAATTGCAGAGGGGGGTATGCGGAGCTTACAATATGCCCTGCCGGTTGTTTGTTGTGCTGAACTCTGACTACCGACATGGCGTCGGCTTCGCCGCACGTCCCGCGAATCCGGCACCAAAAATGAAAACATGAAAAAATGTAACTTAATAACTAACATGATAAATGAAACTGACATTGAACATAATTATGATTACTAAACTAAAACAATTTTGGTGACATACATGTGACGCATTTGAAGGGTGATATAAAATGAAATGATGCCTTATGTGGCTGATTCTCAATATATGATTACATGTACACTCTTATAATTAACATACTAAAATAGGCATAAGTTGTAATGGTTATAATTACGTGAATGTGTATGGATGTGACGACACATGGATTTCTTCACTAGGGGCAGAGCTACGCCCTGTCTTCTATGGTATGTTATCTAGTCTCTATGCTGAAGTGGGCGGTTTCGCTAGTTAATTGTGGTGCAATCACTGCTTTAAATGGCAAAAAAAGATTCTATTAATTAATGCGTCTAGGGAGCCGCTCGTCACTTTCCACTTCCTGCGGGAATGTGATTCCCTGTCTTTTGACACTACTTGGAGCCACATCGTACTCCAGATTCGGCCACAGGGCCCGTCGACATCGCTCACATCGGAAAGCTGTGTGAATAAGCGGCGCTGCTAATCTCAGTGTTCCTTCCAATGGCTGTCGCGTCTAATGGTCATGACTTCACGGGACACAATCATTTAGGCCACATATCCATTCATCACGAGAGTTACCTCTTGTGATGAATGTTAAATATTATAACCCACTGTCACAAGTTACAGGCGGCAAGAAAAGTGTAAATGCTGTTCTTGTCGACCTGCACTGATCGAGACCGCAACCTAATGTCGATAGGTCGAGTGTTGTTGTGTGGTTAATCAGTCTGCAATGGTACAAACGGGCACAAGGGATACGTGGACATCAGGAACATGTCAGTAGTTTGTTTTTATCAAAAGTATTGAGCTCTATCCTTGTGACACAATGTGCTAATATATAAATGTAATAAAAGATACTCTGCTAATATAGTATGCAGAAAAACATTTCATTGTATATTTAATTTTTTCTTCTACCTCTCCTTCTTAAGAGCGCATATTGTACTAAACTATTTTTTAAAAATAGTTTTCATGTATATGTTAACTCTGTAAATAAACATTCTGTGAACATTGCTTCTTTTTGCAAGAAAAGTTAAGAACCCTGTTATATATTGCTGCATGCATTCACTTATACCATATGAAAAGTTCAAAATGAGAGAAAAAAATTGTGAAAACTTTAATGAATAACATTTTTACAGTTGGCCTACACAGTTTTTTAAGAGGCGAAAAACTTGCATCTGTAGTTAAATCAATATACTTTCATTGCATGTAATAAGCACTATTGTTAACTTACGTGTATATTTTGCATGGTACACTGCTTACCGTGCAACGAGGCGCTGGGCGTTCCCTTGCTTTTTGGCTTTAAATCCAAAAGTATAAAATCATCTTAAAGTCAGAGTTTTGTAGCAGTGGTTTTATCTCCTTATTTTTAAGGACCTATAAGCTAAACATTACCTGCACAATGGTTTACAACTTATTTGCACTATGTTCCGAGATTCCTTAATTGAAAGACTTTAACTCAACTGGTAAATTGATTTGTTTAAGCATTGTGAAACAAATCTAGTTCCGCTATCATAGCTGTGGTAAGTATCCCACACATCACATAATATGCCAGGGATATATAATTAAAGAATAATGCAATTTATTGTTGAGTATACCCAAGTCATTTGATGTAGTCATTGAAAATATGCCACCAGAAACATTAACACTTGAATTTGTGAAAGTAAGCTGCGAGCAGAAGAAGAAAAACATAAGTGCAAATCTACTAAGACTGAAGTGCAAATCTTCTGACCGAAGTACGAAATGCAGTGGTGCCATCAGCGTTCTCATCAGCAACCCAAAGTGTATGTTATGAGTGCGGCAAGAAGGAACATATTCGTCGAAACTGTAAGCAGCTACCCAGGAACAGCTTAAGAGGCGCAACTTAGCAGGGTTACCAAGAGGGATTTCATGGACATCATCGACCTGAAAGGTATTATGGAAAGGTTCACCAGAGCGGGCATTTCCAAGCAGTTGGTCGTCAGGAAAATCAATCTCAACATTACTTAACAATGGGTGAGCCAAAAAGCAATTATGTTGACATGGATACTCAAGGTAAATGTCAAACTAGTCATCCTAATTATAGCAAAATTTGTTTCATAAGTGAGATAGATGCAGACATTGATAGTATTAGCAAAAATTCTGTTGTGAGTTTCTGTGTAGAATCAGGGTGTACAAATCATATGGTAGGGTTGAATGACAGAATTGTATTTTCTGAGTTTGTAGAATTGAAAAAGCCTGTAAAGATAGCAGTGGCTAAACACAATAGTGTGACTGAGGCAACAGGTATGGGAAATACTCATGGGTTTTGGAAGTAGAGGGTAAAAGAACTGAATGTACTGAAACATTTATTTTATGTCCCAGACCTAAAAAAAAACTTGTTATCTGTGAAATGTTTAGAAAATGCATATATTAAGGTTGTTTTTCAGAATGATAAGGTACAGTTGTACCTTCAGGGACACAAAATTGGGGAGGGTATTATAAATAATTTATATAAGTTAAAAATTCATGTAAATTCAGCTGAAAGGTGTGTGACTTAAGTAGAGTGTGAAGAAAATAAGTTATGGCATAGAAGGTTAGGTCACCTAAGCTATTCTGAAATGAAAAAAATTGGCCAGTCAAAACATGGTGGAAGGGATAAACAAGGCGTTAAATATGAACAAAGTTGAATTCTGTGAGGAATGGGTAAATGGAAAGCTACCAAGGTTACAATTTGGTAACAGAACAAAAAGTAACAGTGTGTTATTCATAGTTCATTCATATGTGTGTGGTCCAATTTCACCTACTACAAATGAGTCATAAATATTTTGTTACATTCATTGATGATTTTTCAAATTTTACAATGGTGTATCTGATCAAGTCAAAAGGTGAAGTCACAGAATGTTTGCAAGATTATTATAGTATGGCAGGCAATATGTTTGGGCAGTTTGTATTAAAGCTAAGATGTGACAATGGAGGAGAGTATGTTGCACAAGAATTGATTGATTTTTGTAGAATGAAAGGCGTTATTCTTAATTACACAGTGCCATACACGCCTAAACAAAATGAAAGGCAGAAAGAATGATTAGGAGTTTAGCCAAATGGGTACATAGTATGATCGGTGAATCTGGGATACATAAACAACTTTGGGGAGAAGCGGCGAGGACAGCAGCTTATATTGTAAATCGTAGTCCAACTGCAAGCGTGGAATGAGTCACACCAGCTGTAATCTGGTATATGTGTAAGCCAAACGTAAAAAATTTGAGGGTTTTTGGATGTGCAGCATACAGCCATGTACCAAAGGAGTTGCGTACAAAGTTAGTCAATAAGGCAGAAATATGTATATTAGTGGGGTATTCTCAAAATGGTTATAGACTATTGAATCTTAAAAAGGGAAAACCATAGTGTCACGTGATGTTAAGTTTGATGAAGGTAATTTTATATTTAAAGAAATAAATGAAAGAAAACTTGTAGAATGTAAACAGGGCACTGGGGGCTGTAGTGAACCTGAAAATGTTGCTGTCAGTCCAGTAGATGTAAGTGATGTAAGTGAAGAAGGAAAAGAAAGTGTATTTAGGGATCACAAATGTAGTGTAAGGTTGCCTAAAAGATTCGATGACTATGAAATCTTCATGGCATATAATGTGATGAGTTTTGTAGAGAATGTTCCAAAAAACCATAATGAATTAGAAAAAAGTGTCAACAAGGAACTGTGGTTACAAGCAAAGGATAGGGAAATTGAGTCTATTAAAAAAATAGAACTTGGGAGGAAGTAGAAAACCCAAAGGATATAAAAGTTATTGATATAAAGTGGGTATATGCATTGAAACCCTTAGAGGAGGATGTGACAGGTATAAGGCTAGACTAGTTGCAAGAGGTTTTGCATAAGAAGGAAATGTAAGTTTTTATTATATATATGCAACAGTAGCTAGAATGACTACCATAATAACATTGTTAATGGTTGGAAATCAGAAGTCTTATCATTTTGAGCAGTTGGATGTAAAAACAGTATTTTTGAATAGTGAATTGCATGAAGATGAATATATTTATCCACCAGTTGGTGTTAGTTATAAGCCTAACTCTGTTCTTAAATTAAATAAATCTTTATATGGTCTTAAGCCGACACCTAAGTGCTGGAATGACAAGTTTAACAAGGTCATGTTAGAATTAGGTCTTGTAAGGTCTGAAAATAATTGTTGTCTGTATACATTGATGAGTGGAGATGAAATTTTGTATTTACTGCTTTATGTGGATGACATTATTCTAACCAGTTCAAGCATTAATCTCATAAATTATGTTAAGTCTCAGCTAGCATCAAATTTTGAGGTTAAAGAAAAAGGAAAACAAACATTTTCTTGGGTTGGAGATAAGTCATGACAGGGAGAACAAAGTTTTGAAAATTAACCAAACCAAGTACAAAAAAGGAATTTTGAGAAAAATTTGTATGAGAATTGTATATCATCACCAACTCCAATTGAGCCAAAGCTAAACATAAAAACTTGTACACATGAAAATGATGTAACAACAAAACCTTTTAGAGAACTGATAGGCTGTCTGATGTATCTGATGTTGGGTACCAGACCAGACATATGTTTTGCTGTAAATTACTTCAGTAGAATACTGGACAAAGCAACTGATGAGGCATGGTATCAATTAAAAAGGGTCTTGAGATTTTCGGCGGGCACCGCACTAGTTGAATTGGTGTACAGAGGAAACCGTTCTGAACTTTCTTGTTTTGTTGATGCAGATTGGGGAGGAGATATAAATGATTGAAAATTAGTTTCAGGTTTTTTGCGTAAGGTAAATGGAAATGTGGCATGCTGGGTGACAAGGAAACAGAAATATGTAGCCTTGTCAACAACAGAGGCAGAACTCGTAGCATTAAGTACTGCAGTTTGTGAGTGTTTATGGTTGAAAAAGTTATTGTCAGACTTAAATTTAAAATAAGATAAGATTACAATGTATGAAGATAATCAAGGTTGTATTGCCATAATTAAGAATCCAGAAAATGTTCGAAGGGTAAAACATATTGACTTGAAGTATGGTTTTGTATGTGATAAAGTTAAGAAAGGTGAGATTAATGTACAATTTGTTGTAAGTGTAAGTCAACATGCTGACATTTTGACAAAAGTTTTAACCAGTTATGTATTTCTGAAGAATTGTAAAGAAATGGGACTAGAGACTTTTGGCGAGGGAGGGTGTTAAGTTATGAAGGTCGCCAAAAGTGTATACATATCTATGATCCCTTCCTGTTCCTGTTGATAGGTAAACGAAGGGGATGATGGGAAGGTTTTGTGTGTTGTTATTCCAGATAAAAGGTTGTCAATATTGCTGTTTAAGTCTAGTATGTTCTATGTAAATAAAAGGAAGATCAAGAAAATAAATAATACATTAAACCATAACTTAGGAGTGAGTATTTATTGCATTCGTAGTGGTCAAAAGCAACAGATTCATGTTTAAATGATTGTTTAATTGGGTTGCTGTTTGATTCGAGTTGAAATTAATGTTTGATTGAGTTGCTGTTTGATTCACGTTTAAATTAATTTTTTATTGAGTTGGTGTTTGATTGAAATTCAAGTTAATAATTTATTCAGTAGCTGTTTGATTCAAATTAAAATTAATATTTTATTGAGTATCTGTTTGATTTAATTTAAACTTTATGTTTAATTGAGTAGCTGTTTGATTTAAATTAAAACAAAAGAATGAATAAGTTGCTTTGTGTTTTTTATTTACAGGTGCGAGTGAGACAGTGTAGATGTTTGTTTCAGTTTAAAAATGGTTGAATGAATTGCTGTTTATTTCATTTAAAAAACAGTGTTTTATTGGCATGCTGTTTGTTTTGTTGAAAAAACAATGTTTGATTGACATGCTGTTTGTTTTGGTTTAGAAAAGTTTGAATGACATGCTGTTTGTGTAAACATTCATTTGCGATACGGAGCAAAGCCTAAAATTGTCGAGTAGGTCATGATGGGTCCGCCTGGTGACGACGGAATGTACTTGCAACTGTTGCATCTAAAAAACTTGGATCTGCCAGTTTCAATTATTGAGGTAGATTGATTAAAAAAATTACATTCTTTCGCGATCCCGAAAAGGCATAGCGCAGTCGTGTCTATCATGAACAGCTGTTGCTTCCACAGACTTTGGATATGCCAGTTTCGAGTGTTGAGGTAAAAAAAAAGTGAAGGCATATATAAAACCTTGAAAACTATTTGGTTAAATTTATTAAAAAGTTGAATATTAAACTGTACATGGTTCATTTATTAAAAAAAAAACACATTTTTAAATATCCAGTTTTACTGTACCCTTTTAGTGATTTTGTACATATGAAACTTTGTATATTAAATTGTTAAAATTATAAAAAAAAAGTTAATAATGAATAAATATTCCCTTTAAAATAAATAGAATAATAATGCATCGCGAATCGCGTGTATTTAAACAGGGACGAGAAAAAGGCTTTTAGCCATAGTTACTTTTGGCACCTGGATATGCCATGGGTAACAAATGGGATATTTTACCCTATATTCCGTTTTCGGTTTGTATATGATATAGGAAATAATTTGGTATTGGTCGAAATTTCCTCTCGACTTAGCTGGATACGCAATTCGAAACAAATGGGGTGTGGCACCTATTTCCCCCCTTCCGCTTGGATACGCAATGTTGTCCTTTTCGATCCTGAACATTTTGCACCTGGATATGCAAAGGGAAATTTTTGGTAAAAATAGCTTTTTCAAGTTCCACTGGATACGCAGGGGAAAAGTTGTATTTTATTTGGGCTTCTTCCGGGTTGTGGTTGAATATGCAATTGGCGGTTTTCTGTCTCGACATTTTTTACCATTGGATACGTAATACCATAGTTTTGAGCGATTTAGATACACAATACGGAACAATCACTGGTCTTTTTGATTTTTTACCAACAGATCCATGGTGAACCTCTCGAGTTCCAGCCAAATGGAGGAGGAAACAGACACGGAGGATGTGGAGGAAATGGACGAGACGCTTTCGGCTACAGATAATGAGTCATCAACCTCTTCAGTCCCTGGACCATCAACTTCTTTGCACGAATCTATGTAATTATCATTGACCTTTATTATAATTATTTTTTCTAATGTGATTGTAATTATTATATTTGATAATAATAAATTTGTTTGCCTACAGTACTGTTCGAAGATCGTAAAGGCACAGATCTCGGGAGATATAATCACGATTTGTTATCGGATCTGTACACTAGTTGGATTCCATTTTAAAAAATTCCATTCAATGTAAAATGGTTTGTAAATTAGAGGTTGGTCGAGTAAAGTTTTGTAATTTATTTCATTGACATCCAACGAACCCTTGACTTGGCAGTCTTCATTATCGTTTAGACGAACCGTGAATATAGTTTGTGAATGTTCGTCCAAAAGGTCGGAAATTGTATTAAATGCTCCGAAATTTAACAGTATCAAATTCTTAAATATTAACAGAGTAAATACAACTCTTGGAGTATATAGAGTGTACCCCTTTGCCGTTTTAAAACGAATCATGCTCGCCTCTCCCAACTTGGTGATTGATGATTGTCTAGATGATTTTTTTCGTCCGTTAAACTAGATTTGTTGGTGTTTATAAAATCATCGGTTTCAGTATTAAATTCATTTTCCAGAGATGCGGTCTGGTGATGTAGTTTTTTCTTTCCACCCGACCACCCTCCTCGACCCATTCTATTATAGAGGTGTCAAAATTGTGGTGGTTTTTTCCAAATGTAAATGCCGAGTGGAATTACAATAATCAAACTAACTATGAGAATACCCAGTCCCGTGTATAGTTATTTATTTCCTTTATTCATGGTTCATATCTCTATATTGGCAAACTATAGTAAAAAACTCAAAATTACATAGAGCGATTGTCGGTTGTATAGATGTCCATTGGGTGCCATGACGACCGAGCTCGGATCACAAATTATTGCGTGCAAACCATAAAGTAGTTGTTGCACCAATGTGTGAATGGTGTTTTCATCATATTTTACCGGCAGATTTGAGGAATACAGATATTATTTCTAAAATTTGAGAATAACTCAAGGTGCCGATAAGAAGTGTGCATTTTTTGGTGATTGTTTATGTCTTAGGAACATTCTCCCATAATGTCTCTACATCAGCCAATACGCCTTCGCTGTAATTTGAAAAAAAAAAAAAAAAAAAAAAAAAAAAAAAAAAAAAAAAAAAAAGAATTTTTTCATGTTTTTGAATATCTTTTCATACATGTGTCGTACAGAACCAACTTTATTCCTAAACTCCTCAATTTTAAATTGTAGGGAATTATCTTTGTATAGCAACTTTGTCAACTGTTTAATATTTCCATTTTCTGCCTGTTGTTCGTCTCTCAAAAACGTTTTATAATTTTCGCGAGTGACGTTCGGACCCAAACGATTTTGTTGGATAGTATACTGCTTAAGAAATAAAAAATTTATACAATGTGTTAATTGCGAAATTTTAAAATGTTATTTCAGAAGTGAGTTTATAACGTTCAGTCATTGACGAGTATCTATTTATGCCTTTTAACCTCAATACGGGATTTTAAAAATATTTATTATTTTTAATGACTGTCAGATGTAAAAATTCCAAGTACAGCGGTGGATTTAGTTTTATAAATTCAACCGATTCCATAATTTCAGAATGTGTCATGTTTTTATTTAATTTTCTCCACTGACATTAGTCAAGGTGTCGGAACGGCGGTAGAGATCTGCCACACGTTCGGGCAAGCCATTTGACATTTATATAATGTGCAGGAGGCTGGCAACTAGTGCCAAGGTGTTGGTCAATAAGGATATTGGTTAGGTGAGGAGCGGTGAATATCGTTTTGGAATCTCGATGGAGATAATTGCCCAGGGCGCCAGATATTATCGGGTTGACAATATTGTGAAGTCGGAGAGCAGCTGTGAACTCGTTCTTCAGGGTAAAAATGGTATTTTAGTTCCCCGTATAGAGTATGTAGATAATGAAAATAAATTTTCCTGCAAAATTTGTGTCCATCAACCTGGTAGAAAAAACTTTACGAACATCTGCTACAGATAGAATTATACACGTACGAGAATGAAAAGATTTAAAAGATATTTATGTACAACAAATAACAACTTCCATTTTTTAACAAATTTCGGGTAAAAAAAAAGTAATTTTGACGTTTTTGATGAGGTGGTAATTTGTGTTGTGCTCGAAGGCACTCAAGAACAGTAAGATATGGCGGCTGCCGAGATAATAGCAGCTTCTGAAAAAAGTTATTCTTTTTTCAAAAATTTGATTGAAAATGCAAATGTTTCGAAAACTAAAACTACTACTGCTACTTTAAACACTAAAGATGAGCGTAAAGAGAAGCTGCAATCGGGAAACGGAAAATTTACAAAACAATACCTTCGATTGGCAAATTTTTTTTTTAAATATATGATTATGCCGACCCTCATTACTATCATATTTGTGCAGATAACAACAATTATAACAATCATGATCATATTGATATTTTTAGCACATATTGCATTCATTTACATAAGTCATTATTGAAAAAATTAAAAATTAAAAAATAATCTTTTTTATTTTTTTCTACATTTTCTCTCTCTCTCTCTCTCTCTCTCTCTCTCTCTCTCTCTCTCTCTCTTGGCATATGTAGTGTGGTATTCAAAGTGTTGTAACAAACTTGTAGTTGGTGTAAGTAAAGAAACACATCAAAGTGCTCCAGATGGCTACGAAAATAAATATCAACATTATCGCAGAGTCTATCGAAATGACTTATAACAAAGTCGGAAATAAGGATGACGATGAATCAGTTACCCTTTTTGTTGATAGGCTGAGGAAAAATGTTTTATAGTTCAAAGAAGATGGATATTTCTTTACCTTCGTCAAGAAAGGTATGAAAACTACAAAGGTATCACTCAAAGTACTCACCTGATGAACTCTATGACTTGTTACTTCTGCCCATGCGGGACGAAGAACAGCGCCCGATTAAGAAAGTCTCAATTCAACTATTATAATTTTTTATAAATAATTGACATTTGTATAAAGTCGTCATTACTTATAAAATAACTGATACAGTAAATAAAGGTATTGTTTTATGGGTGAAAAATGCAGTTATTCCCTAGATTAGTATCGAAACCTCCAGCAAATATAATCCTTTATAGATTATGTTTATTCGAGAGTTAATTTTAGATGCATAGAGTGTAAAATCCAAATCTTGGTCTGGATTTTGTGCGCTAAAAGTTTTCATTTGCTATGACAACATCGCATCATCATCATCATTGCCCCCATATTGTTCCAATCAATACGAGATCCATTCGAGTTGACTTTGAGGGATAGTAGGTATTGTAAACGAAATTGCAATAATGTTTTAAAATCGTCATCTTTTACTAGTTTAGTAGGATGAATACCCACAATAGGTAGGTTAAATATGGCATCTTTTTTTTAATAGGCCACTAATTTACCGGTTTCGGAATCATTATCGGTAGAGGATGGTTGGATGGATACATGATTCGCTAAATCGACAACTCCTTCAAGTGCGTTCTTCCACATAATCACGAACATGATCGATGTATATTCCATCGAACAGAAACCCCAAATCTTTTGTTTTAATTCCAATTCCAGGTTTTATATATCATCTACATAATCTTGACCTTGTAGGTTTTGTAAGTTAAATGTATCTAATATGGTCAACCACACATCGGCGATTGCAACATGATCAATACAACATCAAATACAGGAAGGTACCCAAGAAAGAGTAACTGCAGAAATTGCTCTAACGGCGAACCTCACCATTTTCAAAGAAGTCGATATCACCGCTCTCGTAACAAATTCTATCGTCAAAATCCTGTATAAATAAATTCCCAAATGACGATTCAAGATCTTTGCACCTGTTTCGATCATTGTGGGTCCGATGTGTTTGACTAGGGTCTTGAGAACCATATTCAAACCGACTTCACCGAATAATTGGAGTAGGAACTCGTTACTACCCAATCCTTGGATGCAAGAGATTGTAATATCGGCAGTTATGTCAGAAAGAAATTCTGTATTGCATAAATCATTGGGATATTTGGTCGGAAAACAACCCATTATACTGAGCATTCGATATTCGTCGATTTGGCATTTACATTTATCTGTATATTTCAAGTGGTATGACACCGAATCGGCTTGTGGTCATATTAGTATCCAAATATTTTCATCGTAAACTATGGATTCGACATCGCGGGTCAGCATCAAAGGCTCCACAAGCCTACCCCTTCTCCATACTCTGTGGTTCAAAATAAATGTCTCGGTGTTTTTCAGCGATGCCCGTGTCGCTGAGTTTAATGTCTGGATTTATGCAGAATGACTCGTGATTTACGAAGTTATTCCATTCTGCGACATAATTGGGCATTTGTCCCGTTGGTGGTACTTACGGGCTTTTCACATCGTATTGATCGATTCCACGAGCCAATTCCGCTAAGCTGTATTCGATAATTTTGTACAAGTTATTCCCAATGAAAAAACCTATAATTTTATTATCTAAATGGTCTGTGCATTCGTCACCCTCCAGAGACATGATAAAATTAGCGCAATAATATGAGTTTAGACGAAAGTGTATTGTTTCATCACCTATCTCTGTCACATAAGGCGAACTATCTAAATCGAAACCAGTTCCTATCATGTTTACGTGCAGAATAATCGTGCCTTGTTTTGCATGCCAATAATCGTCTATTCCCAACAGGTAGGCTTCTTGATGAACCGACATACACACATCGCAGTGGTCGCTCCAATAGTTATTTTAACTGTGACATTTTGATTCGGGATCTTTGGCTGGAAAGCATGCTCATTGGCACGCAATCACATCTGAATTACCATGCTAGAGTTTAGGGACATCTCGAGGTGTGCATGTTTTTCCCCGTGGATAATGCAGATTGCATCGAGATCCACTGCAAAATCATTTTTCACCTTTAAGACGAACCTCATAGTAATAATAAAAAAATCCAAGTTTGAATGTTGTAACTCTACATATTAACGAATTTCTACATATAAGTGAGAAAATATTTCCGGCACTCGCAGCGAGTATTCGTTATAAGTTAATATATTTTGTCTTTCAAAAACATTTCTCAAAGCATTCGAATCATCGAATTTCGTTGGTCTGGAGAATATGGACATCATATGTTTTTTTACATATATATATATATAAGTAAATAACAAAAATGCAATCACAGAGTCGAATTTTAAGCTCAGGGTAGTTGGAATATGTTTTCAAATCTCAGTACGTATTCATCAAATCCTACCATTAATCTCAATCAATCAAATGAAATTAATCGATACTATCCACTCATTTACGTTCATCAAAAATTTAACTTCAGTAACGGTTGTTACAGTTCCGATGGCCATTTGTTTCTTGAATAACGAACGATGTGGTGCAAACATACCTGCTAGCAAACAGTTGTTGATTGGTGGAGGCTGCGAGACTCACAAGTCAGTTTCCTGCAATGTCGATTATAATTTATTTCTAAAATACAACAAAGCTATATTAAGCGCCATCTCAAAGACGAGCATCTCGGTCGACAGATGTCCCTTGTATCCCATCCTTGTCAGACAACCATTGGAAACCTCGGGTGAAATGTTTATGAATCTATTCTTCAACAACAACCATAAATTTATCGATTCGCCGAAATTGGCCACTTTATTAGAGTACTCTACATATCCCGAAAACATTGCTAGTACCGATAAACTCAAACTATTTACCAAACACATGATCGATCATGGACTAACACTGGCTTCTGTTTTGGATCTAGCGTGTATTGAGGAGGCCAAAGTGAATATGTTTTTCGACCAGGAATATCTAGATATGGTCTTGATCAAACAAAATTAATGGATCCATGACATAACGACCTCTTTGCAAAACACAGAAGTCACTATGGAGGATGGCAAGAAAATGATACAATATGTGGTTCCTTTGGCACAATTTCCCACATTCGACATTTTAACTATCCTAAGCTACCTCCCCTTACGCGATATCAGTGTCAATGTGCTCGGATACATGGCAAACATCGAACTTTTCAACTCAAACTTGGTTTATGGTACATGACTCAGGCATGATTTGGGCAATATGGAAAATGTCGAGTTGGACAATCGATATCCAAAAGACATCCAGGCCATCACCAATTCTAACCCACTCTGTCAAAACATAGACGTTTTGCATTTGACCTACATGGGGGTGAAGGAACTTAATACCAATCATCAAACGAAAAATTAACCAATGTTACGAATACATCCTAACACTTTTGTAATTTCCTTAAAAAATACATCATATAATTTTTTTTTTAATTACAATTTAGTGGCGAAAACAATGGGTTTCAACAGCGCTTTATTTTTGGGTTCTGAGGCAGTGGTTGAGTACAAATCCCAGTCTGCATACATTCTAACTTGCCACAGGAACCAGAGCAAGTTTCTCACTCTTACTTTGAAATTTATAGCTGAAAATAGTTACAGTGATACTCATTTGATGGTTTAGTATAATAATATATAATAAATTGGGTCAATTTTAAATCATGGCTCATATGTTTATATACACAAATTCCGATACAAAAATTCGCGAAGAATTTTGCACGTACTATCCCGGACTCATTAGCATAAACCATAAATTGGTCTCTATACTGACCACAACAGAAACCACAACGACATTTATGCAGCAAAGTGCCTTTTCGTGCATTGCCCACTTGGATTCCATCATCGGTATGTATAATGCTTGGACGATAAACAATTTGCAACTAAAAGTGGCTGAATTAATTTTAGTGAACAAAACTGGCTACACAGTCTCCTATAAAGTACAGTCTACTTCGTGGACTAATCGCGATCCCATAAAGTTTCAGTAAATTTGGGTAAATGCATCACCTATTCCAATCGTTCATTCTATCCAATGCCAAAGTACCAATGCGATGAAAACTATTCGTTTGTGCAAGTGGGTACTTCGGAATTGAACAAAGTAGTTCGAACAGAAGTAAACGAATGTTTCTATTCTTTGGAGTGCACACCAAAGGCTCGTTGCTGAAGGCAACCACAAAGTAGTTGCCTTCAGCACAATTAACAATAATTCTGACAACATACAAAATATCTCGGAGAATTTAATCGAAACCTATTATTAAACTTTGTATTTCTAAAGCGATAAATTAATTCTCGAGGACGTGAATGCAAACAAAGTATCGATCGGTGTGAAATCCGACACTCCTCTATCCATTTCTGAATTTGATGGCCCTATGATTAGGCGAAAATATAGCGTTGGTGCATAAATCGTAAACGGAATTTATTCCGAGCGAGAATACTTTACTTCTGCTTCGTACATGATGCTAAATGCAAAATTTGTAAATGTCAAGATTAACCAACTGATAAAATAAAACAATGGATGCAATGATGCTTCCGTACGAAATTGTTTGTTTACCTAGACAACTTCGACGAGTTGTACTCAGTACGAACCACCTTCATAATTTCTACTCGATGTGTAAATTGGCTTTTATCACAAAGAACCTTTACCTCGTCAATAAAATAGACAATGAATACACTGAAGTACAGTACTATGATAATAACATGGCTGAAATTGAACTGATGACCATTAAAGCATCTACTTTATTGACCAGTATGAGTACATTCTTAATCAAATTGTTTTGTTACGATTTCAAATACAAAAAAAAAAAAACAAAAGCCCTATTACATCGTTTATTTGAATGAAAATTTTCTTTTTTTACTCGAACAAAAAAAATTTCAAACATGTTTTGCTTGCCAGTCTCTCATACTTTTTGATACTTATATTTGTGTAAAGTTTATAGATTTCCTTTTCCCTTCACATTTACGATGCATCAGTTGAACAGTAATTATAATCATTAATGATGGATTACAAAGCTGAAACAGCAAAATGCGATTTACTACAATAATCGCGAACATGATATATATATATGAATAATATAAACCAAATATATATGTGGACGGGTATTGGCACTGTTTTAATATTAGGGGTTCTGGCCTATATGATTTGGATATTTAAAGATAAACTTAAAAACTCCACGACTACGCATTTTGGTACTAGTGGCACATAGTTTAAAACAACTACCACTGCGAGAACTGAGTAATTAAATCGGCAAAAACAAAATGTAATGACTACAATAAATATACATTATGGTTTTTTATTTCGGTATTTGTATTCGAATATATAATCAAAACATTGTATATGATGTGTATATTATCGACTACATGTGAATTGTGAAAACAAAGAAATAAATAAATAAGAAAACTAAGGAAATAGAAAAAAAATGTGTAATCATTTTTCTAGTGTATTGTTATTTGTGACGATATTCGCATACATATTTTTTGTAAACCACTTGCATATGATATATGAAGATATAGACCACCTTAGAAGAGCGATAAACAACATGCATACCTTTTTATCTCGACTACAATTGCCTTTGCCAATACATTTACCAAGTTCTCTGCCATGAGAAACTATGCTCAAAACAGATGAATATTGGTGTAATTTGGATGTTTACAAGAATGGTGTGTCGATTGATAATGTGGAAATACAGATGCTGGAAAAACACACCAAACTAGAATAAATTTACTATTGTTTCCTTTTCCAAATCAAGACTTACACTACAAAACAGTAACTAGTATAAATATAAATAAATAAATAAGTAAATAAATATATATATTTATAATTATTTATATTTATACTAGTTACTGTTTTGTAGTGTAAGTCTTGAGTTGGTAAAGGAAACTATAGTAAATTTATTCTATATATGTATGTGTTAATTAAAAAAAGGGGAGGTATATAAGAAGAGGTAAAAAAACGCCCGGTGTTTGGGGGCGGATGGTGACGTTGTGTGCGTACATTGTGACAGTACTCGAAACGATCAACCCATTACCGACATCAACGTGGACTGTTGTTTTGTAGATGGCTTGTGGACGGATGTGATCGCCAATATATTGAGCAAAGAAGTGGAGAATTTTGTGGCTTTTGGTGGCTATGTATTCGACTGTACGAAAAACATACTTCGATATTTGTATTACGGATTAATTTTTTTTCATTGGGGTCATTATTTTGGGTTTTGCCGCCTACCTAATAATCTTTTCTCGGTTGTGGTTAAAGGGTAAAAGAAAGATAAGTGGAAATGACGAGCGCTGATAATGGGAAGCTCGTACTCAAGCTGTTTGAGGTGAACGAAATCTTGACGCAGTTACCCAATTTAACCTATCTGCATTTCAAATTACTCGCAAATTTTTTGGCAACTTATTGTATAATTGACCGACAATTAAATTCCCTTGCCGACCTTTCATTAACTGACTATTTAATCCTCTATTTTCAAATCACTTTCCACATGATTTGAAAAACAAAAAAGAAATATTTACAATCGATGCGCAAAATCAATCTCGAGCAGTTCCAGTTGTCGCGAACAAAAAAATTAATGATTCCACATTAAACAAACAGTTGGATCGTATCTCGTAAGTGTATCACTGGTACAGTAATTTTCTGTTAAATTTTGTGCACCCCATCTATTCTTTCGAATTCTCTGAGTTGGATTCTCTGCTTGGAGGGATCGATGATTTCAATGAGCGGTTTTGCACGCATAATGCCAAATGGCAAACCGATACTTTCGCTCTTCACCAAAATGGATCGGGGGATATTAAATCCCCTTAATATAAATTTATTGACCAATCTCGAACTGAACACGCCAGACTTTCAAAACATTGTTGATATCTTACACTCAATTCTTGTTGACTAATTTGCATATTCCTGTGTTTTGTCTGTGAGTTCGTCCCTAAGCTGTTTTATCAATCTTTCCTTGAATTAAAAAAAACTTGTGCAGTTTATCGCCAAAGTAATCGTAACTAATCTCGTCGAATCTCTGAAAGTAAACACTAATCAGTTTCAATTTTAATTTTGTCCAGCTATCCACAATGTTGACGTAATTGACGTATGTATGAGATGTGCCGAATATCTGCTTGCTTCGAATAAAGTTGTCTGTCGCAATGCACAACTCATCCAGTTGCGATTTGTCATCCACACAAGATTTCGGAAGTTCAGCACGTTAAGACTTTATCCGATTCAAGTATTGTTCTTCGAACTTTATCGAAATGTTCTTGCCCATTTTTAAAAATAAGTTCTTATTAATAAAGAGAATGTCTGATCTACTCAAGTTTAGTAATCATAATCCGTATTCTATAGAAGGCATTTATTACGAGTATCAAGATGATGTGCGTAGAAAGACTCTAGACTATTTTATTCGAAAGAAGCAAAGTTACCATGAGACATTGGACCAATACCTCGACAATGGTAAGAGGGAATTGTTACTCTATTTGAAAAATATGTACCAGATGTCCGATAGATACAATACAGTCTGAAAAAGTCAACAAGTTGTATCTTTTAATTTAAAATTGAAGTTACTCTCATTCTACAAGCTCGAAATTTACGAAAGTGTTCAAAGACCAATTTCTTTGGCACTACGATTGAACGATGTTTCGTGTTCGTTGCGAATGGAGATTGTGGAAACTTTGAAACATGTTAATATTTTCCACTTTCTTTTGTAAACAAGGAAAAGGATATTCTTAACACCTTGTTGCGATTAAAATTTTTTTTTTCTATTTGCAAGAAATAAAAGGGTATAGAGAGACGAGAGCGCCTATTTGTTTCGCATTAGTTGTTTTCCTTTCGTAAGCAAATGAAAGTTTTGGGGCATATAGAATTGGGAGATTTGTGCGATTTAGTATCTATAGGGAAAAACTCACACAAATATTCAGTGTGTAATGATCCACGCAAAACCTTTATCACTGCTTCGACATGTGTTTCAAATACCTTTTCCAAAATTTCAGTAAAAAAAAAATGGTCTCTTACATCGCGAATTCGCCCAAGTTTTTCATCGGGCCATACGCTGTTTCCGAACATATTAAGATCCAGTAGCCGCCATCAAGGATAAATGGATTAAAATCAGTCGAGAAACTATTGATTTGGGAGATCAATTACATACAAATATCGAAAATTACTACAAATCGAACAAACAAAAACTACCCGATGCAAAAGACGATATGTTTACACAATTTTTAGATTTCTACCACAATGTTAGACAAGACAATTGCTGGACACCTTATGCATCAGAGCTCAGAGTACGAGATGTTGATTTCGCTCTTTATGGAACCATCTACGTGCTTTCAAGTCCAAGCAAGGTGATTTGGTGATGTTCGATTGGAAATGTTCACCAAAGAATTTCGAATAGACTTGCGGTGATTATGGAACTGGGACCTCTATGTAACATATTAGCACCACAATTAATCAAGTATGTATTGCAGCAAAACATTTGATATATATTCAACAAGGAAAAAAAATTTATATTCGACCACGTGCAGATGGATCTATTGCAAATGCATGCAAACCTCCCGAATTACAAGTTGTTGTTGGTAGTTGATTTCGACAAAAATGTGATTGAGAAATGTTTAATTTACACAATCAATAACCAATAAAAATTGTTTTGTTTTTTCTTCTTGTCATCATGAAATTGGTTGTAGTCTTCTGTATTCATTGTTCATATATTAGCAATTGATTTGTTGAAAGGATCCAAGTTTGGCATGAGGAAAATTCGATCGTTTGTCTGGATGCTGTTCCGGCACAGTTAGTAGATGGTTTTGAGACGCAAAGTCAACACTTTCGATTCGTTTGCATTTTCGAGTACTTTTAGTGTCGCTTCATACCAAATGTTTTGACTCGCTTGATTTTCCTTTGGTATCTGTACAAGTAGAGATTGATTGACGATTGCGAACGAGAATGGCTCATCTTTAAAGTTGTCCAATCTCGCCTTATCATGTATGGCAATGACGTTTCGAAAAGTGAGGTAGTGTGGTAGAGAAATATTATCAATCAACCTATGTTGGTATTCTTTATCCCAGTCCTTAAGATGGGGTTTCTTAAACATTTGCTAGAGACATATTAATGCACCGCGACATTATTCCTCCGAGGGCAATTTGATAAAGTAAAAGGCATGAGTTCGGTCGAGGATTGACGGTCTTATTGATTTTTTGTAATTGGTTGCAGCTATAATTAAAACATTATTTTTCATTTGAATACCTCCTTCGAGAGCTGTTTGTAAGGTAATTGCCACACTTCGCAAATGTGGTGGAATTGCCAAGTTTTGCGAAACTATCTCGTCGACTTCGTCCAGAAATATCACGAATTGCTGGTTCTCCATGGTTATCCTGAACAAATTGGTTAATTTGCGTTCGGTATCACCGTTGGTGGGGGAGGATATCTGCCCGATGTTGAGTTGGTATAGTTTGGCTTTCCGTTCGGATGCAATTGCGTGGGCCAGTATACTCTTATCCATACCCGGAGGACCGAAAAACATTAAAAAATTTTAATCGTGGGTTAAACATGTGCGTATAGATTAAAATTTTGAGTTCTGCTTTCAACTGGTTGTGGCCACGTACATCCTTGAAAGAAAATTGAGGTTTGATTTGCCATGGTCCAGCCCGGATGTGATCTCCGAATTTGATTCTCCTTCATATAAATCACTCGCATTCTTGGGATTCCGAAAGTATACCAGAAATAAATTTTCGAACTGGGCCGTTAAATGTTTGAGATTATTTTTCGATAGCAGAGCGCATCTGAAAATTGCCAATTTTTGTACAACGTACACCCATGATTTGTAAATAGTGTATTGATTTTCACCCAGCATAGATTCCCATACTGTGAAATTTTTTGAAAATTCTTTACCTATACCAAAGATCATAGTCTCTAAATCACTTAAAAGTTTGTCACATATCTGCGAAGTGGTCTGTGTTTTTTCCAACGAAGATGAAAAAAATTCTTCTCGGTTCAATATTTGAGATAATTTCTTCATGTTTGTGTGTTCACCAAATGCGATTTTTGGTGCACATGTAAACTGAATCAGGCCGACGTCTACGATGGCGCAAGTGTTTATATATATATTTTTAAAATCTGGATTTTCCCCAATTCTCATAAGATTATTTTTTATCGTTATGCAGCAAAAACAGCAACAACAAAGAACCTTGTTTCCATCGTTGCAATTTCCACCATTCAGACCACAGTGCACTAATTCTGACATTCTCGTAATGAACCAGCAATCTTCTTCTCAGCCGCTAAACTCTTTTCCTCCCCCTCCACAACTACACCCACTTACTTATTCATTTACAAAGACATAATGTAAATACCATGACTGAAATGTCCATTCCTTGCAACGGCATATGAATAGAGCCAGATGTTGGTCCCGAAGAATTGGTGCAAAAACTAAAAAATTACATATCCCGATTCGTGGAAATTTTAACGGGTATCCATACGACCATCACACAAACGCAGATGACGATTGGTGATTCTTATCTTGTGCTAAATACCTCGGTGGCTATGAAACCAGTGGCTATAAATTTCGCCGAGCTCAGCCGACTAGGGTCGGAAATGGTGAATGATGGAGGAAGACGTGCCGGAAAATATAACCTGGTTTGTTCGAATCCTCGAACAACACAATCTCCTAACCGCATACACTCTCATTCAAATGTGGCCGAACGGATCCATCGAAGCACAGCTGTACTCAACACTCACTCGTTCATTAAACACATTAAATTGGTTCCACCTTTGCAATCTCCATTCGATGCATTTATGAAAGCAGCATTGAAAGAATGCAACAACAGTAAAAAATGGACTACGAACTTTGTCGTATAATATCGGAAAACAAATGTTCACAATTATAAGCTGGGAAAACAAATGTTCAAAATTATAAGCTGCCATAATACCTAATATAAGAGCGAAAATCATGTCTGGCGAAATCGTCGGTGAAAGTGTTCTTATTTATAACTACCACATCCATATTCACACATTTGATGGTGATTTAGCGATTCGCAACATCCTTAAAACATTCGATTTAGGCCTTGTGGTCATAAAGAATAATTTCCTCTTAAATGTTAATAAAGCCGAAATTGATAATGTGCGATATTTGTTTAAGGTAATTTCACCTGTGTTGGATCAATCAGTCAATTATTATGACTACACTTTGGCGGGTGCTCGTCGAACGAATTTGGAGAAGCGAGCACACTATATCGACCAATACAATCAACATATTCAATTAACGGGCAATGAGAATTTCTCATTCGACTTTCACAACAATGCCATCAACATGCGTGAAGTAAAACATCAAAAGATTCCACCACGAAACGAAAAAAACCCAATAATGAACTGGGCTCAGAGATCGCCTGCGTATTTAAATGAGCTATTGGCACAGCAAAACGAAAATTCCCCGATACTGAACGAGGTTCAGACATCGCCCATGTATTTCAATCAACTATTGGCAATCGAGACACCTCCTGTTTTCGATGTTGACATGATGTTTCAATCAGATGTTTCTAACAATTATTCATTCGAGAATCTCGTACAAGAACAACAACAATTACAAGAGCAAAACCAATACACATAAAATTTCGTACCTAATAATTACATACCCAACCAACTAGAATTACCAAAGCAAGAACAACAATCTATTAATTACATACTTTACAAGCAACAACAACATTTACTAGAGCAAAACCAACTTACCCCGAATTTCATCCCCAATAATTACATACCTAACCAACAAAATATTTTAGAGAAATTACAAGAGTGGTACACTAGAAAACCAGGGCCCTCCACACAGCAAAACTTCGACAAGAGTCGATGAGTGGATGCTTTTGGTTGAAACACCGAATATTCCCGAACAAGCAATGATTGGATTGTATAATGTTGGTGAGAACTACGAACTTTCATCGAACAGGTACTAAATTTGGAAACTTTGCCGAATACATCATGCCAGAACCACAACTTTCAATGCTGGGTGTTAAACTTGATGAAATTAAACATAAATTCAACATAATTTACTAAAGCCTATATATTAAGATTATTTGATAAAATTATTGATGAAATCGTTGGGGAAAACGTTTTACTTTCCGAAAACTAAATCCAAGTTTTCAGTTTCGATCCCCAGGCAGCAATTCGAAACCTCATAAAATCATTCGATATGGGTTTGATGGTGTTGCAAAATGTTTTGGTGTTTAATTTTTACCTAGCCGATAGCCACGAGTTTCAACATGTATTCAAAGTGAAAGTTCCGGTGATTGACAATTACTATTTTGAAAATTACAGGCACGAGCAAGAAGCGGGCATCAGTCGCAAATTCGTGCACAAGCAATTCCACGGGCACAGTAACGAATCGAGTAGCTTTGATATCATAAATCATCTTTCATCAACAGGCTACGAAAATTTTTCGTTTCATTTTCCAAACGGAAAAGTACACCAACCGACCAAACGAATGAAAGTCGCGGATTCGATCAGTGCGAATACACGACAGCATTTTAAATCACAGCCAGTAGAACAGGCCAATTTCAATTTGATGCATATTCCGAATTTGCAAGATGTATCCTTGATCGATCTACACACGATACAAGTAAAACCTCAAATAATTAAATCGACTTCAACAAGATTGGTGACAGATAATCACCAATTACAACAAGAACAACAACAAGAATTAACTACATCCCAAACTCTACCATTTTCGATTCAAAACATTTTGCCCAATCACAACTTATCGGACTTTTTAACCTTCCAGTCTCCTAAAAACTCATCTGTGGGTTGTAATCAACAAATATCACTCGATGATTTAATGTTCAATGCCTTACGATCGTACGATCGAATTCCTTCGAATGAAGATGTGATGGCTGTGGGAAGTGGAAACGCAAACGAATCAATTATGACAAATGTGACAAACGCACCATTCGAATTCGACCTGACGACCCAAATTCCAATAAACATTCTTCCCGAGGTAACCCTTGTTCCACCAGTCGCTACATAACCCGAAAGAGTTGCAATTTGCCACGAGGGGAGAGAACGATTCATCGCCATCGTCGAACCAAACAGCCCCATTGTCCGACGAATTTATCATCAATTTGGCAAAGGAATGGGCCAAAAAAAAAGTAAAACCATTAACCTCAAAGAATTACTTTATGGAATAGGCATGTGCAAACAGTTATTGGAACAAACATACAACAACGATCAAGGAAAAACGGCCCTTACTCTTACTGGAATGCATTTGCTTAACTTGGCCGCCGAAAAGAAAATTATCAGTGAAGGATGCGACAATCTAAGAATTGCGATCGAATCTCACGAAAATGCCAATGCATACCTTACGTAATTTATCCTTCTGGGAAAAAAGTGTGAAAATTAATAATTATGATAATTTTGTAAAAGTGGATAGTTGTAAATATTTTTTTGTCCAGGTATTGTCTCATCGCCTCGAGCCAACTGGGAACAAATTTAAAAGACTTAGAAAATTGAAGGTTTGATTAAAAAACTTGTAGTGTATTTTTCGTAACAATAAAGTTAATTACGTAGCCATTTTCCACCTTTTCGGCCAATTTTGCAACCTCTTAATATTTTTGCGTATATTTTTTTTTGTATTCAATGTTCTATATTTCCTATTCCCTTTGTATAAAATCGAAGAAAATCCCTTCTTGGCATTGATGATTTCCGTAATGTCCATCAAAAAAACACGTATGAAAAATGTCACCAAATTCAATCTGATTCTACAGTGTATTTCCTATGTTATAATTTTATGATAGGTTTAACGGAAATGATACTTTCTTCGAAAGGAACTTTACCGAATTGAAATGGTTTTTTTTTTTTTTTTTTAATTCGTGAATCAACATTCTTACTTTTCGACTCACTGTTTTGCAGTTTTTAAGAAAGATTTTTGAATTTTCCATGGCCTGTTGTTTTTTATTCCTATCATGTTGTGTATTTAAAGTCTATCCATTTGTATCCGGCACTATTTTTAACCTTAACTGCAGTGATGGTTATTCGGAAAAATGACAGGGAATGGGAAGGAAATCGAGGGTGGGATTATCACAACGGCCGGTGTCTACATTGAAAACTTTATCGACGTAGGGATGAGTCAGACAACATCTATCGCATTCGTAATACAAATATTTTATTTTTTGATCACATTCTTTAAAGTGTTCGACTTCTCTGTTTCGGCAAAAATAGGCATTGATCTTATACGGGTGCACACTTTAACAATTTTCGTTTTGTGAACATTCGGGTTGTAGACAGTTTACTCGGCTTTTAGAAAGCCTGTGTTCATATTTAACGATTTCTGGTCAGCTGTAATTACAAACGATGTAGGCATCATTCGCATAAGGTAGTCTGATTTGGTTCAACTTGTCGACACAAACATTGTCAATATCCCTTTCCAGCCTAATCTCATCATCGCTCGTACAGCACGCAGTGCCATCAAAAATCGTATTCTTTGAAAATATTTCCAAAATCAATTGGCGATCGTGCCCATATCTCATATACATATCCTCGAGTTTTTTGTTTTTGTTTGCAGATTTGGAACCATCGATGTTCATTAATTTGCAATACGGTTCGTATGTCATGTAATCGACCTGGTTCGGATTATTACACTAACTGTACATGAACTGCAGGCCTTCGGAATTGCTCAGTTTCGGGAAGATCGACACAAAGTTAGGGGATTTAAATCACCATGTAGCTGGATTTTGTAATCCGTCCCAACTTTGATGAGTTTCGGTGAAACTGTTTGCATGTCACTACGTTTGTACGATTTTTGTTTTCGAAATTCCATCCCTGTTCGCGAGGTGTTTTGTCCGATTCGCCGATAAAATTCACCTCGACTTTCGAGCTTTCCGCGTTCTCTGTACCCATTGCAAAAACTTCGTACTCACCATACATATTCGTTTTACACATAGTGACAAATTTAAGTTTTTCATTTTTGACAGGGTTCTACATAAATAAATCTTTATCCGATTTCACGGGATCGTATTTTGAAGTTTTCCCATGTAGTAAAATCAATACACCGACAATATTACAAGCGATAAAACAGCTTGAACAATGATGCTAATCGAGTAGGAATCCATCGATGCATTTCTTTCCCTCACATACACTCTCTTTTAGGAAAAATAATTATTATCAAAAGGATTACTTTCGAAGCCAATGCATTGGAAATATACCAGCCAATATCAGCTGTTTCAACACAAATAAATTCGTCAAAATAACCACCCATGCAATAAGGTAGAAATAATCAATGGATTTTTTAAAAATAATTACCAAAATTCGATTTTGTAGTTCAGATTCGATGACTTCCAGTTTCGATATCAATTTGACTATTTTGCTAATTTCATCCATGTAAATGAACCATGACGAAACAATGGAGGTGAGCAGATCGACTAGTCTAGATAAATCAAATCTATATTTGAGATATGTATCAAACCTTTTCAAAATAATAAACTTCCATACAATTTCATTCATGCTTTAACCAGTGTGTATAAAACTCGGCCATCGGGTGTGTAAGTTTGAATCAAAGGCGTTGTACCGTCTAGCACATAATTCAAATGCTCGATATTGAGCAAAGATTTTTTTTCCGAGCATCTAATATATTATTTCTAATTATCGGTCAAAGTCATCAAAGAATCGAACCACATCCACTCTAGAAGAAGGTGCATAACCCTCTGTAAAACCAGACTTTTGGCATAAACCGAGTACTGCTTGCACCACAAGTTCTGTGAAATGTTCGACGATCGCCAGCTGACGATCGTAAGAGATGTGGAAATGACATTCGAGGCATGGTATGCTGCTGCCAAAAACTTTTTTGCGATATATTGAAGTTGATCGAATGCAAGTGTCTCGCGCCGGTTAAATTCCAACTGCTTGTACATGCATTCCAACAACCGAACAATTTCCGTGCACATGAAATTCATTTCGATAAATGGAGGGAAAAAAACACGAACGTCGTTGATAAACATGCTCGGTTGGGAGAAATTAACTACTGCCTTGGCAAACATCAGATAACACAAGGGTCTCGATATGCACAGATTAGAATTTCTCAAGGTTTTGACATTGTTCAACAATCTGAGCAAATATGTGCAAATATTTTATCGGTATTATATGATGACAACGGTTTTGATATTTGCCGATCGATAATACTTTTGACATTCTTTTTTTGTACGAAAAATCCTCGTATGTCGTTATTTGTTTTTCTCTGTTAAATGTAAGAGACATGTTTTCCTCTGCTTTACAAATCATAAGCGGTGGTCAAGATTCCGATGTGGTTGGCGATTCCAGATATGGTGGTATGATAAAAGGATTTCGCAATCAGAGAATCACCAACAGATACGAAGTTGATCGCGAACTAGTCGATAAAAGAGCATAAAAAAGAAAATTCACAAATAAAAGGCGAGCGCAAGGCATTGCAGTAATTGATTTAGACGGCACTTTAATAGACGAACATAAAAACGAATTTCACGGAGCCAATCATTTCATAGCAGGTTTGGCAAAATACTTTAAAGTGGTGCTGGGGATGGCGGGCAACCAGGTGCACACGAAAATGTTTATTGAACAGTTTCCGCAAGCCAATAAATTTGCAAAAGTTTTGTACAGATTGCATAGAAAAACGAAATTGGTATCTATCGTTCGCCAACAACTTCCGATAACGACAGGCCCGTACATTTTAATAGACAATTCGGTCCATAATTTTAATATGGGTGGTTACGACATACCCGTCGATGTTAAAAAATACTATTGTGTACCAAACATGAAAAATGAAAAAACAATTAAATTGATCAATTACTACTCATTACTGAATGATTTATATAATCAGGTAGACGCTTGGTACGAATCTATCAGTTAACTCGCTCGCCCATCAATGTCACATTTTTTTCATAATCATGCAACAGATTAATTAAAAATGCTTCTTGAAGAGCCATGAGATGTAATGGCAGTGTCCAAGTATTTAATAACTTTAATCAACTACATGTATTCGTCAATGTTTCTATTTGAGTTGCTTCTACACATCCAATAATTCTTGTAGTGAGAATAAACAATTGTTTGGAACTCGAGAGTGTCCATTCTGTTATGCTCCATGGGAGGGATTAGACCTTATATATACATGTGTTTCAAGCCCAATATTTTTTATTTTATTTTATGTTTGCATTTGGTAATTGTAACCTTTCTTTTCTCTTATCAAGAGAAACATCAATGAAAAGAACAGACTACGAAAAACCATGATAAATAAAAACAAATGTATAATGAAAAATAAAAAGAGATAACGAATGGCCAACTATAACGATGTTTCCCCAATAATAACCGAAAATTAATTCTCAGTTGTTGGTAAAAATATTAAAAACTTCATCTTGTTTAAAAAAATTCTTAAAGTAATGATATGTGCAAAACTTGCAAAATTCCTTAATTTCCACCACAACACAATCCACGTCGGAAGAGTTGACAAAAATGTCGGCAACTTCGTGAGTACCGGGATGCCATTCATGGTTATTTACGCTGATGAACCAATGTTGTAGAAAGTTCATGTTTAGAAAATTTACGAGCCGGTAATTGGCAATCGCCAATTTGGTGCCAGTAATGAGCTTCATAAATTTTCTACAAGTGTTGGAGGCCATTTATAATTTAAAGTCCCATCATTGAACATAACTACAACATTTTCATCAATAAAGTCGAAGGGTTTGAAAACCGGTTCGATTTAATTCATACTGCTTAGCCACTATGTTTGAAAATATAGGGCCGAGTAACATCACCATCAACTTGTTGTATTGCAACCGCGATAATAAATGTGGAAATTTAAGGTATATGTCGATACATGGGTCTTGAATATGAGGGAAAAGGACCAGGATGATTATCGGTTTTGGAATGTCATAACAGTGCTTGATATCCACTAGACATGTCAGTGAAAGCGAAGCTGTTTCAAATACATTTAGTAATGTGTTAAACACATATCCATCATGAAATATTCAGTAACTTAGGTAGGCGAGAACTGCTTCGTACTCTTGTATTTCGAGACTAAAGGCAACTCGCTTTTGCGAATGATTGAAAACTTTCCATTGCCAAACAACACCAAATTGCCACATCGCCTCGTCAATAAAATGTCCGAAAAGAAGAAATTAGTCGCCTTACAAGCTGTCACTGACGACAATTTCTTTTTTTAATTTGGGGATGAATCCCCACTATCACCACCGCCATCTCGACCATTGGATTCGCTACAGATGATGTATTTTTACATGTTGAACAAGTTTGTACAGTCGAGAGGCCCTTCACATAAAGACAAAAGCAAAAAGGAAAGAACGTCGGTCTTGTAGAATCCTGTGTACGAGTGATTGATTACATTTCCTTGGGTGCACCAACCACTCAAGATGAACGTTGCATACCAGTTTGGGTTGAAAAACTTGAACACACACCCAATCAACTTTATGAAATTTTTACTGTCGATGTAGCGAACTGCAGTGACAACATGCTCGTTACATAACCATGATTCAACATCTCCAATAAAACAAAAATTAAACAGTCATCATTTCTTTTAAATGTATCCGATGATGCAGGTCCACATAACCATTTTCGTGGAGGATAGTATTCATCTCCGTCATATTCACATTTATCGCCATATTCTTCATCTATACTTTGTTTAGGCACATTTTTGGAATAATTAATTATCTGCTGATCTTGCCATCGCTGTTGTTGCTTATCCAAAATTCACTTGTCCTGCCACTCATTTACTTCAACTATGATGCTTATGTTTTTAATTTCGATATTATTTGCTTAGCAATAACATGTGTAGAAAGTGCAGGCCACGTAAAAAAAAGTTTGAATATTCAGGCAATAAACCATATATGAGTGCATGCATGAAATTTTACTTCTAATGATCTAAGTCAATGTTCGGTTGTCGTATCGCCTCCTCGAACAATCAATCACATACAAATAATTTTTTATTTTTTCCACATTAAACAAAGTGTTCTCCAACTGGTTGGTTTGAAATTGAAAATTTGTCTCTATCGTGCTGACTCTATACAATTCGTACATCTTGGTAATTAGACTCTCATTGTCACTCCCACTTAGACGTTCAATTTTGTGAGTAATTTCTCCATCAACACACACAACGAATTACACAGTGATATATTCAAATCCAAACCTGTACTCGGTCGATCCGATGGATGACTTTGCCCAACCTTCCTTGAAATAATCTCCAACATCGTTTCCCATTTCCACCCAACAGCCATTTTCTGTCAGCGATTCCTCATCATTTCACATTTGCCTGATTGCCTGGTCGATGAATGTGTAACACCTGACATATTCGTCTGTCCTATCGAGTTTTAAAGAAAAAACTGCTCGCGATGAATTGCAATTTATGCAAACTTCAATTGCTTCACCATCCTTGAAGAGACTGTAAGAGGGAACGAAAGACAAGAGCTCATTCCTTAGAGTCCATATATTGATGGGACTTAGTTTTATTAAATGATTATACGTGCTCAGCCATTTGGGAACGTAATCTCGGACTGTGGGCAAGGGACACTGTGCCAGATTGTCCATAACAATTTAGAGTGCCAACCCCTCGTTCGATTGCGAGTACATATGTGAAACATGGCAAAAAATACATGCACACTGACAAAATATATCACTATGGGTAGAATAAGGTGAAAGTTGGCCTTTTTCGGTCGATGCATCACCAGACAAGATCGCTTGATGTAAAATGGAAATGTGGTTGCAGGAACGTTCCCGAAAAACTCAAAAAACGATCGCGCCAAACGAAGTTATCTTCATATGAGTCGGAATTGTGTTCCTTGTCGACGTCAAAGTCCAAGATTATGGGTTGGTAAGCCAAACTTATTTGTGCAACCAGCCCACAATCGTCCTCTGCTTAGCGTTGTTTCTTTGCCGACCAATGAGCAAACATACACTTTAACAAAAGATCGTAACCAAAGGGCGAAATTTCCTGCAGAATGATTTTGCCGGGTTCACTGGATCTGACAATGGAAATGATTTTGTTTCTATCATATTTGTTGTAATACAGGTCCATGAGTTGCATTACTATGCGATCCAGATTCGCATCGACAGTTACCTCAATGCTTTTGATAATTTTCCCAATATGTTCTTGCTCCTCATCCATTTTACTCAAGTCAATAATCCTTTTTGCTAAATAAAACATATATCAGAATACTTACAAAGAAGAACAAGACAAAAATGTTTATCAAAGGAAAATATTTGGGCTGTACTTTCTCGCCAGAAATGCAGAATATAAACGGTCGAGATTATTCCACAAGTATTTGTTGGTATCATCCGACAATATCGACATGTTGTGTTTGACTGGAAGAAAAACAATTTAATTTTCATCTTATATACAATATTATGATGTAAAAATACCTTTTTTAAAATTATTTTTTTTACGAAAGTGAGTGAGGAAATTAAACAAAAATGTGCCATGACAAAAGGTGCTTTCTTTATATATTGCAAATACAGCTGTGATTACAATTTCCATCATAGATGCATATTACATTGCCGCATTTTAAGCAGCTGAGAAACAAACCTTTTTCGAAATAATACAATCTGAGCGATGATAAAAGTTCTCTATTATCCTGGGTCATTAGTTGCCAATTCTCATCATTTTGTTTGTGCATTTCAAGTATTAATGGCATCAGCGGTTCTACTCGAGGTTCATTTTTCGAAAATAGTATTTTCGCATTATCCTGCCAAGAATAAAATAACCCTAATATTTTTTGTACATTACTCCATGTAACTGCAACTAATAGTTTCTGATTGAAATTTGTAAATAACTTTTTACATATTTATAAGAGGCTGATTTTGTCCATAGGAAAAAAATCCAGGCATGTTTCCTTTAATGAAATTTTCATGAATAAAATGTAAATATACATGATTAACTCTTTGAAAAAACCACTTTTGTAGGTTTTGATAAACTTGCCCAGTTTCTCGTGTCTCGAATGTTGCTTACATTTACCAAATTCACCAATTCTGCCATCCCCATCGCCATCGTCGTCTTTGTTGATTTCAATTTCACACCGCCAAGTGGTTTCGTTTACCAAAATAAGTGTTTTTTGTTGTTTTTCCTCTCGGCCCAATATGTGAAATTTTGACTTCCGATACTTGAGCGTAAGCAAAATTTTCACCGCGGAGGTGTTACATATATTTGAAATATTTTTCTCATCTTTGATGCTCGAATGAATTAATAGCATTATATAAAATAGCAGAAAGTCATTTTCTGCGAGTATTTTAAGCAATAATTTCTTGTTTCTGTATCCATGAAACACATGGAACACAGCATACAAAATCCAATTTTTCGAGTAAACTCTGCTAAAGAGTGGCATAATTATAATTTCTATTGCAATTATTTTCGCCAGCCAACATTAAATGCAACCATATCCATATCAAAGCAAGTTTCGAACCTCTCCATCTCCTATGCATTTCGGGAGTCATTAACATTTCGCCATATTCGTGTATGGTCACATGGAATGCCGACCATTTGCTGGGAACTTTTATCACCATAGAGAGATTTTTTCACATGTCGTTTGGATGGCGAAAGTATTAATCTTTATTGTGTTTAAAATTTCCATCGATGTTATTTTTTAATTTATTATGCAATGAGGGTAATAAACTATCAATTGCCAATATAAACATTCCATTGGAATCTTCAATGTGTTGCAATAAGAACGCTGTGTTACATAAAGTGTATAATACTGAAAGAATTAAAATTGTTTTTGGCAATGTCACGAGCTCTTTGGCAAACTCGGGTTTTAGAAATGGCGAAAAAAATAAATGAGTAATTCCATACATGATAAGGATGGTGTCTTTGTCTGATAAAAAACTTGTTTTCTTTTCGTACTCTCGTATATATAGGCATTGAAAATAACAAATCAGCCATTCGTGCATTTGCAGTGACTGCGAGAAGTTTCCAAGTGATAACTACCTTGGCTATTTCCGGTGATATGGTAGTATTTCAACAAGATGTTTAATGAACGTGGAGCTGAACCTAAAGAGTATCAACTACAGCCTTTGAATGGTGAAATTGATCTGAACATATACAACACTCTTCGAAAGACGACTGGAGGTATTATCAAAAACAAGTGCGGCATTCAACATGGAATACTGATGGTGACACTGGTGATGAAGAAGGAGACGTAAGTTCGACTGATGAATGTGTAAAGGAAGAACAAAAGCCTTATATAAAAGAAGCGAAAAAGTTGGATATAAACGAAGAATAAGACTTTGCTATAAAGGAAGAGCAAAAGTTTAGTTGAAAAAAGAAAAGGCAAAGTAATAGCAACAGCAGTGATGGGCGGTCAAGGTCTTCAAGTGACTAGTGAAAAGGACAAAAACCTACTCTGAGTATAAATAGGTCAGAACAAAAACATAAGCTGCTTGAAAATATTAATCTAGCTTCGGTTTAATTGTTGATTTTAAATTTGGCAGATATCAAGGGAAAAAAATATCCATTGGAGTTTGGATATGCTACACAATGAGGGTCAAACATTTTGTATATATCTAGACCTGTTCCATAAATACACTTGGTAAAGAGTATGTCTAACGATCTCAAACAAAATCGCAATTTGTACATGAAAGTGTATGAAATACCCTTGGCCATTAATGAGTAAGACATCAAACACAAAACAGTTCTTTCAATTTTGAATGAAGCATGGATTAAATTTATAATTGTAGCAAATGAAGAGCAGACTATATATTTACGAAAAAAATGAGAGTGCCTGGGAAGAAAATAATCATTTGACACACGAGCGGTTGAAACAGACTTGGAAAAATTTGCCAACGTAATTTTAAAAAAATTGGGACTGTGCCCTACCCATTATTGGTTGATTTGGGATCTAACTGTTAATGATGTGAAAGGGCAATGGAAGATTGCAATAAATAATGTTATTCTTTATGTGTAAACAAGTGTGTATATATAAGGAAAATGCAAAACTTATTTCATAGCGAAATGGATATTGAACAAACACAATCACCCCAGGAGTGGGCTGAGGACTATGACGAGATGAGCTTCTTGAAAGAAACTACCATAGAAGACTTGTCATCGCCAAAAATTCTCGAAAAATTCAATCCAGCAACAATTTTGAAAGAAATTCCACAATCAAACTACATCAAAATATCATCTATGCATGAAATAGATTTGGAATTGGATAAAATGATGGTCATCGACATTCAATATGGTGTTTATGCTGGTGAAAACGTTCCCCTAGAATTTGGATGTGGTAAGAAAAAAAGGTATTTACATGGCTCATGTTCAAAGACCAGTTCCATTATCACATCTACATACAAGTACGTTGAGTGATTTTGGGCAAAATTTGTACCTCTATCGGAAAATATTTCGCATACCTTGGAGTCTTCCATGTGACGAGTGTTATCCTATGAACAGTGAAACAATTTGCAAAATCGTACAAGAAAGTTGGATCCGACATATCGTAGCGAGAGGTGCTAAAAAATTCACATTCTGATGCAGTTAGGAGTGCCTGCCGGAAACTTGTAATAGCTATGTGTGAATTTCCTATCGAATGTGGCACCTGCGATTTTCATATTCCAAGAGCATATCAACAAAGATGTTCTCTGGCAAATGCAGATTTTATTTGGAACTATCTTGTCAGAAAATTTAATTCCTTTTATAACAACTCTTGTGTAAAAAAGGAATAATTGTATTGTGTAAATAAATCTGTTTTTGTATGAATATATGTAAATACATTTTTTTGTGTCATAAATGAATCAATGTATTTGTAAAATATATATTTATAAAATAAATAACTAAATAAAATGACTTTTTTTTTTCATTTTAAGTTATAATCCCTTCAAAAAATTAATAATTATTCATCTCAGTTGTACATTACAAATTTTGGAAATGAGAAAAAAAATTCAGATTACAATTATTCTAAATTGGGCAGTTTTCACACGAATCTAATAATTGTAATTTAAAAATTCGTTACAACGACCCACATAAACTACCTTCACAATTTGTCATGGATTTACCCACTTTTAGTATCGTTATATTCAATATTGTTATTCGCAAAGTGGCCAATTAGTTTTATGTCGATCTGAGTTTATCGACCCATATAAATTTGAAAACAATGACGATGGGGTTATGCTGGTGTTTAATCCTACAGAAAAAAAAATAGTTTATTAAAATCATGTTAAAAAACTTTTTCATACGTCGAATTTTCGCTAATGTTTATGAAAAATGTTCTATTTGCATCACAATCTCATCCCAGACCACCAACTCAACCCCGATCATTAACCAGATGCCCGCAATCGCGAGATTCCAATCAAACACATCTGAGATTACCTTTCCCGATATTCCCACACCTCGCCCGCAATCCCCTTGTCATCATCGTGTCTCGACAACCAATGTATTCGAGTCTGTTCCACAAACTCGCATTGACGAAGAGTCGAATCACGGCGATGACGATGATGGCTGCCTGGCTGATGACGAAACCAGAAGGGACGAGGTAATTGCTTACCACCTGAAGATTTCGATGAAGGAGAGAGGTTGGAATTACCTTTAATCGATTGTCAAATACCACCCCGTTCCAAAACCATCGACGACAACTCTGAAAATCATTTACGCCAACCATACAAACACAATCGTTTGGTTTAATCAATCAAACCAAAACTAAGAGAGGAATACAAAGAATGTAGACAATAATGTCGTCGAATTTCACTCAGCGACATAGATAGTTAACACAGCGATAAGACGTCTACATCTCCCGAAATGACAATGCCTAGAATGAATGGTGATGGTGATCAGGTGATGGCGGCACCCGACAATAAAAGTGTTCCCAAAATCGGCAACTAACATAAGGAAAATCACGTTCTCAATGATAATCTTGTGGATCAGATATCATCTTCGTCTTCTTCTGCCGCCAAGTCCATATCTACTCTAGGCTCGAGTATTTATTGGGGTTTGCAGGATTTGTCAATTATGCCAAATGGTAAGATGGACACGATGGCATTTAATCACGACTTTTTTCCAGACACTTTATTCACCCAACTCGGTTATCCAGAGAGAGGAGAGTTTGAGATTTTCTCAGACAATTTATTTCTCGAAGCTCTAAATAGGAAACCGGGTGTATATTGTAAATATTTAAAACATTTTGAAACTCAACCTATATTCCGACCAAATGACAGAGTTTTTTTAAGAAATTCAAGACAATGATGAATACGCTAATCTACGAACGTTATTTACATGAACTAAATTTGTTGTGTAATGTTTACACAAAATCAGGTAAAGTTCTATTAAACGTCTATGATAAATACAAGTACGTGCTCGCTGTTTGCATAATATTATCGAATGTTTACTAAATAAATAGTTTCAAAAACACACACATATAAGATCCTGAATATGCCAAATCAAAGGAGACAAAGACGACACAGCCATACTAGGATTAGATCTCCGAGTGATTTGCATAGAAGATCATCGTCACCCATTCGACGCCGACGGAGAAGACAGAGTACTAGTTAGAGTAAAAAGTTAAATAAGTTTAAAAAACATAGTGTGGGTCAAATAGTTTGAAATGGTTACTACATACACTTAAAACAATTTCAGTAAATCGAGCAAAATGAATAATAAAAATAATAATTCTATTAAAATTTTTCTTTTTTCTCTACAACCATATATATATATATATATATATATATATATATATATATATATATATATATATATATATATATATATATATATATATAATTGAATCAACATTTTATTTTCTGTAAATTCGGTATTTTTAAAGATAAAGTAATTCTTTAAAATTTCAAGTGCGTGCTAAATGTGTTCATGACACGACCGTACATGTTTCGAAATGGTTAATTATACTCTAAATGCAACAATTCCTTGCAGTTGGGATGTTTCTTTCGAAGCAAGTTGGGTTGCCTCTGTATTTTTTTTGTATGCAAATTACATAATATTGAAAATCAAAATTGTTTTCATTAAATTTCAACGCCAAGAAATTTAGTTTTCAAAGAGTTACTTACTTTTTCTGTACTTTCTTGGTGGAACTGGTGACGAAAGCCACCTTTGCTGCTCAAGTCAATAATTGTCTCTTCATAACTTCCACATCGTTGGTTATTTTTCCGAGTGGTTTTGTCAAATACTCGATGTGATTCTGAAACACGCGCTGTTTACCCTTGCGAATGCACAGGAGAATGTGTTAGTAAATAAAATCTTGAAAATTTTCCGCAAAGGGCATTTTGGAATACATAACCAGTCAGTAAATACCCGGTTCGTTGATGACGATTGTGTGGGGCTGGGTTATTGTCGATTTTGGCATCAAACAACTATTGAATATTTCTCCATCTTGCATATTATACAAGAGTTTGTTATATATTTCAGTGGAGTAGGAATCATCATTTAAGGTATGATTATTTTTTGGGGATCCAAAATAGTGTCGATGTATTTGCTTATTTTTTTATTATTTAGGGTCATGATTAGACCTTATATAAAAACATACAAAATTCATACAAAAACACACTTTACGAATGAATATTCTTTTTAAATAAAACATATTAAAAATACACACATTTTCAAACACACAAAGTTCACGATGGGTGATGCATCGTGAGAAAAGTACAGAGTCAACTGCATCCTTCACCTTCTCTAGAAAACTTGGTATATGGTTTTCGAGGTCGTGGATCGAGTTGGTGAATAGGTGTGGGGCCGAAATTGACTGCGCATAATATTCTATTTTTCCACACCTGAAATAAAGATGTGTTTGTTATTCCTCAGAATTTATTGCACTATACTCAATGTACGCTTGTAAGGTACCCACCCATCATACCAGCATATTCCATGCACATGTAAAATCGAATTTCGGATGGGTGAATTGGTCTTGTCACTCAAACAAGTAAGCTTACATGGAGGTTCAAAATTGTAGTATTGTATGCAATTCGTTTCAATGTCGAAAATCGCCAACTCCTTTATGTAAAATGTTTGAAAAATTTCAAAATCTTGAAAGTTGACAAGGCAAATTGAGTGAACTACATCTACAACAGGAACAGGAACATTTATGGCAGCAGCTGCAACATCACCATTTTCACCCTCTTGCCGTTCACTCATTTCAATTGCATCACCATCTTCACCCTCTCGCCGTCCACTGATTTCCATCGCATCACCATCTTCACTCTCTCACCGTCCGCCGATTTCCATCTAGGAATTTGGCAAAGACGATCTCTCTGTCTCTGATGTATGCAAAGGCAAATCATATACATCGGGACACTGAGCATTGTACCCACAAATAAAACATTGACAGAAGGTAGGATGGTGGGCTCATACACAGTGTGTATCACACCTCGTCGATATGATGCTCTTCTCGATGACAAGGACTGATTGATGAGATTCGATTCGGTCCTGCATTTATATAACATCGAGTTGCCAATAAGATTTTTTTTATTTGTTGTTATTTTTTTATTGTATGTGAGTTGGTTAAGTAAAATTTGTTGAAGGTCGGTATCGTTGAACATTTGTTTATTTATGTAATTCAATGTGGACTTTTTTTACCTTGACCAAGTGCATATTGAGCTAACCTCGGATCGACCTCACTTGCATGCACTGAAAAATTATTTCGCCAGCATGAAACAACATTCCCCGATCAGACCTCACTCCTGTTATTTTTTGTACAAAATAATGTAAATCAAATGGAGTTTTTCGTATCGGGTGACAAAGAGTCTATACACGGTTTTGTAAATGGAATGTGATGGATGATTCACAAACACCTTCAGCAGATGGGTAAACTGAGAAGGAATACACATTATTGTTGTTTTTGTTTTTATTTTAATTTCGGTTTTTTTCACTTTCAATCAGTTCGTTAACTTGACTGATCATCAATGACAAAATTTCGTTTTTTCGTCTACACATCTTCTACAGGAAATCAATTAAAAGCATCAGTTCCACTCGATGAGTAGGTTGTGTTCGAGTTATTTAGAAACTCGGTAAGAGCATTTTCCACATAGTTGATTATTTTTTTACATTATTCCAAGGCAAAACTTTTGGTCTTTGGTCGATTTGTAGATTGTTATTCTTTTTTCCTTCGACGGTGATAGGACGTCTGTCGCTTAAATCCTAAATTTGTGCATCGTAGTGGTTCAGTTTAGCCGCTCGCCAATAAGCCGAAGTGATCATGGACATTTTAAAGTGTTATGGGCAGGAGGGATCGAGATGTTTCAGTTCGCTCACCAAGTTTGCAAACAACGGTGCAGTATGCTCGAGATATTGGTAAGTACACGAAAATGACATATGAAATCATGTCTTGGAAATATGCCAGAGTATTTCCATTTACATGAAATTCATCTACTTTAAATGGGACCTAATGCATCGTTCGCATCCTCTTTCGTGAGTCTTGAAAAAAATCATTGGATTCGAATTGATCAACATTATTTTTATACAATGATTGCAAAAAATAATACCTTTTTATCAGTTGATGAACAATGCTTTTGGGTAGACAAAATCATTGGATTCGAATTGATCAACATTATTTTTATACAATGATTGCAAAAAATAATACCTTTTTATCAGTTGATGAACAATGCTTTTGGGTAGACTATCATAGTGTTGTTTAAAGAGCGGATGAATTATTTTCACTGCCCCGAAATGTTTCTCTGACCAAATGTAGCCTAGTATCGTTAGAGATTTAATAAAATTGGCATGTTTTCTATCGATATCTCTAATTTTATCATAATCTACAAAATAGACACATTAATTCTGTTCTTTGTTCAACCAAAAGGTCGTGCCTATTGTTAAAATTTTTTGTTTTTTATTTTTATTGATTGTGATACATTTGTTTAACTGATTCGAACACAAACTCCACAATTTTCCCAAATAGTTGGTAATTGCCAATGAATGTACAGTGTCTGTGTACGAATGACACATGAACCTGTGTAACATGTTTAAATTATTCATCATATGTTGTATAGTTTCTTCATACATTTGTTTCCCCACCAATAGAGATGAAATGTAGTCTTTACCCTCATCGTCATCATCTGAATCGGATCTATCACCATCGCAGATATCAGGCTCGTTTGAAACATCAGAGTTAAAAACTGATTTATAAAAACCACACGCTCCTTCATACCGGTCGTGGGTTTCCATTTGAAGCAGCATTTCCTCGATTGCCATATTTTTTCTTTACATTTCCACTCATTGCAAAACTACAAGCCTTTTTACCGCAGGAATTTGAGATGAGAGAGGAGGTGGTTTTACCCAATTTCAAAACTTTGGGTGTGATGTTCATATTTTCACGGATATTCAAATATTGGGCTGGTAATTCATCCTTGCATCGGCCACATTGTATTTCACAATGAGTTTCGGGGTGTGCAAATCTTGCGAGTCGGCTGAAATGTCAATGTAGAGAAGATTGAATACCTTATTTAAAATCGAATACAGTAGAGTTAGCAGGTACAGGTGTATGTGGTTGGCCTTATTCGTCCAAATGTCGCCAATGCTGTTGAGCGATTCGTCTGCGACGGTATTTCATTCAAAGTACTGCTGCTGCAACACCAACGATACAAATTCTTGGGGGTTAAATACATTGTAGGAATGATATTTTATGGTATCTCGTCGTGGATGTCGTTGGACCGTTTGGATTTTATAATTCAGCTCGATAAGATAGTCTTGGGATGAAGACGTGTCCAGCGAATGGTGAATGGAGATTTTCTGTTTTTGGATGAGAGCAAAGCAATTGAAACAACTACGCAATAACTGCACAGCCCTGTCCACGTCTATGTTCAACACTAAATTCTGGTCGTTCAAATAAGGCACGACTACAAATCCGCTCATTATATACCCTTCGATGATGACATAAGATTTTACACATCCTTTTATTTTACTAGCAAAATAATTTTTTTTGTAATTGTCAAAAAATTGTTACAGATGCTATTTGGAATGTTTTGCGGATCGGTGCATAAGGCATCGGCAACTAATTTGTGTGACGGTCCCACAAATTAGTCGCTGATGTCTTTGGTGTATTGTATATGATTGAAATTATCCTAGTCAAATCATTGTAAGTTTCCCTGCATCGTTTTCTCTTTTCATATTCAGACACTCTTTGGGAGCATCTTACAAAAAACCAAATGGAGTATTCAAGTCGGCGAATCGTTGGACGCGAATGAAGGTGCATTGACAAAGGTTGCCATTTTTATTACTAATATATATAATTTGCTGCAATTCAGGATAATCTATATATATTTTTTCATATGTTAGTCCTTTACTTAAAATTATATTGGTCAATATTTTCAAAATGGTAAAGTATACCAATAAGACTTGAAAAAAAAAAATGTTTCCTTTTCCATTTCACATCTTATGAATCAAGGGATAAGAAAAAAGGGTTAATGGAAAAAATTATTACTATTTTTTTTTAAATGAATACGAAAATATTGGCGATGCTTTTAACAAGTCTACTAATTATATATTTTTTTAACGCAACATGGTTAATAAAACCATACAAAATATAGATGATGTAAAAAAAGTGTCGATTTGTTGAAGATTTTGCAACACTTGCTGGAATTTGTAATAATTTGGTAAACAATTTGAATAATTTCGAAATTAGACAGACAAACTCGTTTCAATTAAACTATGTACCTGTAAGTTATCACATTGTTTTCATAGATTCGCTCGTAAACGATAACGGTGACAAACTGGAGAAAAAAGGAGGCGAAAAAACGGTAATTGTAAATACATTACCCGGTTTTGGGGAAGCCATTAATATTTTATTATCCGCACCCTTCTCCCAGCAATCGTACATGGGGTCATTAGATCAAGCTATGAATACGATGCATAACATGCAATTAATATTGACTCTCCTTGGTATGGCACAAGTAAATTTCGGCTCACAATGGAAAATGTGTTTGATGAGAAACTCGTTGTTTTGACGAACAAATACGAAGAACTCAAACATGAGAACCAAAGGTGTCAATAATAAAAAAAAATAGGGAAAGGACATCAAAAATTTTTTAGCCAATGATTATTTATTTAATAATTTACAAACAACATAATGCGGTTGACTTTTAGCAATATATTTCATTTTTTTTAATGCGATATTGGACTCTTTGTCTGCATTCGCACATATGGAAATGAATTTTTTTTTCACTTTCGACAGTCATTGCAGCAATCTTGGCAGCTACATGAGGAACAAACATTTGGAATTGGATAGCGAAAATCTGATTTATTGTTTCGGCCAGTTTTTGCTTTCGATCACTATCCAAGTAATTTTCTATATCTCATAATGTCTGTTCAATTTTGTTCGGCAGTGCATCTTTTGTGTGTAGGTAGTGATAATATATAAATTCCAATTGCAAATAAATCTTTAGCATTTTCACACTTAGTTTGGTCCATGGGCAAACAAATAAATGCATGCAGGCATAGTTGACAAACAGCTTTTCTTCTGTAATTATAAAACTTTTCTTGACTTTCTTGAAAATGAAGAAATTTCTTGTAGGCCATGACAGCCAATTAACCTGCCTCCATCGCTCCCATCGCTCCATATTTTTGATTTTCAAAGCAGAAAATTGATTATGAGGGCATGTGTGTTTGGAGTAATACCAGTCTTTGAAACCGTGTTTCATATCCAAAATGTTCATAGAGTGTTCGAATTCTTCAACTTATATGTAAAACCGAGGTCCAAAACTTACCACTAAACAATAATATATATATATTTTTTGCACGTTTAGCCATTATATAATCAAAAGAATTTCTTTTATATTCCGCATTACATTTAGTATTTGCAAGGTTGGAAACATATCGTTTGGTTTACTATCCAGATACAGACTCATAATTCTCCATGATAATTGGAATTCAAGGCCAATCTGGTAGTTTTGATCATGACTGTGGTGCAGTCTGATGAGTTGTTGAAAGTGAGAGTGGGTGGGAACTCTGTCCCTATATATAATTTATTCAACACAACTCTAAGAAAAAATGCAGCAGTTTTATTCCCTTTTGTATGCAAGACGAATTTTGAATACTAATTACCTGTATGGGGACCTATGGAAAATTTTGACTAGTTCTGTGAAACTTTACCAGAGTGCTCTTCAATCAATCATTCCTTCATCTCCTCTCCCACTTTCAACAACCAGAGTACGCCATTTCCCTTCCCTCCCTTATCCACCTTTTCGTTTGCTTAAATGGGTAAAAAATCTTGAAAAAAAAAAAAAACATTAGTTGAGAGCAAGAGCTGGACAGAGAAACATCACATTTCCTCCTCCAAGAGTAAAAGGAAAAGTGTAAGCATGAAAAGGTAAGTAGTCTAATAAATAAATATATATAGATTTTTTTATAATGAAGTATATTTCTTATATTATTAAACATGATCTTTTCCTTCTTCTCTTGAAGCGGAGATGGTTCTTTGTTCAGCTCTCATACTCAACTGGTGTTTTTATTTTCAGGTTTTGAACCTGTATAGGCAAACTGAAAGCATGGGAAGGGAGGGGATTGTAACAAAGTACTCTGATTGGTTGTTGAAAGTTGGAGTGGTGGGAGGGAATGTCGATCGTAGAACACTCTGATTGAATGTTGTATAATCGGTTTGGGGTCGAGGGGTTATAATGTAAAATGAGTAAGTAATACATTTCAATTATGGACAGGTCTGTTTGGTTCCAAGAAAAATATTTGCCAGTGTGTGTTGCAATAACCTTCCCCCCTTTATTTTATTCAACAACCAATCAGATTACACCATTTCATTACCCCTCCCTTACACTCACATGGATTATGACATCACACTTGTTCACCAACTTTGATTATTATGTCACACTTGTTTATCGATTTGGGTTATGAGTTCGCACTCGTTCATAGACTTGGGTTATCACATTACCCTCATTCATCGTCTTGGGCTATCACATCACCCTCGTTCATCGACTTTGATTATGACATCACCTTTTTTTCATCGACTTTGATTTTGACATCACCCTCGTCCATCGACTTTGATTATGACGTCACCCTCGTTCATCGACTTTGATAATGACATAACCCTAATTTGTCGACTTAGGTTATGACATCACACAAAAGTGGCAATTATGCCATCTTTGGTTATGTCATATTCATTCGTAGACTTGGGTTATGACATCACACAAAAGTGGCACATTGTGCCACCTTTGGTTATGATGTCACATTTATTCATCGACTTAGGTTATGACATCACACTCATTCGTCGACTTGGATTATGACATCATCGACTTAGGCCACTTTCATGTTGTTCTAGGCTGCAATCGCATTACATTGATGCTGATGTCATCAACTTCACATTGTTTTAGGGGGACCATCATGTTAGACAGATGCTGACATCAGGCTTGCACATTATAATAATAAAATAAACGATAATTGAAAAAACTTTTATTTTTTATTATTACAAACATGTTAAATACAGTAAACACTTAACTAAATACTAACACTTGTTGATGAATTTTTTCATAGTAACATATTTGTGGAGTGTATTTTCCTTCAATTGCGACTGTCATCGCAGCAATCTTTGAGCTACATGTGGAACAAATGATTTAAATTTTTGCACAAAATGTCATTAGTGGCTTTGGTGAGTTTCGGTTTCGATCTTTATTCTGGCAATTCTCTATCTCTAGTATGATTTGTTTTAGTTTTTCCGACAATGCATTTTTTTATTTTAGGCAACGAAAATAATTTAATTGTAGTTACAAATAAAAGTTTTGCATTTTCGTATCCAAAATTTCTTTACAGTTTTCGAAAAAAACCACACCTATGAAGAATGTTGGTCGGAAACATGCAATTAAATCATAATTTTTATGCTCTTCAAGTTTAACAGTTGTATGATCAAACGAAAATACATCTCTACCCGATATTTTCCTAGGGTTTGCGAATCGAGAGTTTGACACTGAGATTTACTGTCCAACAGATCCAAGCTGTCCTTTGCCTTGTTTGCTTGGAGCCAAAACTAAATCCCGACTTTTCACACTGCTTATAATGGTGGTTTAGTTATATTGGAGAACATTGTATACTCGACATTTACATCGTAGCAATTTATTTGTTCGCATTTACATGTCGGTGGAGTGTAATTTCCTTCACTCTCGACTGTCATCACAGCAATATTGGAAGCTACATGTTTGAACGAATCTGTAGAATTCGGACACGAAAATATTGTTTATGGCCTCGGCCAGTATTTTTTTTCTATCTTTATCCAGGTAATTTTTAATTTCTTGCATGGTTTGTTTTAGTTTTTTCGGAAATGTCTTCTTTGATTGTAGGAAATGGTAATAATTCAATTGTAGTTAAAGATAAAAATTTTGCATTTTGGTTATTGTTTTTTTCCACATGGGTATCAAATGTTCACTCTTGTGTCTCCCCACGAACAAATCAAAACATTGAACGTTAGAAAAGTCGATAAACATTTTTTCTTCATCAACCACAATGCCTTTCTCGAGAATATTGCAATTTCTAACCAATGTGTGTGTGTGTGAAACCACCACTGCTGCCATTCATTTATTTCAAACATGGATTGTTGAGTAAATGGGTATAGCCAATTATAACAGTACCAGTATTTCACAACATGTTTCATATCCAAAATTTTCATACAGTTTTCAATATAATCCACTCGTATTTAGAAACTTGGTCCAAAATAATAATAATAATAAAATCAAACATAAATTATTCTACACATGACAGTTTCCACTAGGTTTTTCGAAACATACCATTACATCATAATAGGTATCCTCTGTATATTTAACAGTTTTATAATGAAAAAAATTCATTTATACCTGACATTTTCCAATAGGTTTGCAAATCGAGAGTTTCGCAGTAAAATTTACCACCCAGTAGATCCGAAACGTCCTTTGCCTCGTTTGCTAGGAGCCAAAACTAAATCCCGACTTTTACACTACTTGGACCAGTTGTTTAGTTGTATTGAAGAACATTGTTTACTTAACTTTAATATATACCAATTTCTGTTTTTTTTATTGTCTTATTCGACCAACGTTTTTTATTTGACAAGTTTCACACATTATAAAAATAAACAGTAATTGAAAAATATCTTTATTTCATTTTATTACAAAACATTTCAAATACAGTAAACATTTATCACACCCATAGCCAACTGCAGCAATTTTTTGTTAGCATTTACATGTCGGTAGAGTGTATTTTCCTTTGTTCTCGACAGTCATTGCAGCAATCTTGGCAGCTACATGTGGAATGAACCCTTGAAATTTGGGCACGAATGTATCATTTATGGCCTTGGCCAGTTTTTGTTTTCTATCTTTATTCAGGTAATTTTCTATCTCCTGATTCGTTTGTTTAATTTTTTCGGCAATGCCTTCTTTGATTGTAGGAAATGATAATAATTTAATTGTAGTAGGAAATAAAATTTTTCCATTGTGGTTATTGTTTCTTCAGACAGGCATCGTAGTTTCATACTTGTGTTTCCCCATGAACAAACCAAAAATGCAAATCGCTAAAGTCGATAAACTTCTTTTTTTCATTAACCACAATGCTTTTCTTGGGGATATCGACATTTCTTTCTTATGTGTGTTTGCACAGCCACTGCTTCTCCATTTTTTATTTCAAATTTAATTGTTGAACAATGTGTATAGCTGATTGTAATGGTACCAGAATTTCAAAACATTTTTCATATCCAAAATTTTCATACAGTTTTCAAAATCATCCACTCCTATGTAGACCATTGGTCCAAAACATACCATTGCATCAAAATAGGTATCCTCTGTAGATCTGAAACGTACCATTCCAACATAATTGGTATCCTCTGCAAGTTATACAGTTATATAATCAAACAAAAATAGCTCTCTACCCGACATTTTCCTATGGGTTTGCTAGTCGAGAGTTTGACAGAGAGATCCAAAATTTCCTTTGACACGTTCGCTTGGAGTCGAGCCTAAATCACAACTTTCAAAAATAGCAGGTCATGTATATGGAAGAATTAACAATTGCACGATCTAGTCTCCTTTGTTGATAGTCAATTTATTCGGTGTGATATTTCAGAAAAAGACATGTAGTTCTATACGATAATCAAGAACACACACTCGGTGTAAAGTTGAAGTCCTTGTTTTCCAATCGACATACAAGGAATCATGTACCCAAAATTACCAGCAGGATACAGTAATTGAAGACCCAGAGGTGGTGCATGTTGGTCTCCCGGGGCTATGGTATATAAATCACAAGCAGCTGATCCCAGAGTTGAATATTTTGGAACTCCTGCTTAGGGATGAATCTTCTCGTAAAAGAGAAGAGGGCCATTGTAAGGTAATACTTGGATCGGTAATTTATCCATACTGAATAACATTATTTACTCGACTTATTATTATATATACAAATTTCTAGTCTTTCTTTTTTGTTTCTGTTCATTGACTTTTTCTTTTTGTTTTAGTCGACCTACATTTGCTCATATTTTTAGCAATATTATGAGCCATATTCATAGAAACGCCGTGAATACAAGCATCGACGAAATTTATAAACTCTGTGTCGGTGATGCCAACACCATCTTCACAATCGAGCAACAACTTACATGTGTTGCCCACAACACCAAATTCTCAGCATCGACATTTAAAATGATTGTGCTTTGATCTCAGTTTATCCTTGATGATGTTGGTGATGTTGACGCTGCTGCCCACATAGTTGTACACATTCAATTTCTGCAAAAATTGCCATCTTATTTTGCTTTCTTTTCTCTGGTTTTGTAACTGTCAATTGGGTGCAGTATGAAACACCAACTGGTAATTACTCGATTTATCAAACGGTCGACTTGCTTTTTTTTCTTTTCATTTTTGAACGTGGTCATTCATAGGGTCGATTTGAGCACGTATTTTGCCTCTTGACTGCTATCGAAATTGTACATGCCGATATGATTCAGCTTACACAGATCTTTGGGACGTGGTTAAATCAATGGAGCCACAGTTTCGACCAACATTCTGTTTGTGTGTAAAATGTTGGCAATCCTGCATTCTCATTCCTGAGCATGTTGACATTCCTGTTCCACTTTTTCACATTCGAGTGCGATTAATATTTCCTGTTATGCTTTCTGAATATCCTGTACAGCCTTTCTTTTGTGTCCAACTGCCATCTGTCTTTCTTGTTGGGCTTTCTGACATTCCTGATCGGCTTTTCTTTCACATTCGAGTGCCAATTGTCTTTCTGGTTCAAATGTATACACCAGCCTGTCCACTTGATTAGATAAAGTTATATTTTGTTCAAATAATGTTTAATTTTTCCTTTGACACAATTCATTTTGATGTCTATCGAAATTTGCTTCGTAGTCTCTGTATTTCAAGAACACTATTTTTTATAAAAGTAAATAATAGTCATATTTTGCTTTTCCTTGTTGGTATTCATTAGTATCAATTATTTTTTTTAATCTATAGCACTCATTACATAATACCATTATTTTTTGGAAAATGTTTGTCACAAATATCTTCATCCAGGAGATCTGTGTGCTTTTCAAGCAATTTTGATGTATTTTGTTTTTGTATTGTATATTCTCCAGAATAACCCATCCATTCCAACAAGTCATTATTAATTAAAACCTTTTGATTTCGATCAATTTTGAATAAAAATGATTTCTTGTCATTTTCAATATTCAAACTTAAGGGTTTACATATTTTGTTCATAGTCAATTTGATGGAAATCTTATCCACTGGGGGTCTTCACATTGGGATCAACTATTGACAATGCCATCTTGCACAATGTAAATGTTCGTGTTTTCTTCCTTATTATATAAATACCAGTGTGTAGTAGAAAAAAAGATAAAAAAATATTTAAAAAAATTAATATTCAATTTGTAAAAATATATTTTTTAATTATCATCTTAAGGTTGTGTGGTATCATAATGAATGAGTGTGACATCTTAACCTAAGTCGATGAAGGTATGTGATGTCAAGTAGTTTGAGGGCTGCATTATGTGTGACATAATCTAAGTCGATGAAAAATGTTGATAGCTGAAGTGGCAGAAAGGCCACCTTGTTTGACACCATAACCTAAGCTGACGAACGAGTATGATGTCATAACAAAAAGTGGCACAATTGCCTCTTTTGGGTGATGTCATAACATAAGTCGACAAGCAAGTGTGATGTCATAACCGAAGTTGTCAAACCAACATAGCATTAATCCTATAAATGAGTGTAACTTATATGTGGGGTCTAAGGTCGCACAAAGGCATCATAGGTGGAATGAGAATTATCTTTGTTTGACTTCATAACCAAAATTGAATGAATTCACACTCAGCCAGCGACACATTCGCGCCCAGCCATTGATGCATTCACACCCAAACATCGACACATTCAAACCCAGCCATTGACACACTCACGCCCAACCATCGATGCATTCTCATACATAAGATTGCACCATATCGGTTTCCCTTCCCTTCCACAAATTTCTAATTACCTATATGGGGGCAAAATCAGAAAAAAAAAAAGATAAATTATAACCAGACATAAAAAGGTAAGTTTATTTTTCTTTGAACCAATGAGACTTTTCTGTAATTGCATGGGGATTTTAAATGGTGTAATTTGATTGGTTGTTGAATAAAGAGGTAGAGGGAATCAACAACCAATCACATTGTGCTATTTCATTTCCCCTCCCTTCCCACTTCAAAGTTTGCCTGTATGGCGGAGAAAACTTGAAAAAAAACCTCCGTCAACAGCAAGAGCTGGACAGCGAAACATAAACCTTCTTCCATTCTAGAACAAAAGGGAAAAAGCAACTATAATAATAGTAAATATATCTTATAATATATATAAACGTATATATATCTTATAAATTATTAATATTTTATAAGGTGTATTTCATAAGGTATATTAATGTTTTGTAATGTATATTTAATATTTAACTTGCTTTTTTGTTCTAATTTTATTTATTTTCTGTTCTGAAGTGGAGGAAGGTTGATGTTACTCTGTCCAGCTCTCACTGTTGTCTGACGTCTTTATTCCATATTTATACACCATATAGGCAAATGTGAAAGGAGGGCAAAGAGAGGGGAAATGAAATGCTGTAACATGATAGGTTGTTGAAATTGGGAGTGGGGAGTTCAGTTTCATTTATCTCACAAGGATTGGAGGACAGTGCAAAGTCTATACAAGTCTGTTTTGTTCAGAGAAAACTTGTAAGTGGGTACCTGGACCCAACACAAATAATTGGTATTCAAAATTTGTCTTGTGAATGTGAAATGAATAAGAATGTAAATTTTTACAAGTTGTGTTGCCCTTGTTTAGTTCTGCAAGACATTACCAGAGTGTGTTGCAGTCGACATTCCTCCACCCCACTTCCAACAACCAAGCAGAGTGCACTAATTCATTTCCCCTCCCAATCCCCTCTTCAAAGTTTGCCTATATGGCAGATAAATCTGGAAATTTGACCTCGGGCATCTGTGAAAGCTGGACAGAGATGCATCAATCTTCTTCCACTGCAGAGCAAAAGGAATAAAGCAAGTATAACAATAGTAAATGTGCCTTATATATCATTTAAAAAAATTTATTTTATAAGGTATATTTATTAATTAACTTCACTTTTTGTTCGTACCTTATTTCTCTTCTGTTCTGGAGTTGAGGAAGGTTGATGTCTCTCTGTCCAGTTCTCGCCATCGAGTGACATATTTTTTTTCCAGATTTCTCCACCATACAGGCAAACAGAAAGGACAGGACAGGAAGGGAGGGGAAATGAAAACCTTCAATGTGATTGGTTGTTGAAATAAGGAGAGGGGAATTCAATTTCGTTCATCTTGCAAGGAGTGGAGGACAATGAAAAGTCTATACAAGTAAGTTTAGTTAAGAGAAAAATTCAGGTGTGTGTTTGGTTCCTATTAAAATAATTTGTTTTTATAATATGTCTTGTAAATGTGTAGTGAATAAAATCGTAACTTTGGACAAGTTGTGTTACCCTTGTTTAGTTCTGCGAGACTTTACCAGATTGTGTTGCAATCGACATTCGTTCCCTATCCACTATTTAATTTACCCTCCCTCCCCTTCTATATGCCTTACAAAATATTAATATTTTAGAAGGTATATTTATTAATTAGCATAGCTTTTTATTCTTACTTTATTTATCTTCTGTTCTGGAGTGGAGGAAGTTTGATGTCTCTCTGCCCAGCTCTTGCTGTCGATAGATGTCTTTTTTCCTGATTTCTCCACCATATAGGCAAACTGAAAGAAGGGGGAGGGAGGGGAAATGAAATACTGCAATGTGATTGTTTGATGAAATTAGTAGGGGGTGTAGATGTTGACACACTCAGACAAACTTTCGTGAAACAATGCAATAAAATATGTATTTTTCTTCAATATTTTTTTGTTTTCATTGACAGGTAGAAGTTTATTTTTAACTTAATATTATTATATAACAAATGTCAAATTACAATTGTCATCCTCTCCATCAAGGCAGTCGTTATCATCATTGATAGTACCAACATTCCCAACATAACCATCACACATTTTGCCCCATCATCATTATTGTTGGTATTATCAACATAACCAATAACATTGCTGTTACTATCATATCTAAATGTATCATTGTTATTGCTAATATTGCTACAATCATGATGAATAACACCTTTGGTGAAAGTTACTTTTTGAAGACTGATGATTGAAGTCCAATCGAATGTTTTCTCTGCTTATAAAAAAAACAAAGTATTATTTAAAAAAAATTGTCACTGCAAAACTAAAAAAAAACTAAACTATAAATACCCAAAGTCAGATTCTTATTATGCCCAGTTCAAGTGGTCTGTTGATGATTTGCATTGCTGAATACTGTATGGGTGTTATATCATCAAATAAGTAATCAATTTCACATCTGTTGTTATGTAGTATTTTTAACAGAATCGAGGGTTTAAGGTTTATAGTTTTTTTTTCAAACTTTTGTCCCTCACATTTATCATCAATTTCCATTACTCGAGTAGTGTTGATTTTATTGGATTTTTCTTTCGGGAGTAGAATTGCTAGTTTCCCATTATGATTCACCCATCATTGTGTTGTAGGGTAAAATTAACAAATATGGAACATCTCCCATCTTGGTCCATTTGACACAACATCATCCAAAATATATATATTTTTTGTTCATCTTATCATGTAATCAATCAATATCATTGAAAATGACCACCGTGGTGTTTCGCATTAGATATGTATGTTTTAGTGTCACAGACGTTGATGAAATTCGATAAACTGTATTGATTGAGTGGTTGCGACTTATTTTCACATGACTTTCTTTACCTGTGGCAACACAATACACATAAAATATGTTTAATGCGATTATTGCACATTTGAAAACAAATTTTGTGAGCAAATACCTACTTGGTCGACCCATACAGTATCTTATACTGCAGATATGCTGTTATGGAAAAATAACTCAATTGATAAACATCCAGCTGATTTTCGATGCAGCTTCGTCAAGGTCACATATAAAAGGACTGGCTATCATCTCAGATATTACATCCTTGGTCGATGCCCTGGGATATGAAGATGGCAACAATGCTGATGCAGGATATTTTTCTTCAACACTATCTATTCGGATCATCAGTTGATTCACAAAACTATGTGAATGAATGAGTGTAATCAGAGGGAATTAGAAGGAAAAGATGAGGCAACCTCAACTTTGCCTCTTGCAGTTCTTGAGGCAATTTTGAGAATGCCTCAACTTTGCCTCAAGATTATGCTGTAATAAAATGTAAACTTACAGGACAATCTTGAGGCAAAGTTGAGGCAATTTTCAAGTTTGCCTAAATAATATGTCAACATTTTTGATTCGTTATTCTCAACTTTGCCTCATGTAATTTTTTTACTTGCTTTTCTTTTTTGTTTGCAAATTGTTTTGGAGTCTTGACAGTGTCTCACTAGATGGATGAGAAATAAAGCCAAAAAATAAAAAACCAACAAAATAAAATATATAGGCATTTTTTTTATCAGGTGAAATACACATACAATAAAAAGAATAAAAATAAATGGAGTATATAAAGTGTCGGACATAACCCCAGAACAAACAAAAAAACAAACCTGGCCAATTGTCAGCACAAAACAAAAGAGGTGTATCCTCAACAGTTGATGGTTCGGGAAAAATTAAAAAAATCGTGCTTTAGTCGATGTGCAAAACAATATTCGTATTTTCATCATACAAAAAATTTCCATACATTTACTGTCGGTCGAATTTCAGGGCAATGGAACAATTCCAAGGGTTGCCTTGGAATTGTTCCATTGGGAATGACTGTACTGTCATTCCCAACTTGAAATGCACTCGATGGAATCCATTTCCAAGTTTAAAAACATCCTGGAAACTGGCAGAATGGCCGAATTTGTCATCCTTTTTATGATGATTCGGAATCACCAGTCCATTTCGAAAAAATAATTAATTCCACTCTGGTTTCGTTTGATTCCCAAATTGCATTGTTTACAGAATCACCTGAAGAATGGTACCACGATTAAATATATACGATAAAGACGTGGCAGTACAGTCAAATTTATGCAAACTGGAAGAAAATATATACATTTTTACTCTTGTTAGAATCGTGCAAGGTCGGTGGGTCGTGCAAGTTTGACGAACAAGCTATTTACATCTTGGATGAGCAAATTTATTGCTGCGTCAAAAAAAATTTGTCGAGATTCAAAAGTTTTTCGAGATTCCATTTTGTAATAGCTCGATAAACACAATGTTGCAAGGTAGTAGCAACCAGATGCGCCGGAATTTACTGTCACCGCATATAAAATGTTTGCACAGTCAAATAGTTAATTAGCCAATCTATGACTAATCGAGATCATTGTTCCTCACATGAGAATGACATAGCTAGGCATCGACCTGAATGTTTCTCGAATCGTCCTGTTTGACCTGACCAACATTGTGGATGGACAAAAGAAGCGATTCATCAATCTGGGTTGGGATACAGTCATTTTACTCAAACAAGATGCAGTGATACATCCCACCTCCATCGTCGTCATCGATCGATTGGCTTTGCGACGATGTAGTTACTGTTTGTTTCGCCGTTTATCCTAAAGAATCAGAATGCCGACATCGACGGAGATACGGAACTAATATGCGTGGTTTCGAATGTGGTCGCCGTCAAGGAAGCGATAATCAACATGACTCTCATTTACAGCAGGTACATTCCTTTTAATAAACTTAGTTTGAAGTTCACAGAAGTTCATATTCTGTACATGCTTAAACAAAACTTACCCAAAACACGCTAGTTTTACCAATTATATGAATTGTTTCGCAACATTTACACCCTGAAAAGATTCGATGACGAGATAAATCGCGAAGCATTGGACAAACTGATTGTCGATGTGCCCCACGTTTACGAATTGGTCGGGCCAACTGCTGATATTTTGGAAAAATTTTTGTCTATTTATTTCAAGTGTGGCTTGAGGAAAACATACATTTTCTTTTGTGAGGTGAATCAGAAGACTTACGAGTTGGCATATGGCATTATTAATGATTTTCATGACGAATTGCTCCTGTTTCTCTACTCGTTAAAATCAGCGAGTTTATTGGACTGAAATTTAATTGGTATCGTTTTGAGCGGTGCCAAAGGAATCATTCATCACTACCTGGGACTAGTGGATAAATTGACTTCGCTCGACGGTACGCTCGAATTTAAAGAAGCAATCAATTACTCGAAACTCTCATTGAACGAAATTGTGGCCGAAATCGATAAGGAAATGTAACAGACGGGGATAAAATCACACATAGTTTCCTCGACTCGCTCATAATTCGTTTATATCGGCCATCGAATAGAATGGTTTAAACTTGAGAGAAGATTGTTTGTATTTAAATGGAAAACGAATTTTAAATAAATCAAAGATTTTATTTTCCAAGACAATGATTTGCCAAATCATTCATGCAATACTTTGTGCATACTTTGAGAATTGTTTTCACACACCACACACACACACACACACATATATATATATTCGTCGTAAAAAAGTGCGTGGAAGAAAAAAAGGGGAGGAAAATAATAATTTTTAATTTCGAGTATGCTTTTCACGAACATGGGTGGCGGCCCTCCAATGCTGTACTATCTGCATTTATGGGATTGCGAATAGCGAGTTTCGAAGATGCAGGTATTGTGTAATGTATAGATTTGAGGTATCCTGAATATAATTTGTTTGAATCGTTGGCAACATATGAGTTTTGGCCCAAGGCGATGAAACAAGGACCGAAACTACTTAGCCAAGCTGGTTTCTTTTACACTGGGAACAACGATACAGTTATTTGCGTTTATTGTGTTTGCCATTATTATCACTGGTAGGAAGAAGACGATCCTTGGATAGAACACGTTTACAATTACTCGATGATTGAATGTGTGCATGTTAACTTGATAAAGGATAACATATGTCTTATTATGACTGCAAATTTTTCGATGGTATAAAAAAGTTTGTAAAATCGACATCACGGATGATGATGTCGATGTTGATGATGTATCTCAACTTTTGCAAAACATCAAAGAACAACAAGTCTATTATGAATACAATACATGTGAACACAAATAAAATATTTAGAATAAAACAATGGCCTCCATCTCTAGTTCAAGACCCAAAATGGCAAAGTGATGTGGGTTTCTTTTACATGGGTTTTGGTGATCGAGTGACTGGTTTTCACTGTGGTAACAGAATAGCACAATAGGAGGATGAAGATGATACTTGGATAGAACATGGTTTTTGGTATCCCACATGTAATTTTTTTATTTTGGCAAAAGGAGGTTTTAGAGTGGAAAGAATATGACAGGTAAAGCAAAAAAAGAACGAAGGCCACGACGAACTCTGCTAACAACGATTTGGAGAAATGCTTGAGCGGCAGCTGCGGCGATAATTCCACAAACAACAATTTGGGTAAATTTATGGGCGGTGGCAACAGCGGCGATAATGAAGATGAATAAAATCCATTATTATGCAAGATTTGTAACCAAGAGAATTGAAGGTTGTTTTTCTGCCTTGTCGGCATTCGATTTCATGTATCGAATGTCTATTTACACATTCAAAATGTGCAATATGTAGTTAAAAAAATCATTGCTGTAAGTAAATTATTCATATTGTAAATAAATATATATATATTATATAATTAATTTTTTATTTACACATTTTTTTGTCAATTCATTTGATACATATTTTTTTCACAAACACTACTTTTTCATCAAACAGGGATGAAAACAAAGCAAATAAGAAATTTTGATTAGTCATGCAGTTTTCCAAGTTGAACCCATTGGTGATTTCAAACATGTTTCTTCTCTTGATCAATTCTTTCGTAAATGGAATGTCAGTGGTGAGACACCATTTCATTTCGACTTTGCAACCCAAAATGGAATGTTTATGCAAGAACCTTTTGTGTATGTGAAGTAAACGTTCGGCACAAAGTTGTAAGATGGGCAACACGTTTTGGCCGTTGTAATCGAATAACAACCCATTCACAAACTGCGAGTATTGAGAGCGGTTTAGAAACACTTTACTATATTTCAGTGTTAGAATGTAGCACATTAGTTCGTTTTCCAAGTCGATGATATACATCGATTGGTGTAGGCTAGTCCTGTTCTTGTTCTTGTATGGGGGATATTCCGCCAGAAACCGGGGAAAATCACACGACCTAGTAGACACTGTAGTCTTCACCACACCCAAAGTGCCTTCGAGAAAAACAACTTGTTTTTGTAGGGCAAATACTCGCAAAGTGATAAACATCAGGCTACTGCAAGTCAAACTAAAGACAGTCGTGATGATTGTAGACATCATTTCATTTCCAGATATAAAATGTTCATAGAGTTGTAAAATTAGTAATTCCAAACAGCCGATTCATAATTCAATCAAGTATATTGGAGACAGTAACTGTCTTCACCAAAACAATCAATGTTACGTTTTGAATAATCGAACCCAAACTGAGTGTCAGTCCCGCTATGATGACGAAAATGTTGTTGAGATATTCTTCGAGAAAATAGCTATTGAGGATTACCATCAAAATCCAGCAATCAGCCACATGATATACGATGCAGTGAAACAGTTTTCGAGAACATCTTCTCTTTCCGACATGGTTGGCGGTGATCTTCTGATGAGTTGGAGAAGATATATATATATATATATATATATATATATATATATATATATATATATATATATAAACAAAAGAAAAAAGAAACCTCTACAAAAAACTAAGCTATATAGTAAGGGACTTCACTTTTTTCTCAGTCTTAAATCAGTGTTCTGTGAGTGAAGAGCATACAATATAGGCGAATGAATTTCACAGGAAAGAACGTATTAATGTTCAGAGTTCCTCATGGTAACTGCCTGAAAGACGACTAAACTTGAAGATAAACAGTCTGCTGAACAAGGGTGAGTTGGAACTAAATTTAATCGGTGATCAAGTTCCAATTGGTGATATTCTGATTTATTCCACCAAGCTTTTCTTTACCTACAATTTTCGAAAAGGATACAAGTGTAATGTAAAAAATTCGAAATTTCATATTTACTGGAAAAG